>CM060842.1:98287500-98887500 GCA_030762175.1 Metallyticus violacea
TGGGTCCCGTGTCGTACATTTACGGCACGATAAAGAACCTCAAGCCTGAAAGAAGAGACCTCTGAGCGAAATTTGTCGGCCGTTTCACCCCCTGGTTTGAATGGGACGCTGATGACCTGAGCTGTTAAAGAGAGCCCGTAAATAAACAAACAAACAAACAGCGTATATGTCTTTGAGACATAATAAAATGCATTAATTGTTGTTCTTTCTCCCATAGTTTGAGAAACTGAATTCAAAAGTGTGTTGCCTTTTTTTTTTTTTTTTTTTTTTTTTTTTGTTAACTGAATTGTTTATTCCGGTTGTGTTTTTTCCTCATTTTAAGTTGGTAATTGCCTTCAGTAATTCAGTAATTAACTTGTATTCGGGAAACCCCAGTTCAAATACTGCGGCCGACTGAGTTTTCCCATGGTTTTCTTAAGTCCGTTTTTAGAAAAGTAAAATATTAGGTAAATATTTCTCTTCCACCGATTCATTTCTCATTTTTTCATTTGTCTTCATTCAGTCTCTATGCGTGTGTCTGTGTCCTTCTGTGTTTTTGACGTCTTGGAGGCATCCTGGTATTAGACTGAACACCGCGCGCTCTAAAGTACACTTTAATTTAGGGATAGTTTATGCACGGAGATGTTTAAACACCCATTCGGAGGTCTATAGTCAATCAGCAACAATTTCTAGCTTATGGCATACATAGTTGTTGCTTATTAAGACATAATATTTTATTTGTGTTGGGGAATGACTTTGAATTCGAGACCGCTTTAACATTCATCGTTTTTAAACATACCCCACTCTCATTTGAGGGTTAACAGCTGCCTGCAAGATACACAGGATTTAGAGCGTGCTGATATAAACGAAAGGCAGTAAGTTACAACATGCGTCATATTTAGCGAGTTATTCTTGTCAAATGCTGTCATATTGCGGCAATGCATCTTACTACAAGGTCCTGTATAGTGTCAGACTCCGTGACTGATGAGCACTCATCCGCATAATTTTATCAGATAAATCATTCGGGTTGCAACTTTCTCGCATACAGTTCTGGAGAAAAGTAATGGAGCTGTTTAATAAGCCAGTAGCTCAGACAACTGGGACATTTGCGTTGAAAGAAGTAGAATTGAATCCTATGGCCACGATTTTTTTTCCTCCCGAATAAAGTTGAAATGAGTTTTTACAGAATCCAGGAGCTGATATTTCAGTTTGTTAAAAACATTTAAAAAGCAAAATAATTATTACTCAACTCATGTGAGTTATTTTGAGGGTTATTCAATAAAGAGCATTAATTAGTTTTTTTTACACGTAGTACTACATTCTTGGTTGTCAGTTCCTGTTCCCGCCTGTGGAAGGTGTGAAAGTTGAAACATGTTCAGTTCCGCCTACAGCAAAATGGAGGTAACACGCGACGAACAATATGCTGTTAAGAAATTCTGCTTTCTTCTCAACAAATCTTCAGCTGAGGCCTATGTTATGTTATAGGAGGCTCATGGAGAACTTATTCTTCCCTACAGCACAACTTGGAGGTGTTTTAAAATGTTTAAAGAAGAGAAGTAATCAGTGTCAAAGGAAGGTGGATCCAGACTTCAGTCTGTGTTCTAACGGAAGAAAACATTAACACCACTGCTGCCATTACTGCAGAGTTGTTTGTTGATTTGGACACTTTAACATCTCAGATCATCAGCGTCCCACCTAAACCAGGGCGTGAAACGGCAGAAAATTTTGCTCAGAGACCTCTTCTTTCAGGCTTGAAGTTCTTTTACAAGCCGTAAATGTACGACACGGGACCCACGGCCTTACTTACCTTCCGAAGGAAGCCATACTTAGGATTTTTACACTCCAATAAATACATCGATCATAGCCGGGATTGAACTCGCCATCTTGGGTTTAGGAGGAAAGTATGGTTACCGCTACACCACCAGAACCGATATTTATTGGAGAGGATCGTCGAATAACATTAAGATCACTTTCAGAAATTTTGAAAATTTCCCTGGGTGCTGCCCATACGTTGATAACAGAGAAGTTCCAGATGAGAGAGTTTGTGCACGGTGGCTCTGCTGATTTTGGAACGAAAGGACGTTCAGTTTGCATGCAGTTGATGATGATACAGGAGTTTCTTTCAAAGGTAGGCAATCGTTGCTGTTGAAACTTGGCTAAAAAAAAAAAAAAAAAAAAAAAAAATGGATTGTTTCTGCTGAGAAAGCTATGGTCATCTTATTTTACAATTTTCAAAGAATGATTTGTCAGCATGTCACACCTACACATACAGCCGTAGGGAATACTACAGTGATATCCTGAAAACTGTGCAAGGCCTATCACACACAAAAGGCCACATTTTCGTGAAACAAGCTACATGCAACATGATTATAAAGCACGGCTAGACATTGCAAATGTGTTGCTGAATATTTCATCAAAAACAATATCAAGCAAGTCTCTCGCTCCCCATAGTCCACATTTAGCTCCGTGTGGCTTCTTTCTATTCCAAAATTGAAAATAATACCTTCATGTAAGGATTTTTTCATCATCAGAAGCAGCGGTGAAGGCTGCAAAGGTGATTCTGAGGAACCTGTCAAAAATGGTTTCCAGCATGTCTTTGAAGACTGGCAGAAAAGCTGGGACAAGTACATTGCATCCAGTGGGAAATACTTTGAGAAAGTCCACCAAAATTTGAGTAAAGGTATGTTGTCAAATATATATATATATATATATATATTCATTCTTTATTGAGCAGCCCTCGTATTGGGCTAGAACAGACCTAATTGGAAGATAGTTTACTTCTTCAAATTAAGGAAATATAAATAAACGAATTATACAACAAAATGTGAATTCAATACTTGACCGGATGCCAATTTCTTCTCTCACAGCCCCGACTCTTCTGAGCATCGAATCTACGAACTCACGGAAATATTTTTAAAATCCTCAGAGTTTAAGCCTTCCCAGTTGACATTCATCACATGCGTTCAAATAGTTTAGTGGCAGCAGACTCCTGAATTCTGAACTTCATTTATCATCATTAGATTTTACTTCATGGTTTAACAAATCAATTCACTCGTATCTCTGTATGTGTGTATGGCATTTCGAAATGTGTTGAGGACAGAGATAATTGCAACAGTAGACAAACCACTAATGGCATCTTTTGTTATCTACTCCCCAGGAGTAGTACCAGGTGAAAGGGATGAGATGAAGGAATACACCGAGTGGTCAGGAACCAGAATGGCCCTTGACACTTCTACAGATGGCAATTTCCAGACGCCGCACCGGAAGGCTCGCGATAATTATCAGGTACCACCAACGTGTCCGAAACAGGCCGGGGTTGGAACTTATTTCTGAGCGCAAGCCGCCAGCACGCCTCGCGTTATCTTCTGGTCCTGTAACTGGTGCTATGGAATAAAATGAGAGGAAATCGAACGGAATATTAATATCTGTCCCAGCATTTGCCTAAGAGACAAGGGAAGCCAGGAAAAAAACCAAGATCCAACGAGAACTGAACCTGGGACCTACGGGACAAGTGAACTCATTTGTTTTCACGAGTTACCACAACACTCGAAACAGAACGAATTTCAATATCTCGATCAGCGTTCGTTTCTGTGCTGTGAGCCTTGGAGCCTGCGCAGTATGAGGGTCACACTAAAAGTTTTGACAATAGAAGCAATTAAATTATAAAAATTAGATCTGATTATTGCATCTTTTCAAAGTATTCTCCATTGAATACTACACAACGTTTCATCCGCTCAAACCATTTTGTAAATGCTCAACGCCATGCTTCTTTCATTTGGGCAAATGCATTCTTCGTAGGCAGTTACTGGGGCTTCAGGTAATTCAAATCGTTGACTTTTTGCTTTTAATTTAGGGAATATATGAATGAATGAATTTATTTCACAATTAACTTTACAATTTACAATATCAACTATATCTTTACATATATTATTAGCCTACCCTTTTTACTCTAGATCCTAGCAGCGTCCTCCAAAATACAGTTTCCTACTTACTTAACCACGTGGGTGTCTGACTGTAAGAAACCTTCTTTTACTTTCTTTCTATTTCGTTCCCACTTCTCCTTAATTTTACCCAAAAACTCTCCCATTTTCTGGATGTGTTTTACACTCTTGTTACTTAACATTTTATTTAACATTAAATCCTTCTGTAAATTGTCCCATTTATTGACTTTGGGGAATATAAAAAAGTCACATGTCCAGTTTTGGACTGTCGGAAGGATGGGACAAATATTTGACTCCTGCATAAATTGGGTTGTGGGCAGTGGCATTGTCGTGATGCACAAGATTCCACGCAGACCAGTCTTAGGACACTTGCTTCTCAGTTCATTGAAGACTTGAGGCAGGCATTTTGTGGTGTGCCATGTGGCAGTGACAGTCTTTTGTCCCTCAAGTGGAACTGTCACAATATGATCATAAGATGGAACACATCATCATCTTCTTGCCAACACTTCTCTTGGGGGATCCTCTTCTGAGATGACCCCGACCGATGACCGCCGCTTAGTTTCTGGATCATACTGGTAGCTTTCGTCACCTATTATGTTAAATATGTTTTTGATCTTCCTCCAACAAACGTTTCTATCATTTCCAGGCACCAATGCAAACGTGCTTTTTCCTGCTCATTTGTGAGATAGTGGGGGATCCAAAGACTACAGAACTTCCTGGCGTGAAGTGTTTCTTTGAGGATTATTTTCACTGCTGACGATTCCATATTTAGAGCTTCTTCAATCTGATAATATGTGCAACATGTTCTCTGCTTTCATCACATTGTAATCAGCTGTTACCCTGCGTCCTGCATGATCCTCATCTTCGAGGGAATCCTGCCCACTTCAAAGATCTCCAAATGCAGGACGCAAGCTTTCAAGACATTCTCTCTCCCCTAAACAGATTTTAAAGTGGTTGAAAATCATAATGAGGAAATGCTCTCGCCTGAAATCCATCATAGCGTCTTGCACGATGACACCATTGTATACATGCACACACAGATGAGCTGACACACATTTTTGGAGCGTGCTCACACGTTACAATCTAAAGCTTGAAAAATCTGCACTGGCTTCACAACTTCTTGTTGCCCATTCTCAAAACTTAGAGTGACCTTCAATCTTGGTCTGGCCATTACTTTTTCTAGAACTATACATGTCATTAAGAGTGCATTTATTCTTCTTCAAATGTGTTTCAATTTTACGATTATCACCTACACATGTCTATAACAGGGCTAATGGAATGCCTTACAACTAGAAAAGAGTCGAAGTAGCAAAAACACAAAAGCAGTTCAAATCAAAAGTCAATTAGAGGTCACCTCTACTTGTATTGCCATGAAACACAGGCATACAAACTAAAAGACGAACCTAATACACAGAACACAAGCAGTGGGTATATTGATCATGAGTCCAATAACTAATTATGTTTTGCAAGCAACAAGTTGTAGCTTGCGCATCTAAAAGTAGAAATTACATTTGCTATTTCTGTTATTTTAAGTTATACACTGAATATAGATATGAATATGTAAAACGCACACACAAGGTTATAAGCATAGATAAAACAAAAACAAAACGATTTATTGTAACAGCAGATAATAACCCTTTAGTTACAATGAGAAGAAAACCAAGCAAGTGTATACGATTGTAGTGAAGATAGTAATAGTTTATCTAAGTCGTCACGGCTGAGGCCACACGTGAAGCGTGTTCGAACACAAGACCACCTTCGTAGAAAGCTGGGCTACGTCTCTAGACATGCATTGGATACTAAAAGTCCGTGAAACACGGCACTTTAAGCGGGTGAATAACCATGGCCTTAAGCTTGTATGCAACAGAATCATTTTAGGTGCAAAAACTATTACTGAGAAATGTCAATCTGCACTTAACAGTTTGAGAGAAGGAATGCACTATACAAAGGAATAATATCTACGACATGTTCTGTGACACTTGTTAGCTTCTATGCTGGCATCACTGACTAACCTCATATCGTCAAATGTTTTAGCAACCACGATGGTTCACGAACTTTACACTTACCCCTAACTGCAACTATCCATTCCAAGATGCGTTTACAGCCTGTTTTATGAATTAACAATAAGCTCAACATAGTTCCAGCAAAGCAGTTTGAAAGTGGTAATAATAATAATAATAATAATAATAATAATAATAATAATAATAATAATAATAATAATAAAGGTTTATATGATTAAGTCATTAGAACAAACCTTTGATGTTAAGACAAGTACCACAAAAATAATATATATATATATATATATATATTAATAACCTAGATATTGCGATATATATCAAAACAATAAACATTAGAAGTATAAGCTCAGAGTATAAAAACGATAGGAAACAAACACTTTCTCCCATTATTACACAGCTATTAGATAGGGGCATTCCAACAATATGAGGTATAAACATTTATATCAAACTTCTTAGACTTTCACGGCCGGTGTTATAACTAAAACAGTTAAAATCTTGCGGTTGATTTGCATGGTCCATGGTTTAATATGCTGCCTTAGCTTTCACCAACTGCTACGGTTGGCATCGTCAGTGGAGGATGATGTTTCTAAAATCAGATAGACGACGAATGAATACTGTCGTCTTTTAGCAGTCAAGTGTTGTACACTTGATGACATCGTACACTGATGATGCCAACCGCAGTAGTTGGTGAAAGCTATGGTAGTGGACCACTGCAAAACAGCCCGGAAGATTTTAACTGTTTTAATTTTAACATTTATATCAATTATAATGATATGGAAAATACTACATATTATTGTTATTATTATTATTATTATTATTATTATTATTATTATTATTATTATTATTATTATTATTATTATTATAATAGTTCATGATCAATATGCCCATGAAGGGAAGAACACAAAATACAATGTATAACAAATACAAAATAAATAAATAAATACCATGATAAAACAAACGTAATTAAAAATACCCGGTTTTTAGGCTAACTTTGCAGTACCTTTGGGTATCATGTAGTTGTGCTAGTTTTTCTGACATATACGGTGAGGTTATTTTAATTATGGGCTGCTTGAACGTAGATGCTTACTTGGGAAGTGCAGCTTCCGCAACCGGAAAAGGGAGACAAAGAGTCACCGAGCATCAAAATATCATTTTATTTTAGTATCAATATTTTCACTAAAAGCATAAAATTATAATGTGTTTAAAACTGATTATACTAATAATAATAAGTTCTAAATTGTGCTATAAAATATGTTAAAAACGGCACTCTCCGCAGCAATAAATTTCCAGCATTTGTGTAAGAATTTCCTGTATTTTATCTAACTTTTCTTCCGTAAGAACACGGCGATTCGGAACATGTTTGTCATTGAGAGGTCCTTTCTCTAGAAAACTTTTTAACCATTTGGCGAACAGTTTCTTTGCCTGGAACACGATTATTTTTTATAATCCATTTTCACATATGCATCATACTAGAAAATCTGTTCGACTATATTTATGCAGTGGTATAACAAACAATAGGCAATTAGCATACAATTTACACACAATGAAAGCACATAATAACACACGAACGCAAAACTACTCGCTGACAAAGCCTCACCCAAACTAACTACAAGCTGCTACCTGTACATGCATTATACGGCCTTGCCTTCTCCCAGCACGCAGCTGCGATCTACCGGCCCGTAATTCAAATAACTTCATTGCACGCACGCTTCTCACTCATACAGCAGACTCTCGACATAAAGAATCTTTTAATCACACAAAATATATTTTGTCTAGCTGGAAATCGAGCCTGTGACCCTAAGCACAAAAAGCAGGTATCCTACTGACTGCGCTCTGAGATCAGTCAAAAATAATTTAATACAATAATCGTGCTGTATAGAAAACACGTACATCCTGAAAAAAATACAAAGGCATGGGGTACACATACAAATAGCAATCCCAGCATCTTGCTACCATTAGGTGAGCTAACGTACGAAACCCGCCTTCGGCATTGCCATCGGAGTTCAATTTTGTCCTTGACTAGTAAAGTTTTTAAGGTTCGTCTCAGATTCGCTTGAGGCGTAAGGTCCCGCTATAGAGTCAAATTGCAACAGCAGTCACATACACTTAAACATGTCTAATTTCAGTCATTAGTATAGGCTTTATCACTGGCTATATACTCTCTACATAAACACACGATAAGAGATATAATTAGTAAGGTACTAGTGGTAAATACCCTGCGTACAATTTCTACGTTGCACCCATGGCTCCCCATTACTCTTCTTGTAAAATATGAGTAACAAAACGAATTCGTCTTGTTTAATCTATTTCGTAGATTCTGTTACGCATTTAACGGTATATTATTATTATTATTTTTTTTGCACCATCTTGGAATTGCAAATATCGCATAATTTTTACGATTTGTTCAGTGAAAGTAGAGTAAATTTATTTTTATTTATTTATTTATTTTATTTTTTTTATTTTATTTTATTTTTTATTGTTATTTTTTATTTATTATTATTTTTTTTTTGTCGTTAATACCACTCAGCTGTTCAACTCTTTCCGTTCGCGTCCCGCACGAACTATTACTTACATACGCAACAATGATGCAATGTCTGCAATGTGTATAATAATTCAATTAATAATAGTTTTAATATAAATTTTTGACAATGAGAAGACTAAATAAATCTCTGAATTAAATATAATATATACATTATAACTGTACGCAGTTTTTATTCTTTTTACTGGTTTTATTTAATGTGCATACGCAAGAATGACTCTGAGGATGCAAAACTGGAGTCAAAGAAAATCAATTTCCTCTCGCCATGTTAAAGACGTCCACAGTTGCAAATGTTACTTCGAATTATATAAAAAGATTAAAAGGTGGTGAGTAAAGGTCCCCACTGAAGGGTTTGAGAAAAACAATTTTTTTTAGAAATGTTTAATCATAACGCCAATTTATGTCTATTTTATTTAATTGGATTTGTATTAATTGCAGTAAGTAAAAATATAGCACATTAGTTTTCAGTTAACAAACCTTGCCTTACTCATACTGGAAGCTTTATTTCGAATGTTTCTCTTCCAACAGAAACATCTTTCCCTGCGGCCTTACTTTCCGACTAGTCGGAATGTTAATTGCTTTACTTGGTTAATCTTTTCGCGGCAATGACGAAAGTTTTTCCTTTACGTAACTATTGTTTAACAGTGTTTCGTTTGTTTCTTGGTTCAGTGAGGAAGGCCGTGTTGTCGCTCCTAACGGACCAGAAGAGCTATGCTGGTTGACCTGGTACTGCGGCCGTCTTCTTCAAAGGTAAATCTTCAAACTGGAGCGCTAGGAAGGGGCCATTACTTCGGCTTCTAAACGCCCTCTGGGAACTTTAACAGTTATGTACCGGCCCTTCTTTTGGACAACGGAAAGGATTCCATCGTCATCGTGAGGATGTACAAAATCCCTGCCAATCAACAACAATACTAAACGTTAATATCGACAGAGTGGCCAACCCTACTAAATACCTTTCAGAGCACGTACAATCGACACAAGAAGTGACCGCTCGCCGTGTGTAACCTTCCGCCCGCGCTCGAGATTTCAACGCCCTCCTCATTAGCTTGATGCAGCCTTCTTCCAACCTTGATATTATCTCAGACTTGGAGCATTTATAAATTAAATGATGCATCTTATGGAAAAGAAGAAAAAATGCACGTTATTCTGACATGAGGGTGTGTAAATATTTTGATTTGATACAGCAGATGAGAATATGATATAGATCTGCATACCGCACCCATTAACATTTCAAAAGTCCTAAGACTAAAATAAATGCACAAAGTTTTTTTTTTAAAAAAGATAATAAATGCTTTAACTATTACAAAACAGTTGCAAGTTTTTGTTAACATGTTTGCGTAATACACTAAGAATGTTATGACCGGTCCAGATTACAAATGAGCATTTGTGATTAGGAATTAAACAAATGCCAGTAGAACCGGAAATTTGGTACAGGAATTGGGAATGGCTGGACTTACATTTCGCTCTTAAATGGAATTCCTAAGATAGTCGAGGAATAAGCAGATCCGGAACCTACAATCATGGGGAGAGATTAAGGAGCTCGCCAGGAACAGAGTCCAATGGAAGAATTTCCTGAGGGCCCTAAGTTTCATTTAGGAATAATAGGAATACGGAGTGCTTGATTGAATTAATATTTTAGATTGTTCAAATATGCGGCAATTTCTGTGCATTTTCGAAAGTTTTACACAAAAAATTAAACATTTTAATCCCAAATTCTTTACATAGTACAGTTGCATACAAATAATATTCGAGCTGGAGGTGCTGTTTGTGAAAAGAAGTTGCAGGTATTTGCAACTATTTAATAATTTGACAATAATCTACGAAAGTATATCAACAATTTCCTTACTCCTAAAAACAAAAGCTTGGGACAAGAATGCAATATGTAATTTGATAAACTTGTGAAGTTGTCTTGTCACTTTTACGCAAATTTTATATTAATTATTCTTTTCTCTATCACAATGCACTATGCTTCTTTTCTTCTCTTCTTAATATATACAAAAAGGAATAGAATTAAGTACCTTATGGGGTGGTTCTATACTAACATGGAACATTTTTTTTAAATAATATTTTGACCGTTGACGTGTTGTTTTGCCAAAAAGATTATTTCAGTGATATTCTCGTGTTCTGTATTACATTGATGCATACATTCAGACTATAGCAATGAATATACAAACTTAAGTGAACAAATAACACATCTGCTATTTTTTTCTAACCGGAAGTGTTCTGATGAAATTTCGGCTGAAAAGTTTTCGAAAAATTAGATTTGCTATCACTGGTTTTAATAAGAACTGCTATCATAGGTTGATGTTAACAAAGATTAAAAAAGTGAGCAACGCTAGTTAGTTATAAACGTTTTCGTGTAAACAAAAGCATTCCGAATATCTGCAATTAGTGCATCTAAATTAAGCAGCGTTGTCATATACATCGAGATAAAATATTTATTATTTTGCAAACTTTAAGAGATAGAGGAAATATTTGTGTTTGTTTCCCTTATTAAACTCTATTACCTTTAAACACTGAGTTCCCAATAATAAATGATTTAGCAAATAGAATGTACTCCCAATTTATTACCATACATTCGAACACGACATGAAAACAATGTTTATACTAAAGGCTAAAGTTAAATCTTTGTTTATTTTGTGGTCAAATGAGTCCAGAAAATGTCTTATTTATAGGCAAGCGAATCTCCGTTAACAGAACCCGTCTCATGTATTTGATTTAGAGCTAGAATCGGAAATCAATCCTCGACAATGACGGTGGTAATACATTGCTGTTCAAATATTTGAAATAAAAAAAAAAATCTAAAAAGTTGTGCTCAATCAACTTTACAGCTAAACATTAAATTATTCTCATTAGCAGCTCAATCTATTTTATTAAGCCATTTACATGCCGCACTAATTGCCTTGGTCTTCATGACTGTGGATTTCTGAACTTCTTCGTTATATAGACTATGCTACTGGTATTCCTGCTTTAGATTAACTAAAACCTCCTGTCAAAAATTAGCCACATAGCATTCGAGTTGCATTCACACCATGTTCATTAACCCCAATGCTCAGGCGATAAAGCCTGGGACTCACAAAAGGGAGGTTCCGAGTTTAAATCCCATGGTGCCGGCCATTCTAACCTTGGGTTTTTTAGTGGTTTCCCTTGGTCGCCTAGACGAATGCTGGAACACGAATCTTTCCTCTCCCATTTCATTTCATTCTGTTTGTTCTATTACAGGATCAAAGGTGGGCTGGTGCTATGTGCGGTGTGACGGCGCCTTGCGCTTTGGAAACGTTTGTCCCTGCGTCCGGTTTAGAAACAGCCCTTGTGAGGGGCTTGAACTCATTGAAAGGTGGGAGGTGCCCCGATGGCTTCGGGGCGTTTTATCTGGAAACAGTGTCAGAGACCCCGTCTATATGCATACCTCATCATCCCTGCATCCTGGTAGCTCAGTGTCTGCCTCAGCTTATTCCTTCATTGCCTTCATTTGGGGCAAAATTTCTCCGCCGTTCAATCTTACTACAACGCGAGTACTTTACTTTTCTTTTCTTTCTGTCTTAAATCAATTTAATACTCAATACTTAGATACAAAGCCATAGCCTATTCATTTTTCCGTATCTTGAGATTTTTGACTGGTTGGAGACTCGGATAATAGTCAAGTTGCAGATGGAAAGGGAATCTATCGGTTTCGTAACCCCAAATGGCAGTCTACTCGGATTTTTTTTTTTTTTTTTTTTTTTATTTACGGACCCACGGCTTTACTTCCCTTCCGAAGGAAGCCATACTTAGGATTTTTACGCCCCGAAAAAAAAAACCAATGATCTTGGCCGGGTTTGAACCCGCGATCTTGGGTTTAAGACAAGTATTGTACCACTACACCACCAGGACCGCCAGAGTCTACTCGGGAAAGAATATCAAACAAGATTATTTTGTTTGCATGTATTTACAGATACAAAGACAACAGAAAATTCCGAAAAGCTTAGGAACAAATTTTACACTAATACAGCACTAAGGTTCCTCAAGAAGCGCAAACAAAAAAAAGGCCGGAGAAGAGCGAAAGAAGATCTGCCATTTGAGATTCTCGTGGGAGCCGAGCTACCACTGTACTATCGGTAATCATGACTTCCCTTCGGAACATTTCACACAGGGGAATCGTATCGAATTACTTTACTGGTCAACAGCCTCCCGTAGAAAGCACCGTGCATCCTCTAGTTACAACAGGCTTAGGTTTCTCAACACTCGTTCAAAACAAGACGCGAAGTGAAAACTTCGGGCTCTAAGGAAAGGATTAAGCCAATGAAATGGAGAAATCTCGGTGACTAAAATGGATTTCTATTATGCTGTGGTCTAGCGAAAGTTTCCCAGCACCCACGTTCACCGATGATCGAATTTCCTCTTAACTCTTAAAGAGTCAACGATTTTGTCAGAACACGTAATAAAAAGATTAAATCTTAAGTAAAACGGCACAACTCTTATTAATTACAGCTACTATGCGGTCTACAAGAGCATTTGGGTCCATTGTCAGGGCATAAAGTCATCAAAAGCGAGGAGTAATTAGAATTAATTAGAATAGAAATGGAATTTACACGAAAACTGCCATTTCTACTACTTTTTTTTATCAGTCAACACGTTTGGCACGTTTTCATTTCTAATGAAGCGATATCTCAACCGGGTGAAACAAACTTTCTGGGAGTAGGTTGGTCAAGCGATCTGCAAGTTTCTTGTCCATTGTCTTAAGAATAGCGGCTTCGTGAGATTCCCGTTTCTTCAATTCTCACCGAATTGAGGAACCAGTTTATCCTGATTTTGCAATTTTATTTGTAAATAATATTGAACAAGCAAGTAATTACATGTTAAAAACTATATTAACAGCAAAAACTGCAAGAAGCATGAGCGCTGCATGACGGTTTTGATACGCTGTGCACATATTTTTCACAATCTTAGGCAGCTGCGAAAGCTGCAGTAGCTTGCTTTGATTCGAAAACTTCCTACCAATAATGCATTGCTTTTAAACAACTTAACGCGAGTAACATGGTATTTTACTACTAACAAAACTTTGACATTATTTTAACACTCCAATTAGAATTTATTTTTTGAAATCGTCATATTTTTTACACCAGAGCTAAAGGTTTTAAGTTGCTAAAATAAAAACCTACATTTAAAATCAGCTGTTATGCATTCACCAATGTGCAACAACACCGTTTGAAGTTTCAGGAAATTAGAAATAAAGAAATGAGGGAAGGAGGGGTATATACGAAAAGTCTTACTTAGGAATATTTGTGGACAGAACTGTATATTTCCCTCTCTGTTGACATCAATTTGATTTTTGAATTAAAATCTGCGCATTTTACAGTACTGTGGTATATTATCGCACACTTGTTAACATAGACTACAGAGTTTTGCACACCTATTTCTACTCCTTTTATTCCATTTAAGCGCTAGTTTCAAATACTTTTTCTCAGTTTATTGTATTTATCGGAATAATAACTATAATTGTATGAATACTGTAAGAAATCTTTATTTACAACGGGACAAAGAAAGTGGTACAGAATTAGAAAGTTTTCTTAACAATTCACAAATATTATTTCAACAATTGACAAGGCCTTAAATAACAAAAAAGTACTTCCGTTATTTATATGTACAGATAAAAAAATTAAACAATTATTGATAGTTTATATATTAAAGTTTATTGCAATATTAAACAAAGAAAAATGAAACACCATACATCTTAACTTTCCACGCACGAGGAAAGTGTAGCAGCGGGAGTATAGCTTCACATACCCCGCCGTCGCTTGACCGACAAAGTGCTGAAAGCGTGCTTACCTTATTCAAAAATGATGCTGAAAATGTTTCCCTTTTGCTGTAAGGTAGGCGTTATAACACCTAAACACTGAGCTGGTGCTTTGCATTTTAAAATATTATAGCAAATAAAAATTATTTTTGCTAGATTAAACCTTTAAACCATGGCGCAAGTAACAGACACAATAAAAAATTAAAATAAACACTGCACACAATAACAAACAACAGACCTTTCTGCAACGAGGTTCCAATGTTTGATTTGAAGATAAAGTACTGCAAATAGTCTTCTACTTCTCATTTCTTTCCAGATAGCTTTTATTTGCATTATTATTTTTACATTGTCATTAATTATATTATTATTATTATTATTATTATTATTATTATTATTATTTTCACATTGGTCTTGTGAAAGAGAATTTGTCTTGTGAATTACCGCCAGGACCGTCCTTCCTGATTGAAGTTTGTGCCAGGTTTTCCTCAGTCCTCATTGGCAAATGCCGGGGAGGTACATAAAATTAAATTTGCAACGCTTTCTTCCTATAAAATAAATTCTTACCCAATTTATAATTTTGCCTTATCATCAACGTTCACAGCCTGTGATGTCTCAGAAGTGAAAACATGCATTAAACACTTCTGGAAAAAAAAAATCACACGTTGGAATGAGCCGACAGTCTATCACTCTCGAATAAACTTTAGACTTTTAGAGCGTGTTATTACCGCATTTATTTCTGTGCATGATTTAGAGTTCATAATATTTAAAGCAGGCTTCGGATCAACATGGTGAGTTTTAACTCTTAAAATATTATTGAGTAGAATACAGCATCTTACTCTTCCAAATCCTTCTTGTAACTTGTGAGGGAAAAGCGAGAGTTTGTCGCAAATTTCGCTTAATAACGGTTTATAACAAAGACATGTGTTAAACGGCAAACTTGCGCGAAGATGAAAGTTAACAAGATATTTGCTGACCTTCTATTTACTAGTGTGCTGACTCAGTGAGTTTCTAAACCTAATGCGATTTATTTCGGTACGTAGCAAAGCTGTAACTTTCACACCCATTTCCACAGCAACGTAATTTTCTTTGTGCATTGCTTGATCACTTTAATTTGACCGCAAGCGTGTACAAATCGAACCATTCTTTGCGTTCCTTGAATTGCTGTCAATGGATGGGGAGCATAGGAAAGAAGGTTTAAAAAAAATAATTACCTAGTCATTTGATTTCGACATTCACGTCACAGAATTCTCTTAGACATTTAATATTTAGCATCGTCTCTAGAACATAACAACGTTTAAATTGTTAAGTAAAAGAAGTGAAACACGACCAAAAAGTTGGAGGTTTGTAGATGATATCTTACTAAAGTTTTGCTACACTTTGAATATTGTTAACAAGTCCCAAATCTGATTTGTATGCTTTTGAAATTTAGTTAACATAAAAACACGTGTTTTTAAACGTCGATCTCAGCAACTTACCCATAAATTCTTCTCAAATGTTGAACAGGATGCTTTGCTAGAGGTTTGGGAGAATTTTTAGCCTTATGGAAGTCTATAGAATATATATGACAACGATATGAGCTGTTTTTAATATAATACTTCACTTCTTATTGAGTCTCTCAACTTTAGCATGCTATTTTAGAGCATTTTCAGCAAATACAAAAAGTATTGCGTAGAACTTCACTGACTTAGATGTATTTCTATGGTAAAATATCCTTCTTGGGAAAGTTTACAAATGGTAACAAACTTCAGTTGATGCCGTTTAAAAATACAACAACGGCATCAGAGCTCCAAAGCCCCTAAGAAGATCCACTCTCAGTCAGAATTTTGAATTTAGTGGCCTGTCTCCTGAAGCGTTCACGAACCAAACTATTTCAGCTGTAGACAGGATGCGGCAGCTTGGCCAACCCTGCCTTTCAACAACATAAATTGTTCCCTACTTTCAAATAAATGTCCATTAGTGGACAAAGTCATTAAAGCGTAATTTTCCGTACATGAGTTACAGACTATGTTAGAACCACCTCTTGTTCTACATGGGTAGCGGAATCCAACATGAGATTAAAGCAAAGAAGAGAAAACGTTAAAGGTGACGCTACATGTTAAGCGTGGCTTAGAATCATAACAAACAAAAATGTTCGTTGTAGAAAAATGTATGAAATGTTAGTAGCGTAAGTTGCCTATGTTTGGGAACATCTTAATACGAAACGGATGAAGTCATTATAACAAAATATCACATTACTCAAGGGAAGTTTTATCTTAATCGAAAAAACCGCCAAGGATGGCCGAGGTCGTTAAGGCGCGAACTCGTGAGCGGGAGGTCTGAGGTCCGAATCCCGCCAGGACCATCCTCCCTGACTGAGGTTTTTACCAATTTTTCCTCAGTTCTCATATATGGCAAATGCCGGGAAGTATCCTGAACTTAGGTCTGGAACGTTTCCTTCCTTAAAAATAAATCCTTTACGAATATATAATTTCATCTCATGTATCATGAGTGTCCATCGCCTTGATGCCTCTGTAGTAAAAACGGGCGTTAAACACTAATCATTCATTTAAATCGAAAAACAGTAAATACATTACATACAAAATAAACATTTAACTACGATACTAATATTTTAAGGTATTTATATGGCAATAACATTTAGAAAAGTAGCACCATAGGGTGGGAGAGACAAAACATTCTAATAATACGTTGACGAAAATTTTAATAGCAATTAGTTGCTGAATGGGACTTTTAAAACTAGAAATGCAAGTAATTTCAAAACAGTCTGCTTGAGAATAAATTTACTTAAGCTTCTAACATAGATAAAATAAATAACAACACTCGAAATTAGACAACTGACCATGAAAACATCCACATACTTTCAGTAAAACAGTCGTAAGCATTTAAGTGGGTTTCTTAATAACTATATACATAAAACAATACCCTCGGCAATATGTTTAATCACTGGTAGTTCAAAATACCAAGAAATTCTAACAATGCATTGATCTGCCATCTGTATCTTGAGATCATGTACTTGGGACGTGTGTAGGAGTGACGGAAGTTATACGATTAAAACCCTCGTTTTAGTTTCAAAAGTTTACTATAAGAGTACTGCCTATGTAATGATTACTTTACTTTATCCCATCAATATTGGCAATGATAGAAAAACTATTTCATATTGTATACTACAAATTGCTTTGCCCCAGTTCTTACATCATAATAAAATACAGGTATACCAAAAAGCAATTAGGGCTTTTCCTCGAGGAGGCCGGACTGAAACAAATTTATAATAATATATGTCACTGACGCTACAGCTCGAAGTGAGCCTTGGCCTGCCGCAGCGACTTCTACCTCCATCTCACGACTTCATAGAGGGCAGTATTGCAGAGGTGCATATGATCAGCATGTCGGCACCCCATCACGCGGCTCCTTAGATCGAAGAACGCCACCTCTGCATCAGACAGCTTCCCAATTTTCCTCACGAGGCTGAGTTATACCCGATTCAGACTTCCCTAACTTAGAAAAATTCCTAAGCAGGAATAGAAATCGAACCCGGGACTCACGGCCAGCAGTCAGACCTAGACCAAGGAGATAATTCCCTAAATATCTTACTGCAGCGATAAAAATGCACTGACTAATAAGAAAGAAGAAAAAAACTCGTGTAAAATAATACACCTAGTTCATCAAAATCAAGATATTTCGGATAATAAAATGTAATAATGAAAGATGGCAAGGTTTTGAATAACTGCCTTTCTTTTTCATAGGTAAACAAATTTATGAGTTCTTCGAGAAGGAAGATTGTGACCTCGATGTTGAATTAAGGTTAAAATTAAATTTTTATTAAATGAAATGTAGATGTTCAATTATTGGGCCTGTTCGACCTTTAAAATGTTTGGGCCTAGATTTAAAAAAAATGATACGATATTTTATTTAGAGCGTTTAGTATGCCTAGAGAAACGTTCTGTGTGTATGTTCTTGTATATGAGCCAAATTTATTTTTCATTTTTATTGGTCTTAATATTGTTCTGATTAACAATTGCATTATTTTATACCAGTACTTTTTGTTTTCCATTATATATATTAATAATGCCGGACAAGGTCATCATACTAGTTACAAGTCCGAAACAGTACTCGAGCTGGCGAATTTCAGATTATTATGACCACAAAATGATCTATTTAACACATGCACGCCAAAAGAGCTGTGAGTGAATTAGAGCTGGTAGGATGAAAGTTTCTCATTCACAGAACGTAAATTAATTACATAATAAATTATTTTTGTGTGTAATACACCTTTTCAAAATACCTAAAATAGTCAATAAATTTTGGGAGAAAGTTTAAAAAATAAAGATCCAAACAAAGGTGAAGAATATTCATGAATAAGCATTGGGATTATTAAGCATTCAACATCAAGTTAGATACATTCAAACTACTAGGTCAAAACAAGCACACAAGCTATGGAGCCACGGCCTGGCAGGTAAGCAAGAAGTGTTGAGTGACAGGTCTAAGGGAAGAACGTGGTTGTAGCTCCTAACATATTATACCCTTCCCACCTGTTGTCCACAGCCCAATACCAACATAACTTCATTTCGCTTCATTCTGGTTTCAGTGCTTACAAATTCCGAAGCCTACTCATGAGGAAATTTATGGCGAAAGCTTTTCATTGCAGAATTCCACGAAGTTTTCTTCGCCACCTTTCCGTTACTCTTCCATAGTTGTTTTTGCATTTCATTTAATTTGGTTACTTACATTCTCGTTCAGAGTAGTCTTGGTGACAACATAATAAGACCCAGCCTTTCTGTGCTCTCTTGATGCATCTCTCTGTTGTGAATAAAGTGAAGTGACTCTATTTAAGTACTCCATTCAACAAAGAGCTTTCAGGTAAGGTTATATTGATGAAGTAACGATTCCGGTCTTTCCAAGATAGTACAGATTAGTGAATAAATTTCGTGAAACGGAAAGCGCAAAAATAAAGCATAAGTGGAAAAAGGTGTTCACAGAGCGCATAAAAGAAAATAGTTCACTCTAGTGCAATTGAAAATGCACATGCTTTGGAAATAACATCTATTTCTGTAGAACTACAGTTTGGTTGGCAGGTGCCATCAAAGTTTGGAAATTAAGAATCGACAATTTGCGCACTCGCTTGATTGAGATAGTTAACTAAATGTTTTATTCGCGAGTTGTTACACCAAACCGAACTGTCTACACAATATCAACATTTTCAATCCATTTAGACGTTTTGCACCCAGAAGTTGGGTTCAGTAAGTAGGATAGGAATAGAGAGATAGGTTGAACGGAGAAGGTTAACTTAACACCTCATATCTATGAGATTGTTGATTTGGTTTATTTAAGGACGCTCTTTAACATCTCAGGTCACCGTCCCATTCTATTCAGGGCGTGAAACGACCGACAAATTTTGCTCAGAGGCCTCTTCTTTCAGGCTTGAGGTTTTTTTCGTGCCGTAAATCTATGACACAGTACCCACGGCTTTACTTCCCTTCCGAAGGAATCCAAACTTAGGATTTTTACGCCTGAAAAAAAAAACCATCGATCCTGGCCGGGTTTGAACCCGCGATCTTGGGTTTAGAAGGCAAGTATGGTTACCACTACACCATCAGGACTGGCCTTATATATATAAACAGGAGAGAATGAGACAAGTGATACAACAGGAGCCAGATTCAGGATAGGCTATACACAGACGTAGGGAAGGGGGTTCTAGCGTTTTCTAAGATAGTAAGTCCCGGAGAGGTTCGATACTATCGCTCGAGAGTCCCAAGCAGAACCCGTAGGGCATGAATTTCTCCAAGCGCATATCCACCGCCACGCCGCACAACATCAGCCCACATCGCCAGACGCTCTACCCTGCTATCCAGAACTGGGCGTATGGAATAAAATGACAGAAAATGGGAGAGAGACGAACTCATGAAAAAAATGCAGCGTTCGCCTAAGTGGCACGGAGAAACCAGGAGAGAACTTAAGGTCAGACAGTCATTAAATTTCGGGATCTCCCAATAAACGTTACCTCCTTTGTTAACCCGTCCAGTTCATTAACACAATACAAAGTAAAGGAGTCGACTGCGTTCGTGACTTGAAATAGAGGAGCACAAACGAAACGACAAAGTCCGTCTATGTGAAATTCTAGCCTGCTACATCGTAGTTACTAGCTTACTATTGTGACCAACAATAACAAGAAAGTAATATTTTCCTTAAAGTTCAAAAGCTCTGTAGGGCCTCTCTTATTACGCCAACACTTCCACAAGCGCACATATAGTACGAATCTTATATTTTGTCTTAGTCAAACTCTATCATACTTTTACGATAGCCAGGCCTAGATCGATTCACATTACGCTATCTTCGCTTACATACACGCTAATTTACAACCATGTCCTCGAGAAAAAAACCGGTCGAAATGACCACTGCAGAATATGTATTTGATTTCATATTCTGTGAACTAAAATGATGAATTTATGCGTAAGATGTGTGCAAAGCCGGACCACACCCTTGGCGATTTTACTTTTGTTTCAAATTTCCTTCTTGAGTTGTCACGGTTTTCATTTATAGCAAAATCCGACCTGACCTCGAGATTCACGAATGGAAATTTTAATGACTGCGATGATCTACTGTGCTGGTTTGTGCTCATGCTGTACCAGGACTCCTAGCAATATACTCTCATATCCAACTTAAAACTGCAAAAATGTAAATGTAGATGTATTTACAAAGTGTCATTAACTTATCTCCAGGGCTTATAAATTTCATTAACAATATTTATCGTTATTGAAATTTATACTTACAATTAGGGGGTGAGGTGTAGGTGATATATTAGCATCAATCAAGTGTGCCTCAAGTATTAGGGGCAATTTCTTTTTAGAATATGATCATTTTCCTTTCTCCATAGGGGAAATGACTGAAAACATTGTGCAATTTTCATTATTTTTTGGAACTTTCTAAAAAAAAATCTTTATCATCGTTGTTTGTTGTAAACTGAAATTCTACTTCTTTTTCTTCTTTGACAATTTACTCTCCTACTATGATTTATAAGCCAAAGCCTACCGCCACAGGGCCGAGGTCGTTAAGGCGCGGACTCGTGAGCGGGAGGTCTGGGGTTCGAATCCCGCCAGGATCGATCTCCCTGACTGAGGTTTTTTCCAAGTTTTCTTAAGTCTTCATAAATGTCAAATGCCGAGGAAGTACCCTAAACTTAGGCCTGGAACGTTGCCTTCCTAAAAATCCTCTCCGAATATATTTCATTTCACGCATCACCAGTGTCCATCGCCTGTGGTGCCTCAGTAGTAAAAACAAGGGTTAAACACCATCATTCAAATGGGTGGTTAGCCCAATGTCAGTTCCGACTCGGAAACATTTCAAACACAGAGAAATAGACATAAACATAAGAGATGAAATGAAGATTAATTATGAAATGGAAGGTGAATCGTGGCAGAGAAATAATAATAAACCGGCATTTGCTCTTTCGAAAATGGACTGAGGAAAAACCACGGAAACTCTCAATCAGGTTAGTCGGCCTCAGAATTTGAACCCAGGATCCCGAAAATATGAGTCCCGTTACGCCTGAGCCAAGTCGATCGGTCAATTGAAAATTGCAGCAACAAAATGTGGCTGAAGAAAAACGAAAATCTTAATACGTTATAAACATAAGCTTCGTTTTAATGATCACACTCGTAAGTAAACACCTACAACTCCAAAACTGTTCTCTATGCTAAAACAATGACAACAATATAAAACCTGTGCATAAGTACTGACTTCTAATCGAGATAAATAACAGAATAATAAATAAATGTATAAATTTCTGAAATATCAATGTCATAAATCGTTGCTTAAATTCTTAGAGAAAACAATGATAAGCAAATTCACAAATAGCAAAAAAGCGAAATGGTGTTGGCTTTACATTTTCAGAATTTTCCACTTCGCACTTGCTAATTCAAAAATAATTAATATAAGAACGTTTCAAAAGTACAGTATTATGTCAAGTAAGAGGAAAGATGCTTACGGACGGAACGCACGATTGCGTTTCGCAATGCAATATAGTAATATTTATGAGTAATTCCCCAAATTCCACACTAATGTAAATTTCTTCAAGATTTCAACAAGAATTCATTTAATTCAATAATAATTCTGAAATGCAAATAAATGCAAAAAACGTGCTAAGGGTAGAATCCACTGGAATAAAAAATGAATCTCTTATCAGATACTCCGTACACCAGTTTGGAAGAGATTGGGCGGACACGGCTTATGGTCATTTATCAAGATAATCTACAAATCTTCGGTTTAATTGACCGCTCCCGTGATAAAGATGATAAACATTGCTCACCTTTTGACTTGCACGATGCTGGGCCCGAATGACAGCCGCTTGGGCCATGGCGTCACACGTTCACTTAGCGAAAACACCAGCACACTATCAGCACTACTTGACAGAAAACGGCACGCCGTGTCAGTCACACGACTAGCGGGAGAGGACTGGAGAGCTCAGAGTCGAGTGCAATCGAATAGAGCCGAGCCCACCTGCAGGAGAAGTTGGGAGACTCCCCCCTCACAGCACACGACCGCTGCTGGGCTAAGTGCAACCAAACGATACGGTTACTTTTTACCTAGAAACTACATGAGAGCATCATTGTTCTAAGAAGCGTTTCCGCAGCGTCAAGTCTTTACTTTTATACCAATTAATACACTTATTACATTTTTATCCTTAAGAGTTTAGAGTTTAGTTCAACTCCTGTCCATGGAAACTTGTTTTTGTTCTTTTGCTTCCCCTCCCCTTCCCCCCATTCCGACAAAAATTATTTCCCATTATTACCTTCGTGATTCTGTCGTCATTCATTCTATTGTGACGGACGAATCACATTATTAATGATATAATTATCATTAAGTTAATTGAGTAGAATTCCGAAGCATCCAAAAAGATACAGTTTAGACCAATGAAGCGAAACATTTACATGCGAAGCTAAAGACTTCTTAAATAGTGTACCATCCATTTGTTTGGACAGATCCCCATAGCAATCGACCGCAATACCACATACAGTCGGTGACGGGCGGTCTGAAAAATGTTCGACATTACAATAAAGGAGCATTATCTTTTCATTTTATCATTGTATTTGTTTTTTTAACATAATCTCCCAATTTAATACGTTTATTGCGGCGATACTCTAATGTCATTATCAGGTCCTTGGTGTTTCGGAAGGTCTACAAAATACTACTCCATAGCCGCAAACTTCTCCTGAACAGCGAGGATGAGTTGCATGAAAGTCAGTGGGAGTCGAATCCGGGGAGTACGGTGGATGCTCTAACAATTCATACTTTAAATCTCTCTCATTGCTAAAATAATTTTATGATGAGGTGCATTGACTTCATAATAAATGTTTTCTTCCTCCTCCTCCTTCTTCAACAATTCAAGCCTTTCTTCGTCCAACTGGTAAAAATTCTGCAATAGAATTCCCCAAATTTCTTAAACCTTCTGAGGATACTCAGTTAGCAAAATTCCTGAAGTCTCCTAAAATAGTACCATAACCTTTCCTGCAGATGGAACCGACTTTTGATTAATCGGCTTCTGGCTACTGTTAATACTTTGATTCTAGATGGGATGGTGAATCCAAATTCAATCAGTAGTTATAAATGTACGCACAAAATCTGTCCGGTTGCGATATTTTCATACAAATGTGAGTGTGTGTGTGTGTGTGTTTTTTTTTTTTTTTTTTTTTTTTTTTTTTTTTTTTTTTTTTTTAATCTGCTGTTAGCAAGCGTGGCGTTCATCTCGCGTAAAGCTTTAAGTGTCTTTAGCCTTAGCAATTTCAAGCACTTTAACATATCTGTAATCTAACACCATATCTTGTTATTCATCCATAAATTCGCCGTTGTACTTTTTGGACGCCCTTTAGATTGTCGTCTTCAAGGCTGGTACGGTCATGTTTATTAAATTCAGCAGCCCAATTTTTAATCTTGAAGAATGGTCTCTAAACTTTTAAAATTTGATATACATTTCTTTTGCATTAAACCATACGTGGCCATGCACGTTGAACAGGTTTTGCACACACTTCCCATATACCTTAGATGGAAAGGGGAAATTTGTTAACTTTTTAGATTTCCCTTGTAATTGCACGCACTTTCTTATACATCAAAATAAACCATAACATCACTGGAGAACGGATAGAACTAAATTTTGAAAATGTGCTTCCGAATTTTAAAATGTATGAACGTGTTTAAAAACCATTTGCTGCAAGACGGGTGTTGTAGCATCTTAACAAAGAACTCTTCTTCTGAATTGCTGACTCAGTATTGTCATACATCTTGCAATACTTCTAAAAACTGCGGATTTATGCTTAAATTACCAATACACCTTGATGTTTTTTCTCTTGAGTTTTCAAGAATGACTCTTGAATTTTTCAGCTTCTACACAATAAGCTCTTTGGAATGCCAGATAATGTAACATTAAATCATTCCACTCTTTTGCTACCGATTAGTAAGAGATGTGGGACAGCAACGAAACAAAAATTGAAATCTGAACAAAATATTTTCTAGTATAAAATTAGAAATATAAGTATCAAGGACGGAAATTACACAATGATTAATTATTTGCTTATTGTTTGTAATAATTTATGTCCAATGCTAACTATTTTGACGCACGAGACAAGTGATAAGTAAGTTTTACATTTTCCACTTCGAGGACGCAGTAAGAAAAAGTGACAGCAAAAGCGCTTGGCATATGCAGCGTTCGAGCATGCGTCTTCAGGTTTTGCACATACTTCCTATATACCTTATATGGAAAAGGGAAATTCTTCTGAACCTGGAAACGGGGTTTGAATTAATGGTAGAGGAGAGTGGACTTTTCTCTTTCGTGAAATAATTTTCCGTCAACGTCTAACATTTGCTAGAGCTTTTTATGTCAACACCTTCATCAATAGTATCACAAAATGCACAGGAAAGTTCGAAAGTAAACTGTCATTACTTTATCAATATTTCTGTATATTGATTCGGATGTCCTAAGTTTAATTCTAAGCAGTGAGAAACTAACAGGATCCATTCAGCCTTGTGAGGGAATAGGGGAAATATTAATTTACTCCGTTTATCTGAGATGCCCCTTTATGTTATACGACCCCCTGACCGCCACGGGTGGCCGAGATCGTTAAGGCGCGGACTCATGAGCGGGAGGTCTGGGGTTCGAATCCCGCCAGGACCGTCCTCCTTGACTGATGTTTTTTCTAGGTTTTCCTCAGTCCTCATAAATGGCAAATGCCGGGTAGGTACCCTAACCTCGGCTGGAACGCTTCCTTCCTTAAAAAAATAATTCTTTCCCAATATATCATTTCATTTCATATATCATCTGTGTCCACCGCCTGTGGTGCCTCGGTAGTAAAAACGGGCGTTAAACACAATTCGAAAAAAGTGAGAGAGAGAGACGTCTTTGTAATAATTCTTGTCTTTTTTTTTTTTTTTCTAAGGTTAGTATTGCAAATTATGACTATTATTGTTGTTATTATTGCTTCAGAAATGTTGGTAGTAAAAGTTGTGCAATGTGCAGCACTTTTGTTTTAAAGAAAATATTTCCATTAATTCTAATGAGCAATAACGCGAATGCATTTAAATGTGATTAAGTTTTTCTGGCCCAAATCTCATTTTAATAACACAGTAAAAATATTGAACTGTTAACTGCTTCACCAACGGTTGTGTAGGTTGTGGAAGATCCCGCGTCAAGAAATTTGCGTATTCTGCTTCTGCACGAAATGTTACATTTCATTAATAAAAGAGACAGTTGAAGAGAACACACTCACCAGATTTACTGTACGGAATGTTCACAGTTATTCACTGCCTCGTAAAATATGCACTTCCCCCAAGTGAAAGTGTACGTGCTCTGCAAATGGTCATACATACGTGCAGCTAGCGCTCTTGCTGGAAAGATATGCGCGTGTGCTTGATGAATACCAAGCACCCACACACACAAATGGCTAAGAAAAACTTTCTGCCAGACTTATATAACATTAATTCAGACTTCACAGTCAAAATGTGTTATATAACATTCCGCTACGGCTAGGAAGCAGTCCCTTATGGACATCAATTCCTAAATTTTCAAAACGAACAGAAATGCCGCACTGCAATGAATACTCTTCTCTATATGCTAATGCTTGAGACTAACAAGAGAATTAATTACAATGAACGCACAAAACAAATAGGAATACTTCCGTTTGGCATTCTTAGGGTTAACAACAGAGTTCAGAGTGATTTGAAAGGAAACCTTTGCCCCTCCCCCCCAATAAAGATATTTAAAATAAACAATAGATATCAAAGAAAAGCTTACTTTTTTAAAAATATCTATGTCTTAAAGAAATTTAAATGTGTTTACATGTTAGACGTGCATTGTCTGCCTAAGTTACATCTTCCTGTTGGTATGTGATTAGTTCTGGAAAAGAAACGTCTTTTTCCATTTTAGGTTTGCTGAAACCGTGTGCACGCTCGTGTGTGTGCACAATATCTGAACTTTTGCAAACATCTTTGACAATCAAGTAGAAATTTTCCAGCTAAAGACAGTTTCATCTCTAGTATATATTTGTTATCCATTTTATGTATTTGTTTCTTTATCAACATCCAGATTTTCCATCATATAAGATCACTAGAACAGCCAAGGCTTTACGCCATTTTAATCTTATGTCACTAACTTTGACATTGTTTATTTTAATCCAGTATTGCAACTCTGAATTTTGAAAGCACAGACTAGTTTAGCCTTCTGAATTAAAAAGCATATTTAGTACATATAAATGGTTTCGAGGGGGAAAAAATAGAAGAAAAAATTCATTCCTCCTTTTTTTTTTTTTAAATGAGAGCCTAGTGTTTTCTTTTCCACTTTTTTAAAATAAAAAATATTTATACACTTAAAATAGCATGGTGCAAGTAATGCATTGAATCAAAATATATATCAAAATTCTATATTAATGGAGAATTTTGGACGAAAACACATTTTATAATGTATAATTTTGGAGAAACTGTATAGTTATTTAGGAAAATATGTTTCAAAAGCATTTTATATTCTTAATTTCACACACGAAAGTGCTCAAAATTAGGTAAATTAGCAATTCAGAGTACGATGTTATTACGTTTTAAAGTTCATATTTTCGCCTTAGCATCAATCAAATGAAGACATATTACCAAACTTTATTAGTTCCATAATAACTTCAACACATAATATAACAAATTTGATTGGAAATTAGCATTTGTTTTCTATACATTTATGGATATATCTTAAACTTACGCGCTTTTCAATCAGAGCTCTATTATATATTTGTCTAACATAACTGACATGACGTTCGGTCGTAAAACGTGGCAACTGACAATTTTGGCAAAAATGAGTCGCATTCTGTGACCTTTGAAGAACCATTTTAAGTATTTTTGTGTAGAAATTTTGTTTTAAAACAGAAAACTATTGTTTATTGTATATAGTAGGTGTATTTTGTTTTCACGAACAACTAGATAGATATCTGCTCAGGATGGCGGCTAAAAGAAGGCTGTTTGCAAAAGATCAGCCACAAGTAAAATTGAATATACGTTTAAAATATGATTGAAAAATGTAAATCTGTAAATTATGAAGATTATCGCTTAGGCTAAAATTTACAACAATTTAATGTTGGTGTTTCATTTATTTAGAAAATAACCAAAGAAAAATAAGATAAAAATGTTCTCTCTGTGCTTGTTATACTTAACAAGTTTCTACTGAAATTATCAAGTTACTCAGCCAAGCAGGTAACGCTATATAAATGTTGTTACACAATGAATAAATAGAATTTAAAATATATTACATACTACATATAATTTAGTAAAATAAATTATGTATAGAAAAGAAATGAATTCTTATATTGCTCGATATAATGGAGAAATATTATCATTCCATGATCAGCTAAAAATTACTGCAACATGTGCTTAGTATATTGGTTTAATTCTAGAAGTACACCCCGGGAATTATAAAGGACTGAAATTAGAACTTGATGTGGTTGGTGAACAAAAAATTTTCTTATTACTTCAAATAAATAAACTTTTTCCTCGTTTTTCATTTTTAACTACTAACCTTCTAAAGATTTGTATTCATATGGCAGTTTACCAAACTGCCACTAATTATTCAACTATAAAGGAAGCCTGTAATTAAAACATGGTAACTGCACGTAAACCTCATCATATCTTACTGAATTCTTTCATGTAAAAATTTTAGAGTGAATATATCAATGTATTAAAATATATCCATAAAATAGTATAATTGCTTTGTGTATGCTTATCGCACACGGTTTTTTATAAACTTCGCTTGCCATTTCCCAAACAGTTTGCTTTTAGCCAGTTACCATGTCTTACGATTGAGGGCCTCAAATATTAGAGATGACATTGCATGTTTGTTCCTTCAACTTATGCAAAATAAGAGATAGTCACACATCTCATTCCCCTTCGGTGAAGGGAGCGAATAATTTTGGCACAAAACTTTTAAAGGCCTGCTAGTTAGTATTAGAGAAGTTATATCTTACAGTTTAAAAGAACTCATGGGTCGGGAAAAGGAAGATAAAAATTAAGAAGTTAAAAGCTAGAAATTAAGCCAATGCAGTTTTTTTTTAAAAAAAAAAAAAAAACTTTTTCTGCCTGCTTGTGATTGAATGTCCAAAAGGTAGGTGACCACATTGATGCTGAAGGAGTTCTATTTGTTGAAATGACATATACGAGGGTAGGTCCATAAGTTTCTAGCTTCGCCGATAAGGATTATCGCATACACAAAATCCTTATATGGTGCCATACCTTATCTGTTTAGTAAATAATTGCAGCTGTAACTTCCGCTCCGCTGTGTTCAGTTGTTCTGATATAGTTGCATAAAGGCTGTGTGTAGAAGATTGTGACATGTTCAAAATGGAGTTTCGAGCTATTTTAAGTTCTTTACAAAAGAAGAGCTTACTCCAAATGAAATTAAACAGCGATTGACAGTGCATATGGGGAGGCATTCCCCTCATATTCTACCGTAAAAGAATGGGCCAAACGTTTTCGAATAGGCCGAGAAAGCATTGATGTCGAAGAGGTGCAGGTCGGCCCTTGGAGGTGCTCACTCGCTCTTATGGAAGAAGAAATTATGGAAGTCTGGCGGTTCAAAGTTACAGAAATAGTAGTAACGTTGGACCTTTCTACAAAAAAATCCTTCGAATTATTCTTGAACATTTAAATATAAATAAGGTTAGTGCCTAGACTTCTATCCTCAGTCCAAAAACAGCAACGAATTATTTGTTGTCAGGCATTTTTGGAGCTTTGCCGTGGCAACGAGAGAGAAGTTCTGCAAACCATTGTTACAGGAGATGAAACTATGGTCCTCTACTATGATCCCTTATCCAAAAAAAAATCAATGGAGTGGCGTAAATCTGGCGAAGCACCGCCTCTAAAGGCCAAGAGATCATGGCCACAATCTTTTGGGTCTGTGAAGGAATACTCTTCATTGACTTCAAGGAGAGGAACACCACAGTAAATGGGGAGTACTATGCTGGCCTACTGCACAGACTACGTGCTTCCATCAAAGAGAAAAGGGGAGGAAAGCTGAGAGGTGGTGTGCGCCTTCTTCGCGACAATGCGCACACAGGTATTGTTGCAAAGGAAGTTTTGATGAAATGTGCATTCAAGGTGATCTACCATCCACCCTACAACCCAAATCTAGCTCCCAGTGACTATTTTCTTTTCTCAAAATTCAAGAAGGACCTTCGAGGATGAAATTGAATTGTGACGAAGAAGCGATGGATGCTGTTTATGCCCATTTTGCAGACAAGACTTCTGACTATTGGGGGGGGGGGGGGTTTGAAATGTTAATTCTTAGATGTGAGAAGTGTATTGCAATAAAGATTAACTATATTGAAAAATGTCTTTATCATACCTATAGCATGACTAGGCCGGAAGCTTATGGGCCTATCCTCATATTTTGTATAGGAGAGTTAAAAAAGTCGGCTCCATAATATATCTCCATTATCAGTATAGACAGGAAATAAATTTAAATGGCACAACACCCATAAATAAAAAGCTGGCTATATTACACGGCGTGCACGTTACTGACGATGCGCGAGTATCCCGTCGGGCATGTGATTCAGTGTACAGGAAAAGACGAAACGTTGTAGTTGCAATGGATAATTCTCTTTGTCATCGTCCGAACGTTTGTATCAAGTGTAAATCGTTAATGTTTTTGAACACATTTGATTTTTTTAAAAAAATACTTCTTTTCACGTTTCACTGTTTAAATTAATAATGAGATTCAAAAAACAGATATTTAATATAAACAACAAAATGGTCTCAAATTAAAGAAAGTGCTCGAATATATATTACGATGAACCCCGTAGTTAAATGTTGGATATCCAAGAATTGGAGGAATAGATTGCCTCTGGGTCAGAACCATGATGTTGCTGATAATAATGATGACATTTATGGCGGTTTAATCTGAAGTGTAGTTGTACTATGTTGTCATTTTATAAGATATTCGTATTGTTGTCTGTAGATCCAGTATGTCTTATGCAAAAATTATGTCTATGCACCAACTTTTCTTTATTTGTTACATCTTACATAGACCCTCAATTTCTTATTATCATTTTAAAAGTTTTCAGAAATGTTAGGGTTTCCCCCCTCTCTTTCTTTTACTTTATATTCCTGTAACCTCGTTCTTGCACACATGCGTAACTCTGTCCTTAGTCTTTGGAGTCATTTATGTTGGCCAGCCCTCATCCTTTCTTGCGGAACTGCACGGGTGGCTGCGGTCGCTAACGCACGGCACGGACTGGTAAACGGGAGGTCTGCGGTTCGAATCCTGCTAGTATCGTGACCTCTGCCTGAGGATTTTAAGTTTTCTAAAATGTATGTTAAAATGGAAGTTAAACGATAGTTCAACAAAAATGCTTTCTTGAGTTGCATTCATATGCAGAGTGCGACTGAACTCTTTGGTTGGCATAAATCTATACCTTACATACTGTCACTGCATGGTTGACATCTGCAGAGCGTTGCATTTACAAATTAAACTGTAGTTAACAGTCGATTAATTAAACACGCTGCAGTCAAGGAAGGTATCGAACGATGTCTCATCAACACAACCACCTGATGTAAGTTTTGAAATTCCTAACTCATCTTTTGCGTAACAAGTTCCGAATGTCAAACGTTAGACCTTGAATCAGGTACTTCTAAAAAAGAAGTGCAATGCATTCAAAAATGATGAGAAAGCTTACATTGTTAAACACTTTTTTCTCCCTTTTTTCATGTAGTTCCTACACGACGCAATAATAGTGTCATTGACTGACATTGTTAAGAAAGGGCAGCAAAATTAATGTTAGATATATAAGATAGAGTGTGAATTGCAAAGTAATGGTGGATGGCAAAAATGCGATAGAAGTGAGAAACTAAAACCACTCCGTATTATTTTACGTAACGCTATGTAACAGCTCGCTTCTGTACAAGTCGAATCCCCCTGCTAATGGAACTCTTTCAGACAGCTTGTCATCAACAGGTTATGAAGGAGTTAGCAAATGGTACATCTAATTAGACAATTCATTTTATTTGTCTTATTTTAAGGAAGAGCATTTCTATTGTACACCATGCTCTTATTCCGCTACGCAATCTGAGCTTTTGAAAACTGATTGACCTTCAGAGCATGAGCGATGAAAGTAATATTTCCGCTGACGCAGGAAATTCACTTTGCTCAGTCCTGTTTTCCCGTTTCGGTTGCATTTCTGTAGGTACTGCGCTTGTGTTTTCTACTGCCGAGAGCATGTCGAGACCGAGATGTACTCTAGAATAAACAATATTTATTTATTTATTAGTTTTATGTGCAAAAGAAACCGTGCAAGAGAGATTTCGTGCTAAATCTCCAATTTTCATATTGAACAAGTTCGAACCCATGGTATTTTCATTGACCAAAAATCTGAATTTAACAGAGGAAATACTTAATGAAATAGACTATTGATTACGCACTTCCCCTCAAAAGTTTTTAACACAATTAGCTCATCAAGTTAGTGCATCTGATGACAGTTCGTCTAAAGATATTCAGCTGCTGCATCTGAAATAAAACTGGAGGCGCTGAAACGAAATATTCCGAGATGCCTCACAGAGGCAGGCAGGCACTTCGATCATCTACTATGATGGTGAGTACAATATTAATACAATTTTATAATAATAAATAAAGAAAGAAATTTTAAAAATGCAACCTATGAGTTTTGAACGCGCGACATGATTTCCTTCGGCAGATGGCCAGACAGGTACGCAGCGTCTCCCCGTTAGTAAGTCAATTTCCAATAATTGCGTAGAGAAACGAGTACTCTGTGTTTTCTAAATAGTGTGCAAAACACATATTCAGTACTCCATCATCCAAATTTCTAGTCGATTCTCAAAAAAAGCAAAGGAAAACACGGCATTTTCTCCCCGAGCTTTTAAATGGCAATAGGCTCTTAATGAACTCTTATGACAAAATTTGAAAGTTTCTAATTACTTTTCACCGAGTCCTATAATAAAGTAAAAATTCGCATATAAAGTACGATATTTCGAAACCGGGTTTCCAGAACGTGATCAAATTCATTATCAGCTTGATTAGATCTGGAGGGAATCAAAACACATCTGTTTATTATCATTTTGTAGTTTCAACTAAAATCCCACTACACGTCTTATACTTTCGGTGTCAATCTTCAACAACCTCAAGAAGATATCCGGTGAATTGCTCTTTGGGAAACTGTTATAAAGAACAACCAGCTCTAGGCGGAATAACAATGTGTGTAAACGTGCACTATTTTGCAAATTATGCCTTTTATTTCGCATTTCTAGGAAATATCAAGACAAACAAGTATTTCAAACCAAAGGTTATTATTACGTCCAGGAAAACTCTATATGGATGTAAAACGCAATAAAAGTTTATGGTCACGTCTTACGTGATAGTGACAAGCAGAAAAACACCTGATGTTTCTGTTTCAGATAGAAATATACTTTCTTTATCATCTTTTCACAACAGCTGTTATTTAACTAATTTTACTTTCACTGCATTTGACGTTCTGAAACTCCTTTCTTCGCGATAAGATGTGCCATCAACATTTAATCACCTCTACGAGTAATTTAGCTAAACGTGAAGAAATGAACAAATTGTACATTAGAGGCATTGCTAAACACACGATATCTGTAAAGCGAAACAACGTTGAGGGTATGGCGATTAGCAACTTTAAGTGAGAGAAAGGTTTATATTAAAGCAAAAAAGTAAGAAATTTGCTTGTAATATTTATGACTTTTAGCTTCTGTTACATCGATCAAATATAATTTTTCATTCTAGCATTTAATACTGCAGCCTCTCCATTAACAGAATAGTACGCGCTTAATGTTCGTTATATTATAATGCATGTTTTGCTTATGAGTCTAAAATTCTAGCACAGAGAATAGCACCTCTAAATTTTGTGTGTGTTTTTTGTATTATTTTAAAACCTACAGCTTAACTTCTCGAATGTCTTATTAGCTTTTTTTTCTGAACAAACTGATTTTGTTATACTTAAGTGTGTAAGTAAGAAGTAATAAGTAGCATATAAAATAATATAAATTGCTGAATTTGCAAATATTACTCCTGATAAGACATCAATAATTATTTCAGTCGTCATTAACGGCTCTGTTGGTAATTAAAGTAAATTTCAATTGCAAAAATCCTCACTTGTTAACCTATAAATCATAGACAATGCCAAAATTTTAATTACAGAAAAAAATATGAGTATTGCTTATTTTTAGCCGCCGTAATGTTACATCTCCTGAGTTATGAAACTAATAATTGTTTTATTTTGATAAACTAAATTTTATTTTATTGCCAATTTTGTTATAAGAAGAATCTCGTATTAAATAGTTTTATCCTCGTTAAATAAATATATTTAAAATGATTTAAAAACAAATAATGTTATGTCAAACAGTTGTAAATAACCACGGTGGAGAGAATAAATCCTTTAAATTTATCAGACGTGTATACCAAATACTAAATATTAAAATTGAAAGGGTGCAAAGAGCTTTTGAATTGCCCTTAAAAATCTTGAGAAGACATTTATCAACCATCATCTCAGTTACCTGGACGTGTCTCTCAAATGAAGAAACTCCCCAATTGTCCTCACGAGGTGGATCCTGATTTAGACATTTTCTGGCAAAGACGGAAATGTAATCTCTTTACTAGCATCGGACAGTCTGACGAAAAACATAAAGGAAAAAGTATTTATCTATAGATATTTCAATGAAAAAAAAAATCATTGTGATACAGAATTTTAAAATATCCTAAATGACACCCTAATTATTCAATGTTTCATCCCAACGCCTAAAAGCTTATAGAAACAGCTCAAAGCCATCACTTTTTTTATCCTTAAGCCATTTTATTTTAAAATAACGAGTATGGAATTGAAATTTATCTTGGAAAGATCAAAATGGGCAAAAGGCAATGACATTCTGTAAGAGTAATAACGAGTGACAATCACTGAACGGAACAAGAAGGAAATAGATATTTATTCTCTATCATTTTGACAATACTTTCTGCAATAATGCAGATATTATTGATAAAATAGTTCCAAAATGTTCAATATTAAAGTTGCACACGTATCACATAGAACCCCAATGTTGCACAACATTTTCTTTTGCCTATTTTATTTTTACACTGATGATGGTAGATCATTAGGCTTGTAGCTGTGAGCCTAGAGGAAATTAGTGTCTTAAATCATAGTAAAACCTGCATTCCTATTAATAAGAAAACTTAATTAAGAATTTGTCATGAAAATATATGTATCACATTTAATTTAATTTTAATAATAAAAGTAGCAAGAAAACTATCAAAATTTGTCACAAAAAACCGAAAGTAATTTTTAAAAATATGTAGCACTATTATTTACTAGATCATATATCAGAAGTTTAATGCTGCAAAAGAAAAATTAAATATAGATTACGGTGAAAATTCCATTTACGTAATAAGATAGAATCTACAGATCTAAATATAAACACAAGAAAAATAAAGTAAAAACTGAATAATTTAAATCCAGATTAACAGGATTAGTTTTTATACATGCAAAGCTATATTATTTTCAAAATACGATACAAAACAACTATTCATCAACTATATAGATCTTATGTAGCTTGGACTTTTAATAATAAAAGAAAAATGGTTTCTCCAAGTGAGCCAGGATTTTAATGACCAGTCAGGTCACTACTAACAATTTGTGCGTGACAGATGCATGCCCGCTCGGCCTTTTAGCAAGGTTGTGCCAGTAACGTGTTAGTTGGCAGAGACTGCTATTAATTGCAGAGTGTATTAATGGCTCAGCAGTGTTTTCTTCTATTGCACAAATGAGCAAAAACTCTTTGATCCAACCTCTCTTTCATTTTATATCTGGGTGGATTTAAAAATTCCTTGTACAAAACAAGCCTACACTGAACTCTATACATATATATCATAAAAAGCACTTAGAATGCAATATAAAGAGTTCACATTAAAATTTCACGCTAAAACTGTAATAAAACTGAACACTAAAACCACATGATATTTCCAGCTTTGGCTCTTGAACACGTGCTCAGAGTAAACTGAGTTGTGGCGGGCGGTGTCTCTCTTAGTGAGGTATAAAGGTTATGACGTGGCGGCAAAGCTGCCAACTATAGCTGAGCAAAGTCGTTTGACGAACCTGACAGTATTACAAAGAAATATTGAGGCCTGGTGGAATGCGGGCCTTGTGCAAAACTATAGCCGCCATCTCCAGGTCTCTAAGTGAAGTAAGTTTGGATGGAGGGGCGGCATCTATAAGAGTAGGGGAAAAACAGTCATCGAACGTGGCTTGGTGAAAATTGGCATGTTGTGCTACCGGCAACAGCGAACAGGTCTTAAACGAACACCTGTGACTGTTCATTCTAATGGAAACCATAGTAGACGTTAGTCCAACTAAAGAAACAGCACGTGTTCAAGAGCCAGCGCTCGAAATATCGCGGTTTTAGTGATTAGTTTTATTGCGGTTTTTAGTGTAAACTTTTAATGTGAACTCTTTATATTGCATTCCAAGTGCTTTTTATGAGTTATATGCATTTTAGAAGTTTTTTATTATTCTATTAACAGTATATATATTCATTTTTTCCCCCCACAGAAGTGCCAAATATGTATGGACTATGCTGGTGAGTTTTAGCATCCCCTTCGCCTAAAAGAGGTAAAGTAGCTATACTTTTTATTGACTTTATTTCATAAATTGTCAAGTTTTTTTTTTCTTTCCCATTGCTGAACGGTGCCACACTCGTTAACTAAATTAAATCCGGTATTAAAAGGTCCCGCTAATGGTCGATACTTGTATAGATCTTTTCATGTAGATGTGCTATCAATATTCAATATATAGTAGGGGTGAAGGGAAGGATTAGAAACTACTACTTGGTTTATATATTTCTCAATTTTATCAATGATTCTTATTTTTAATTGAATTTGTTGCCTTTTTAATGTATAATGCTACTTTGAAGTAGAGCTAAAGAAGTTTGATGCACGCACATTTCAAGAACTTGCGGCTGTAAGCCACTTTAGCACTACAATCAATTTTGCCCACTCCCCACTACAATGCTCTCCAAGGAAGTTGAAGCGCACTCAAGCGGAGAAATTACCATATGTAGCTGCTGCTGCCAGCGCCGACGGTTGGCTACTGAAGTACAGGTGCAAAAACCAATTGCCAGCAGGCTTCATCTCCCAAATGTTCAAACCAAATTACTCCAGTTGACAAGACATACACGCTTCCTCTGCCTCCCACGGAGCACTTAAAGGATGCGGCAAAATGCAACAGAAATAAGTATTCCCTCGTCTCTTCTTCTTCTGTTTTTTATCTTGTAAACAAACTTCCCTGCAGCACCTTCATTCTTTTGTTTTTCTTCCTTTCCGACGAGCATACAATACCCCTTTATCCGTCTATTTAATAATAATAACAATAATAATAATAACAATGTTACTGCTGTTATTTTCTAAATGTGCAGTGCCTCTCCTTGAATCCCCTCTAATTATTTCATATACAATATGTGTAACATAAATAGCTAATTAGCGACCATAACAATGATTTAATTTCCCATAATAACTTCACGTTTATTTTATAGTTTCATTGTGTTACAAAATTGTGTTTAATTTATAGCTCTATAGTGCAAATATTTCCCAAACTTCTTCAATGCTAGCTGCCTTCTTATGCACCCTCATAAAGGTTTAATTGCACAAACTTCATTCCTAGGTGTACAATTTTAATATGTCCAATATTATTTATAGGCAATAAAACATCCTAAAGAAATTGCTTTGGAGCATTTTGACAGATCCATTCTGCTACTTTCCAAAATGAATAGCATTGATTTTCTTAAAACAGCTCGTATTGAAGTAATCGACTAAATTTAAAATCTTAAGAAGTTAGTATTCTGGAAAAATTACGACATACACTTCTTCTTCTCTAGACACAAAAAATTTCATTTTTGAGCAACTTTCTTTGAACGCACTTCAGCTTAAATCCAATAAGTATCCATAAGGCATCTTTTAAGAAAATTGCAATCGATATTGCTTATCAATATTGATGTTTAAAAAAACACAGCGCTGGAAATATAGGATGGCAATTGCGGATTTTGATGGGTGCATAATCAGCAGCAAATGTTTGGTTATTAAGAGATTTCTATGGTATTATTGTTTAAAAGTAATTAATATTGTTTCTGGTCTAGGTTCGTAGGTATATTAAAGCTATCAGATGCTAAATCATTTTGGAAATAGCATGCTGTGCTGTTTCGGTTCGCGATACGTTTTTATAAGTTTTGTGCAAAATAATAATAATAATAATAATAATAATAATAATAATAATAATAATAATAATTTAATAAAGAAAGTTGTGTTTTCGTTGTTGTAAGGTTTGACCGGGGAGGTGAGTGTAACTGCTAAGGCCGTTCACAAATGAATATAATCGTTGCAGTTCAAATAATGCATTTATACATTATTGTACTGCCTTATTTTGTTCATTAACTTTTTTCTGTTTAGAAACCCAAGGAGTCAGAAAGGTAAGGTACGTAATATTTTGAACAAACACCAAATTTAACTGCAACACGTACAACTTTTCTCTGCCGAATGAATGAATGAATGATGTTTAACGCCCGTTTTTACTACTGAGGCACCACGGGCGATGGACACTCCATGATACATGAGATGAAATGATATATTGGGAAAGGATTTATTTTTTAAGGAAGGAATCGTTCCAGGGCTAAGTTTAGGGTACCTTCCCGGAATTTGCCATTTATGAGGACTGAGGAAAACCTGGAAAAAAAAAACCCAGTCAGGGAGGACAGTCCTGGCGGGATTCGAACCCCAGATCTCCCGCTCACGAGTTCGCGCCTTAACGACCTCGGCCACCCGTAGCAGTTTTCTCTACCGATGATTCGCAGACACTCTAAACAATGATGTAATTTACTAAAAGATACAAGCGGCCTAGAAGATTAAGGAGAAGCTAACATATTATGCTGTTTATGGTTTACATTTCTCAATACATAAATAATTCCCTTCCTATTTCACTATTTACAATGTAAGATTGATTTGCGTGTTATTTGTTGCGAAGCTCTCCAAAATTTGTTTTTCAAATTAGTAAGTTTCCCATACACCACATATTTGTACGTTCAATATTTTGTAGCTCGTATAAATTTCTCAAAAAGAGAAAGTAATAAGAACATAAAGCAGGGCACTGGCAAAAGAATGCTATAAACTCAAAATATAGTATGATAATAAATACGAGTGATAAAAGAATCACAAAATATACAAAATAAGCCCAAAAGTAAATCTGATCATCATACACACGCATTTGGTTAAATTAAGCCTTTAATAATATCGGTAGGTAAGAGAAACCTGTTTTTACCACACCAATATACCGGTAACCTACTTAAAAGTTGATTCTAATAAACTGACAACGCAGTATGTCAGCTGAGGTTACTGTTACATTGCCATTCCAAGTCTGGGGGTTAGTATGAAGAAATATTTGTGAACTCTATTTAGTATACTTACTGCAGATTTAGTAACTCTGTTTAGAAATTTACTGCAGATTTAGTTAACTCTGTTTAGTAAATTTACTGCAGATTTAGTAACTCTATTTAGTATACTTACTGCAGATTTAGTAACTCTGTTTAGTAAATTTACTGCAGATTTAGTAACTCTATTTAGTATACTTACTGCAGATTTAGTAACTCTGTTTAGTAAATTTACTGCAGATTTAGTAACTCTATTTAGTATACTTACTGCAGATTTAGTAACTCTGTTTAGTAAATTAACTGCAGATTTAGTAACTCTGTTTAGTATATTTACTGCAGATTTAGTAACTCTGTTTAGTACATTTACTGCAGACTTAGTAACTACGTTTAGTAAATTTACTGCAGACTTATAACTCTGTTTAGTAAATTTACTGCAGACTTATAACTCTGTTTAGTATATTTACTGCAGATTTAGTAACTCTGTTTAGTAAATTTACTGCAGACTTAGTAACTCTGTTTAGTACATTTACTGCAGACTTAGTAACTCCGTTTAGTAAATTTACTGCAGACTTAGTAACTACGTTTAGTAAATTTACTGCAGACTTATAACTCTGTTTAGTATATTTACGAGAGGTCATGTAGAGGTTGTCTACACAATTATTTCATTATGCAGTTATCCTCTATGAAACCTATTGCGTTCTTGTTCTGTTGCATTTTGCATATAAGATTTTTTCTCAATTCAAAAGTTCTGAATTTTGATACTATCCATGTAAATATGTTTCAAACTTTTGTTCCAAAACCGTAGGAACTCTCAGTACGATCTACGAGGGAACAAACATTTTTAACAGTAAATAACGACGTTAGGAAAATACTGCGCAAGTCACTTTCCCTTATATCAACATATATATGATATTGTTGTTGAAATACAAATGTATGCACGCATTCCAATATAAACCGATATATAATCCCGTTCACTCACTTGTCTATCAACCTAACCCCCGCACTTGGGGAATAGATGGCAGGTGTATGGCTCAAGTACAATCAGACTATAGCTTGCTGACAAACATGTTACTTTAGTACCGCTATGGTGGTGGAACAATTGTCACACGAAAGATCGAAGAACTTTAAAGAACTTCTTTCAATACAAAATTCATCTCCGAGCCTGAGATTGAAGGAAATTACATGATAGGAATCTACACAATTGTTCAAATAATTAAATTATGCTGCTACTAGATTCAAATATTATATTAGCGGAAAGATTAAACTATAAAGACTAAGGAGAGAGGTGATCGCTCTAAATGGCTGTGAAAGAATGAGACGAATATGACCTCAAATTGTACTGTTTATATCCCATGATCCTTTACGCACAGTTATTTTCAAATACACAATAACATTATATCGTGATTAACATTATTATGTATAGCTGTAGCGTTTATGGCTAATCATAATAAAATGGAGTGATTTAATGTACATTCAATGAAAAAAATAATAAAACAGATACAGAATGAAATTAGCAGGATCATTTTATAAATATCTGGTAACATATACACTTTCCATCATAAAAGACCTTGATCGATTAAATGAATGGATACAGTTTCTGAATAGAACAGATTGACAACCGATTTAAAGATTGCGTATATTAAAAAAAAAAACTTTAAACTATACATGACTTCAACAACTACTGCAATAATGTTATCCTTTGGAGTGCCAATCTGCATGCATAACAATGAAAGTACATTGATATTAAATAAGGGGAAATTAATGAATTACACAGCAATTTCAGACATTGTAGAGACATTTCAGACATTGATATTAAATAAGGGGAAATTAATGAACTACATAGCAATTTCAGACGTTGTAGAGGGGTTCTAGTAAATAAATTTAAGAAAGGGAATCTATACTTAGCCTATTTAAATTTCTAAAGAACAGTACGCATTTAAATAAATCTTAAATTGGAAAATATGCAACGCAATAAAAAACGCAATTAGTGGAGCCACGTCTCTTTGGCGCAGTTGCTGTGATACTGTTATCAAATAAAAGCGAATGCTTGTTTCCCATTTCGAGTTACTTTTTTGTTTACTTATAAGTCTTGTATATGAGTATACTTCATCATAAAATTAAATAATAATAATAATAATAATAATAATAATAATAATAACCTACTCTGCATGTTCCGAATAGGATAAAATAAAAATACAAAAACTATTGAGCATTTAATGTAATTGTTGTGTTTTATTAATATTTTTTTTTTCAAAATAGAATGTAAGGGACTAAGACAGAAGTTCCGAAATAGACTGACTTACATTATAATTAACAATAGAACACGTCAAATTTAGTAAATTTAAATTTAATAAAATTGTAACATTAGCCAAAATAAATTGTGTTTTTGTTCTACAATTAACGGCTTATTTTTTATTCTGTCCAAATTAAAACAACAATAGTAACAACCCAGATTGCCATGCAACGATAGAATAAAAAGAAAAGGCAGCGATAACAATTTCTCTTTAACATTTAAGTATCATAAGTAGGCATCAGAATTTCTAGGCACTAAAACTAGAATTAAGCAGAATGAAGTTATGTTGGTACTAGGCTGTAAACAACAGTTGGAAGCTATTCTCTTCCTTTGCTCCTGTCTCTCCTTTACCTTCATCTTCCTTTACCTGCCTGGTAGTGTTGTGTCGGTGCTTAGAATTATGACCTGGTAATTTGAGCGATCTAATCTGTTGTTAAGTGCTTAATCATAAGGTAGATGTGCCATATTAAATTTGGCTGGGGTAATAAGCGAAACTTAAAATGTAATCAATATTGGTATTAAGCTTTCCCATCAATATCTAAATTGGAGGGTCATTAATACATTTATGTTAAACAGGTGATTGATCAAACTGGTACTGAAATGAAAGCATTCTGTTTACCCTATGTATGATAGATACATTTTTTTCTAGCGTATAAATTTCTCATCGTCGCAATTATAAAGTTTAAAACATTATCTCGACAAAACTTCATGAAAAAGAGAGTAATTCAAATATAATTTTGGATTCCTGTTTTAGAAGAAACTGAGTTAGAATGGTTTGTTAGTGGCAGCCAGTGGCTGGCTCAAAGCCACTAAATTATTACAATGTAACATTACATGAATAGCAGTTTGAAAGACCATTATGTACATAACTTTTCACGATATTTCATGGAAAGTCCCAGGACCGCCAAGGAAGACCATTCTGTAGACAAGGTAGGAGCTTATTAAATTTGCGCCCGAGGCAGAAGCATAAAATAATTTCAGTCAGGAAATATAATTGCGCAGGAAGATAAAAGAAGGAGAATGAGGTCTAATTATGAAGTTTTATGAGATTCATAATTATAGAATATTTCCCTTCAAGAAAGTAAAGAGATTGATAATAATACGTGCTCACTTTTAAGCGTTTATTGCAACATTGTTGCAAATGCATGTTAAAAGAAAAAGCTTGTTTATGTTACATACCTGAAGTGTTAGTATACAGAGCAATATACGAAATACGCAGCGCAGTCTTGTATTCACTAATGAACATGCTTAAGGTGCGAACAAAACTTAATAACCTCGCCCCATTCCATCGAGTTTCGAGTGTCTAATGTTATCACTTTCGCTAAACAGTTAACACTGTCACAAGATACCTGATAATGGTCCAGCGTTGTTACCGATTCTTTCCTACATCAAAGATTGAGCAGAAATTATGAATGTTTTCTGTTTCTCGTATTATTAAGCATATCTGAGGATATTGAGGGTACCTTAAAAATAAACGACGAATCAATTAATAAATATTTTAGTTTTACCTCCGCACCAGATCCCTGTTAGCACTAAACAGTACTGAAAGAGAATCCAGAGACGTGACAACGTTGTTTTTCTGAGCGAACTCTAATCCGCATCCTGGAGCGTATCATGCTAATGTAACGTATATAAATAGCCGAATTACTGTAATTTCACTTATGTTAAGTTTTATGGCTTGTCCCGTACTATATTTTACACGGTTCTGTACATACTGGAAAAAAACACGAAAAAGTCCTAGTAAGATTAGTTGGGTCGACCGAGCGAGGTAGATGCTGCATTGCGTTTTTTCGTGATTTCCCCTGGTTGTTTAGGCGAATACTGAGATAGAACGTTCCTTTCCACGAAATTCCGCTCTTCTATTTCATAATTGAAGGTATGATGTAAAGGAGTTAAATTAGAGATTGCACCTGACAAATCGGCATATACGATGCCTACAGGAAATTGCTTACGGGGTCAGATAATTAATTAAAATAAAGAAATAAAATATTTTTGTATATAATTAGACTGGGTACATATTAAAAGTTAGGAATAAAGCAGAAAAAATAATGTTGAAATTAACTTCTATAGGATAGAAAAAATTTAAATACTATTAAAATATATCACATCTGTTTCATGACAAGACCACCTCCTTGGTCTAGAGGTTAGCGTTGCTGATGCTTTGTTTTTGAATGGTGTTTATAACGGCTGTTTTTACTACTGAGGCACCACAGGCCGTGAACACTGATGATACATGAAATGAAATGATAAATTGGGACAGGCTTTTTTTTATTTTTTAAAGGAAGGAAACGTTCCAGGCCTAAGTTTAGGATACCTCTCCGGCATTTGCCAGTTATGAAGACTTAGGAAAAACTGGAAAAAACCTAAGTCAGGGAGGACGGTTCTGGCGGGATTCGAAAGCACACCTCCCGCTCACGAGTCCGCGCCTTATCGACCTCGGCCACCCAGGGCGGTTTGCTGATGCTGACTTAGGAATTTTTCGAGGTTAGGGAGGTCTGGAACGGGGCCTCGTGAGGACAGCTGGGAAGCTGCTTAATGGAGAGGTGGCGATCTTCGATCTCGCAAGCAACGGGATGCGGTGTCCTGATCACATGCCGTTCTGCAAAACTGTGCTCTATGTGATGAAGGTATAGGACGCTGCGGTCGTCGTGGTAAGCTAAGGCCCAAATGGGCTGTAAATGAGAAGGAAGGTTACATGACAGGAATCATAGGCGGTGCAGGTGTATGGATACAATAAGGCAAGGCAGATTCAAGTGAAACGATTGCTTAGAAGATCACAGAGAAAATTAGTTTACAGATGCAATGTGCACAACGCCAACATATAATGAAAATTTGGCCAAGGATGAGGAGCGCTTTGTACTGGCTGAAGTAAAGAGAGAGAAATGATAATTGGAATGAAGTGTACAAACAAGCGAAAAGTAAAAGAAACAGCAAAGTTAATTGGGACATGGTAGATGCAGGAAGAAAAGTTCATGACTTTTTCCCAAACGTGAAAGAAAAGCTACACAAATCTACCAAACCATGTGACATGACATGGACTACATAGATTGTATTTTAAGAAAATTGGAAAATGCAGGTGCTGCCAAAAGTTGTATTCTTAAGGTTTCACTGTGTGTTGCTATCCTTAGTAACCCATTGGGTATCTACGGGCTTTCATTCTATTGAAAATGCTGTTCTACACTCTTATGTAATGGCAATCCATTAGATTGATAATGCATTAAAATTTTTGGAGATTTCATTCCGCTTTTCCCATTCCTATCTTTTGTTTATATACAATATTTCAGGTTTCTTATAAAAATGAAGCTCGCGGCAACAGGCAATATTACGTGCCATTTTTATCGATATTTCTTTGAATAACGAAAATAGAAAATCTGATATTCATATTTTTGTTTCATATACTGTCTCTCAGAAATCTCTCCCCGCTTATCAGCTTACACAATATAAACCTCACGCTTCCAACTGCCTCCAAATGTTTCTATAGGACTATAAACATGCTGTAATCAGAAAAAAATTAGTAATTATTGTTAAAATTACTTACTATTATGTCAAAGAAGGCTCCAGATGGACTCCACTATTTTTATATCCTCTCTTAACCAGCATGCAAAACTTTCAGATCGCAGTTAGGATTTGCTAGTAAGGCAAGGATAAATGCTGGTGGTCCAACAGTGGGAACAAGTCTAATAAGTCTTGCTATCAGAAGACTTGTTTATTTCCTTAGTGCAGAAATAGGAATAAAGGATCTGAGTGTACTTTGCTTGATATTAGGATAGAAGTGTTCACGTAAGTTGTAGAAGAGATGCTTATATCACCACACATTATCTCTGATTCAGAGGTCCCTTTTTGTATTTACCACATTCAAATAATTCAATAGCCTCTCTTTCATTTCGGCCACTGCCAATTACTGGACGAGCTATGAAATCACAGCAACTCTTGAGGCGGCTGTTCATGGTTTTCAAGAAATCAAACAAAGGGAATAAAATGCAATACTAATTGTAATAACTCTATGCTAATTATAAACATTTCAAACAGATAATACATAACTTCAATGTTTAATAAAGATGAAAAGAGAATTTCCAATCATATAATTTTTGCCGGTAGGTACGCTAACCACATGTTTTTATTTATGCCTGGCTACAGCACTGATTACAAGACAAACTTACTTATTAGCATTTATCTGTCAGTTGGTATCTTACACCATCTTTTCCTCCTTTCTTCAAAACAACTTAATTTTATGAAACTACCAAATGGGACTCAAAATAAGCAAATTATTTATAAAATCCAGAAGGAATGCACTACTGAACCCTTAAGAGACATGGATACTAACAAAGCAGTCCACGCTAGATGTTGGTATTTTGCGTATTCAGAGAGTTAGTGCCTAAAATTGTCTATAATTAAGAAAAACAGGATTAAAAACACTTGGTGTTCAAAGCAGCTTCTTAGAAACTTGTTTGAATATCTGTGGCTTGTCCGCGGTTACCCGACAAATGAGACGAGAATATTCATGTAAAGATGGCATAACTGTGATATACATATATACTTACTGTTGTTTACTTCCGCTCTCACACATCTGGAATGGACTATGAAGGAACTTTTTATTGGTTTAAAAGAGATGCAATCTAAATAAACAAATAATGAAATGCTAAAAAGAGTAGTCTTTTCATGTTTGTAAGAATAAAAACGTGATATTTCTCATATATTGACTATTACTTAAAACACGTTCTTAAAGCTACACTTTCTTTTTCGGACAGTAACAGTACGCCCTAATTTTTTCGATTACAGCGTGCTTATAGTCCTACAGAAACATTTGGGGGCAGTTGGAAGCGTGAAGTTTATGTTGTATAAGCCGTAAGAAATGTGATGTTGATGAGATTGACTGGTTTTCTGATAAGCGGGGAGAGATTGCTGAAAGACAGAGTATATAAAAAAAAATGAATCCGAGATTTTATATTTTCATTAAACAAAGAAATATCGACACAAAAGTGTCACGCAATATTACCTGTTGCCATGGGCTTCATTTCGTTTTTATAAGAAACCTGAAAATATTGCATATAAACAAAGAGATAGGAAATGGAAAAGTGGAACGAAACCTCCAAAAACTTCGCAATGCATTATCAAACAAATGCAGTGCCATTACTTGTATCATACAAGAATGCAGGACTCTGATAAACAGCATTTTCAATGGAATGAAAGCCCATAGATACCCAATGAGTTACTAAGGATAACAACGCACAGTGAAGCTTTAAGAATACACTTTTCTAAACAACTTTAAACGTTTGACAGCACCTGCATTTCCCAGTTTTCTTAAAATATAATCTATATAGTCCATGTCCTGTTACATGATGTAAAATTCCGTTTCATAGATTTGTGTGTCTTAGGTGCAGCTTTTTTCACATTTGGGAAAAGGTCATGAATTCCACTTCCTTCATCTATCATGCCCCATTAATTAAACCGAAAAAAAATAGTTTCTAGCACTAATTCGTTTAAAATCCTAGGCACCCTTATACTTGTAATAAAATATAGGATAATTATTTATTAAATAATGAAAATATGAGTCTCGGAATAAAATGCTGGAGCTTGCCATGAAATCTGGAATATTTCGTTACAACTAACACTTCACCTTTGATAACAGCTGTAATCAAGCAGAGTGGAACATGTACATAAGTTTCTTTCCGATTCCACTAAAGCTAGATTAGTAAAGTCTGCCTTATGGATATGAAATTATGTGAAATAATTATGACCATATCAGTTTCCTATACACTGTGCATTAATGACTGTAATTGTGCAAATTTCTGTAAATACGACATCAGTGAAAATTGCAAAGTCTCAAAATTGTCACCATTACTCTCAAAATTTTGGCCCATATAACAATATAAACGTATTATCTTGGCACCAAATAATAGTTTTAGATTCCCTGTAACACTTCTTCGAACAAGTTTTCGCTCCGGTATTCAACCCAAAGTTTGCGATGAGCTGCGGAGCCAAATAATGATTACTGGTAAACGGTAGCTCTGCGCATGTGTGGAGCTTTACTTCTGCCACTCTTAAGGGTTTATAATTCAGAGATGAAAAACATTTTGATGGTATTGCATTACTGAAAACTGTCCATTAATAAACACATCGTGGTATGATTCAATAGTGTGTGAAAAACATAATAAAATATCAGTTTTTCAAAGTGAAAAAGTCGTGTCAACATGTTGTTGATTTGCTTTATTTAAGGACGCTCTTTAACATCTCAGGTCATGCCCGTCCCATTCAATTTAGGGCATGAAACGGCTGACAAATTTTGCTCAGAGGCCTCTTTTTTAAAGCTTTAGGTTCTTTATCGTGCCGTAAATGTACGGCACGGGACCCACGGCTTTCTTCCCTTCCGAAGGAAGCCATACTTAGGATTCTTCCGCCCCGAATAAAACCCATCGGTCCTGGCCGGGTTTGAACCCGCGATCTTGAGTTTAAAAGGCAAGTGTGCTTACCACTACACCACCAGAACCGACAATTGTCAACCTGGAGTTATAGCATCAATAAACATCAAATAAATGTACAATAAATGAACTAATAATTAGGTGTTATAGAAATTCAAGCACCTTTGGTATATATAACAAGAAAGAGAATTTTAATGTGAGTAGCTTAAATAATGATGCAAACCGAAAAAACGAAACACAATAAACAATTAATAGGAAAAAAACAGAATCTAAAATTTGAATGTCTTAATAATGATTCAGTACAAACTCTAAGTAATAACAGAATACTTTCTTAAACCTGAATGGAAATATTTTATTTTGATTGAATGATACTGAACTTTCCGAAGATAAACCAGGCATTCGCTGGGAAGATGGACTATAGCTCTAATAAATTGCACTTAGAAAGAGCCCACGTGTAATGATGTGGGCTTTGAAAGTCGTACATTTGCAGTAAAAACTTAAATGGTGCTGTAAACTTAGTGAACTTTGGTCAAATGGAAACCGGAAACATAAATCTTATGATTTTATGATCTCTGGTGTCTTGGCTTTATGGCAGTGCTCGCCACGGCATTGGTTGTCGGGAGACCACCGGTGCGGTAAGCCGTCTCCATGCAATCAATTCAACACTTCAGATGTCGCGAGTGGCTTGAAGCAGCGTGCTCCGATACCTGGGCAGTAGGCAACCCACACATCCGACTGGTTAAAATAGTTGCCTATGTAAAAGGAGGAAACTTCCTTTAGCAGCTTATGTTACATATTTTAAAGTTTTTATATTCTTGCGTGCAGGCTCTCATTACAGAGGTAGAACCTACACAACTTACGATTCAGTGTTAATATCTGTAACATCTTGGATTTAAAAACAAACCAGAATTTAGCAGCATTCACTAATTACTGGCATCAATGTAGGGGGATATTAGCATTTAAGGAGTTGTAAATAGTTTTTTCTCTCTAAATTTGCCATTGCAATGACATGTAAAGGAATTCTAGCCTTTTAACTCACCAAATTTTGGTGGTCATTCTGTTCTAGATATATTCTACATATTGATAACACCGATCGGGTGACCGAGGTCATTGAGGCACGATTCTGAGGGAGATGCCTGGGATTCGATTCCCACCAGGACCGCCCTTCCTGACTGAGGTTTTTTTCATGATTTCCTCAGACCTCATCAACGGCAAATGTCAAATGCCGAGGAGGTACCGTGGAACGTTTCCTTCCTTTAAAAAACCCTTTCCGGATTTACCATTTCGCCTCACATATAATCAGTGTTCACTGCCTCAGCAATACAAAGAGAACTGAACACTATTAAAATACTAATTAGGATTTTCGTACTTCATTCAAATACGCTCAAATCTAGTAAGAAAGAAATTTGAAAAATACATACAAAACACATGCTTCAAAGACAAGCAACGTCTTAATGCTACTTTATTCTTAAGCTAAACGACTTTTAAAGAATAAAGAGTCATTTTTCTTACAAAGAAAAAGTAAATGCATGTTTACATCACTCTCGTTGTTTTTCTTGTGTGTTCTTTCTTGTTAACCACCTATTTAATTGTGTGCATTTGTTTCTGAGCTTGTTCTAAATGTTTTTAAATGTATTATCCAATCTTATTTTTCTATACCTTACGTTTCTGGAATTTGCACAACATCCATCTGGGTTTTACGACTTGTCCTTATCTCTCCTTGCTTATGACTTACACAGGTATATAAACTTTTTTTTCTACGTGCTGAAACCAATTTTTTTTATTTCTCTATTAATTATTTATTTCTTCAAAAATGAATACATTTTATGGTCCTGTTTCTAATTTTATCTTCTTTTGTACATTTCTTTTTGTTCTTTATATCATTCTCGAACTTTGAATTTTATCATATAATGCGGTCCATTTTAAACCTGTAATTTTCCGTTAGACAGCGGTCAGTTCTCCCCAGTAAACGCTCGCTACTCGGCCCGCTAGAACCCCAGCAGCTTTGAAATGGGCCGCACGGTATTTATAACCTAGTGCCATTGGTATGACATTTATCTTATAAACATTTTAACTGGTTTAGCTTTATTTCTGAAAGTTTTATGTATTATACCTCAAATAATTTCAAAATATTTGCGACTTGTTTATATTTTATACTAATTTCAGCTACAAAATATAACATGAATTATTTCTTCCTAGCTTGCCAGCCTAACGTTTATTGGCTAGTCCCTATCTTCCATAACTTATAGCTCTGTATTCTTAATACTTAAACTCCAGAGTGTTGAAATGTCCTTCTTTCCAGGACCTGACACTTGAAGTACCTACTAGGTGCTGTAATGTACTCTTTGTTAGAGTCCTACAGTCTGCTGATGTTTCCTGAATGACGCATGTGCAGCAATTACTTTTGTGAGTAAATAAAAATACTTAATTAGGTAAAATAGATAAAAACATTTCAAAATAGTCTCAAATGCGTCATATTTACGCCTTCTGAAGCTTTGTTATAATGTACTTCTTAATACACATACAACTTCTCACAAAATATGGATAAATTTGTTATATTATAATATTAACAAAAATTTTATATTATTAATGTTAAATTAATTAATGGAATAGCAAAAACTATTCCCTTCTTATACCCCCCCCCCATAATCAATCATATTCTGCCTTGCAGTTTAGCATACCTTGAGATCATAGCATAGCATGTAGCATAGATTTAGTTGTACACCAAAATTGACAGCTGCATTTATATAATTTAATTTTATCCCAAAACAAAAATTTCAGCTGTCTTTCATCTGGAATACTGGCGATTTCCTTTCCATATAATCTTGATCCTATTCTTGACAGAAGATCATTTAAAAATAACTGATAATTTTAATGGAATGTTAAGAGGTTCTATATAATTTTGAGACTTTTTAGATTAGTTTTCCCGTATAACAGCGTTCTCAAAAAACGATAAAATACATGTAGAAATCTTCTGAAATATTTTAAACTTCTAAAATATTAAAAACAAATTATGAAAGGATATAGTATTTTCTTAACAAAAATAATATATAGAATGATCCGCAGTGCAAATAGTTACAGAATAAAGATGAAACTGACGAAGGCTTAAGAAAAGATGCAAGTTCTGAAAAATTGAGAGCAGAAGAGCCTATTTTACAAATATTAAATTAACTAAGTTTATGTTCCTGCAGAATCATTAGAGCACAACAATGAAATTTAGACAACTTATTTTGATGCGTGTTTTTCTGTGTGCTGAAACAGAAATATCAGAATTAAGCATTTGAGCAAGAATTATAATTGTAATACTTGAAGACTATTTGTTGTTAAAAGTTTATACAAAACTTTCGAATTTCTTAGCTTTTATTTTTTTTGCTAATTGTTTCAGCAGCTTCATTGTTACGTCTACACTTTGAAAATGTCAAGGTAATTTTTTCTAGAGGTGCATACATATAGGAATGTAGTTTTCAGAAAATTGCTATTTTTATAAACTCACTCATGATTCATACCCAAAACTTAATGCAAGAGTCAGAATAGCCAACAGCAAAAACAAATTTCCTCTGGTTAATGGTAAAGCTGTCTGGATTCTTTGTCTCGAAAGTTATATAATTATGAAATGGGTGTATCAAAAGCAAGTGTTTTTTTAAATCTATGTGGATGTATTTTAATATATTTAAAACTACTTCTAGGCTACATATCACAATAAAGATTATATCATATAGTTTAGAAAAGTCGGGAATTTATTGTAATTTAATTTTTAAAATGCCAAAAATTCAAATGTTTGCTCTCCAACCCCCTTTAATAGGAGAATGAGCAACAATATATAGATGCTAAGTATTTCTATTCTATATTGAGAATTTCCCTGTTACACAAAATTCCTTTACTTGTTTCCACCGGAAGTGTATATTTTCAAACTTCCGCTTCCCTTTACGAGATCTTTTGTGGCTTCTCGTAACCCCCCCAATAAGCTTTCCGCTACGGGATTACAGTAAGTGATACTTTTCGCTTGGAAAAGATAAGTATGCGTTAAGTAGGATTAACGCTAATATACGTCCTCATTAGCTGCCAGCTAACTTAAAGGACTTCTCGTTGTGTTTCTGTATCCAATTGCTGCTGTAGATACTAAGGACATTCCACACATTCCTGAATAACTGCAAGTTCTGTTTTGACAGCACCAAGCTGACAAATGCTATCTCTCTGATGCTTCTGTTTATTTCTCCTTGGTGCAAAGTTCCCAGAATCGCCGCCGCTTCACAATTACTCCATGGTGACTCACTTTAAACCGAATGCATTTTGAAAGCGTTCCTAGCGGATGAGTAATGTACTCAGCAATGGTGCATTAAACCTGTTGATCCAACCCATGCCGTATTTGGAGTGCCTGTTAGGACAAAGAAGATAACCCCTGTGCATTTGAAGCTCTCGAAAGCAGTATGCTAATTGTTCATTCTATGCATATATTAATGCCATATGGCCGTGTAAAATTTTATTTTTCTGCTTATTTTCTCTTCTTTGATGGTGAAGTAGAGATGTTTATTATTTTTTCAATGTCAAATTCCAGCTTGCTGATTCATGTCAGAGCACTGCAACGGGCCATCCTTTACAGAAAAGTATTATATTTTTGTGAGCTTGCTGAAGAAACTAAATAAAGTAAATTTCATTACCAAGTTCAGGTTTGCTTAACTCCTTGTATGCTAGTCCTGGTCACTTTCGTAAAATGTTCAACTCAAACATACTACTTTTATTTTCCATTCTAATTTTATTTCTTTAGTTTTGCTTACCTGTCAAAATTTTGCTCACTTTTCGCTTCCATGTTTATAAAGGGATTTTTACATAGTGTTATTATAAATGCTTCATTTGCTTTCTTTGTGGTTCATATACAGAAGATGCCAAAAATGTATACATACTTCAAGCAACAAAAAAAAAAAAAAAAAAAAAAAAAAAACCTGTGTTAACACAACAAAACTGAATTCACATAAACAGTAAGTGATGAGCAATATTCATCTTTGACTTTTACAGTTACAACAGTTGCTCAAAATGTCCACCATCGGCGTCTATACATCTGATTACATTGAACTATTGATTGAGCAACATTTGCGAAAGTGTCCTCAGCGATTGCAGTACATGCCGCTTCAATTTCTTCAATTTGTGTAGCTGGTCTGCCCAGATCCGCCCTTGTGAACATCGCATACGGTACCACGAGTTTCAAATTTGTCTGGAATGCGTGCAATTTTTACTCGCGTTGGCGGTTCTGTTCTGTACACACGTCTCTATTACCTTTGAACTTCAACAACATTCTCGGTTTTCCAATGCCACTTCAAAATAGCTTTCCGCTGTTCAAACGACAAGCTTGGCTCCATTTTGTTGTAGCAATGCTAGCATAATGTAATGCGAGTCACGTCTGTTTACAGAACATCATACTATACATTACTGTTGTTTTTCGGTCCAACTTTGAAATATGTTAAACAGATATCTACTGTGAAAGTGTGTATACATTTTTTGACACCATCGGTATTGCAAATAATACCAACTAAAATATTTTTTGCACTTTAGATTAATGCAGCCCAATGTTGTTTACAGTGTTTTCATGTTTTATTATTCGCTATTATTTACCAGGGCATTTAAATGTGTTGTATTTTCTAATGGAGTCTCGCAGAATTTTTCTAAAATGTTTTTTTTTTTTTTTCATTTGTAAGGCTAGTCTTTTCCAGAATTTCATTACTCATATGCCTGTTCTTCGTTTATCTTAACAGTCATGTTCGTTTCTTTACGGGCAAGTATCTACATTCTTGAATAAAACATAAAATGAAGGCACAATATTACCTTCAAAACTAAAATGATAAATTGTATAATTTGAACTGATTATCATGTGTTTTAAAACCTGCCTGCAATAACTGAAATTGTATAAATTGCTTTTATTTCTATGTAGTACTACTTCTTACAAGACGTAATAGAATATTTAATAAATAATATGACATGGCAAACATATGAAATTGTAAATGTTTATATTTTCCATATTTCTATTCCATACGGGATAGAAAACAATGTGATAGAATACGCCCATTAAGCATGCATCGATTTGCATTAATAGGGACAAAGGAGAAAATTTGCGTACTTCAGCCTAAAGGAAGGAATGAGGGAGGGAGACACCAGGCGGCCAGGAACCAGGGACAATGAGGTATGGATGTAGACGGAATCCCAACTAAGTTTTCAAATGGAATACCCCAACGCTGGCGTAGTTCCCTCTTAAGAAAAACCGTCCTCAGAAACGCTAAGCGCAAGCCAATGCTACTTCGCACACAGCACCAGCCAACCTCCTATGGCACTTGACCCTGCAACAAGACCATCGGAATGAACTGAGGTGAAACATCGAACGGGAAGATTCTAACATTTTCCCAAGCGACAACGCAATATCGGGATTGCGATAAAATGCAACGATCAGCCCCAAGGGTTTTGAATCAGGCACCTCACGAACGTAAGTCCCAAACGTTACCGCCTAAGCCGCACTTGGAAACCGTTCAGTTAATATGTGCATAAAAATTCCCAGGAAACCATGGTTATCAGAGCCTTCTACTTAAACACGATTTATATCTACAACATCGCTTTATTGGCTACAGAAAAATTAATTTCTCTGCCAAATTTCATGGTGGAATGTGTACTAACGTAGGTAAAACTTGTCGGTCCTGGTGGTGCAGTGGTAACTATACTTGCCTTCTAAATCCAAGATCGCGGGTTCAAACCCGGCGAGGAACGATGGATTTTTTTCGGGCGTAAAAATCCAAAGAATGGCTTCCTTCGGAAGGGAAGTAAAGCCCTGGGTCCCGTGTCGTACATTTACGGCACAAAAAAGAACCTCAAGCCTGAAAGAAGAGACCTCTGAGCAAAATTTGTCGGCCGTTTCACTCCCTGAATAGAATGGGACGCTGATGACCTGAGATGTTAAAGAGTGTCCGTAAATAAACCAAATCAACAAGGTAAAATTTAGGCATATACTATCTCCGAGGTACATATCCAACAAGTCAAATCTCAATCTTCTTTTATATTGTTTGGTTAAATCCTATAGCTGTGCTGTATTATATCGCTCATCAAAAACGAATGGGATAGTATAATTCGGAATTACTAAACACCAGCCTGATTGAAGAAATAGTTTGTATTAGCATTTACTTCCATTAGCTTCGAAAATAAAAAGGCAGAGGAATTACGAAAGGTTGTATTCGTAACAGGTTGCAAGGGAGAGAGTAACGGAAGAAGGAAAGATGTTGTTCCTATCGTGCTGCAGAGCTGAGAATTAGATCGTAGACACAGAGGAGCAGAACATAACGCGGTACATCTGCCGCTGGAAATTGCCACTGGTTTATGTCGAGAGTTCAAGTCCACTATTTATCATGACGCTACATTTTATGCCTAGTCCGTTGCCTGGTGAACAAGATGTAGTAATAAACAGCTGTAACGGGAACCTGCACCTTGTAGTACAGCATCACAAATAACAACCAGCAGCTAACGGGTAAACCATTTCACATACGACGCGAAGATCCATATAAATAATGCATATTTCATTCTGCTTCCGAACTTGAGATTTATTATTTGTCTTGTTTTATTTGTGCTCATTTAATAAAACTAACATTGAAATGGTCGCTGTTTAAAACAAACACCATTTGTTTTTTTTTATTTATTTATTTATTTTATTTATTTATTTTCGTGTGACACTAATTCTTTCATAAGAACCATCGTAGGAAGTGACACTCGTCAATCGTCAGGGGATAACAGATATACTAATACATAATGTGGCTAACGTTCATAATTTGGCCATTAAAAGAGCTATCAATACATACAAGATTGAACAAAGAACACAGTGTTGCAGTATAGGTTACAAGGTTCATTAATCTGGCCCCTAGAAGACTGCAATGAAACCAAGCACTCCAAGCTAGTACATTATGCTGCTGAAAGAAAGTCCATTTAGGATGACCATCATGGGTATTTTCAAATTACACACGGCGCTATCTATCGTCGAGCTAGAGTACCTGCTTAGGAGCTATAGGCGGTTTTAATCTCGGATGCATGTGCCCAGAATATAAGGCATATTTTAGAATCGCCCTTGGAGCAAGTCGTTAAGATTTATCTCCTTTATAGCTCCTTTTCAGGATAAAGATGCATATTCTGTTCCACTTCAGTCTTCTTACCCTGCAGTTCGTAATTTTCTATTGCATGTGTTGACCTTTCACTGCAATTCTTTCTTGATCGGCGGTTTGCAACCAGTGATTGTGACGAAGAATGAGAAAAACATTAAAACATTGATCGAGTCACTAGTCAAATATTTCCAGGCTAATTTCTTGATTAAACGGTGCATCGGTTACTCCACCTCAGCAATAATTTTAGTCTCTTTTCAACAATTTATTTTAGTTAGAGGTTTCTGTGCATTTCTTCAAAACATTGCAATTGAGAGAAAAACTGCTCAAAACTCGTGTGTTTAACGCCCGTTTTTACTACAGGCGGTGAACACTGATGATATATGAGATGAAATGATATATTGGGAAAGGATTTTTTTTTAAGGAAGGAAGCGTTTCAGGCCTAAGTTTAGGGTACTTTCCCGGCATTTTCCAGTTATGAGGTCTGAGTAAAAACCTCAAAAAACCTCAGTCAGGTAGGACGGTCCAGGCGGGATTCGAACCCCAGACCTCCCGGTCACAAGTCTGCGCCTTAACGACCTCGGCCACCCGTGGCGGTGGATTTGATAGTACAAGTATCTAATTAACTAATTATAATTTTAAGCCTGTCCAATTTTCATGCCCCTTTTGTGGAGAAAGCGATACCTGGAGGCATATTTTGACAGAATGCAGGGAAACGGAGATTTCGAGAAATGAGCATTTATCACCACAATTTTTTAATTCCAACAGAAGTTTTAACATTTGCCGGGAAGTGTTGGTGCATGCGAAATACTCACACAATTTGGGAATATTTCTAGAGAAGACCCGACACACAAGGTTAATGGCTATAATGAAAAGGGGGGGAGTTGGCGAGGAGGTGTGAGTAAATGTAAAAGGAACTCAAGAGCAAGGGTTCCATTCTTGTTTATGTATTTGTATATAAAATTATTAATAGAAACAGTAAATACATCGAAGTATTTGTATATTTGTGTGTATACATGTAGATCTCTATGGATATATGTATGTGTATGGTTATTTAGAGCTCAAGAGTACGGGTTCCATTCATGTTTGTGTATTTGCATATAAAACTATTAGTAGAAAACGTAAATGTATGGAAGTATTTGTATATTTGTATGTATACATGTAAATTTGTATGCATGTAGATCTGTATATACGTATGGATGTACGTGTATGGTCATTTTGATTGCTTAAGGACGGTATCAGCATGTACGGCCGTAAGGCTCATGCGACAGTTGTACTTACTTGAATGTATTCTAAAACTGGAACAATAAAACCTCCATTACTACCACTAAAACAAAAGCTTATTACATGCTTATTAGTTCAATAAAACACTTTACGTATAATAAAACTATATGTAACAAACAGTATTATATAGGAATGAAAGCTTCACTATCGTTTACCAACTGATAGTAAGAAATATTCGAATTGCCCGTCACTAGTTCAACGCACTTGCTTTTAACATTTTCCAGGTTCGTGATTTCCTAGTGGAAGTGGATACTACCGTTCATATCCTGCATGATCGCTTCATTTGACTTAAATTTCCATTTGGCTTTCGGAAACAGATCATAATCTGAGGGAACAGGATAAGGTGAATAGTGTGCAGTGGAAGTCTTGAGCGACACGGCTTGAATGTAGGCGCATTGTCATGGTGAAAAAACACCATCTCTTTGGCAATTATGTATATTTTTCTGCGTTGGTTGTCTTCAGTCTCTCCAAATGTGATGCACAATTCAGTAATAGTTTTCCCCTTATTCAAGTAGCAGTAGCAGTAGCAGTAGCAGTAGTAGTAGTAGTAGTAATAGTAGTAGTAGTAATATAGTAGTAGTAATAGTAGTAATAGTAGTAGTAATATAGTAGTAGTAATATAGTAGTATTAATATGGTAGTAGTAGTAATATAGTAGTAGTAATACAGTAGTAGTAATAATATAGTAGTAGTAGTAATAGTAGTAATATAGTAGTAATATAGTAGTAATAGTAGTAGTAATAGTAGTAATATAGTAATAGTAGTAATATAGTAGTAATAATAATATAGTAGTAGTAATATAGTAGTAGTAATATAGTAGTAATAATATGGTAGTAGTAATATAGTAGTAGTAATATAGTAGTAATAATATAGTAGTAGTAGTAGTAATATAGTAGTAGTAATATAGTAGTAGTAATACAGTAGTAGTAATAGTAGTAGTAGTAGTAGTAATATAGTAGTAGTAGTAACATAGTAGTAATAATATAGTAGTAGTAATAGTAGTAATATAGTAGTAGTAATAGTAGTAATATAGTAGTAGTAATAGTAGTAATATAGTAGTAGTAGTAGTAGTAGTAGTAGTAGTAATATAGTAGTAGTAATAGTAATATAGTAGTAGTAATAGTAATATAGTAGTAGTAGTGGTGGTAGTAATATAGTAGTAGTAATATAGTAGTAGTAGTAGTAGTAGTAGTAGTAGTAGTAGTAGTAATATAGTAATAGTACTAGTAGTAGTAATATAGTAGTAATAATATAGTAGTAGTAATAGTAGTAATATAGTAGTAGTAGTAGTAGTAATATAGTAGTAGTAGTAATATAGTAGTAGTAGTAGTAGTAGTAATATAGTAGTAATAATATAGTAGTAGTAATAGTAGTAATATAGTAGTAGTAATAGTAATATAGTAGTAGTAGTGGTGGTAGTAATATAGTAGTAGTAATATAGTAGTAGTAGTAATATAGTAGTAGTAGTAGTAATAGTAGTAGTAGTAATATAGTAGTAGTAGTAGTAGTAGTAGTAATAGTAGTAGTAGTAGTAATGTAGTAGTAGTAGTAATAGTAGTAGTAGTAATATAGTAGTAGTAGTAGTAATATAGTAGTAATAATATAGTAGTAGTAATAGTAGTAATATAGTAGTAGTAATAGTAATATAGTAGTAGTAGTGGTAGTAATATAGTAGTAGTAATATAGTAGTAGTAGTAATATAGTAGTAGTAGTAGTAGTAATAGTAGTAGTAGTAATATAGTAGTAGTAGTAGTAATAGTAGTAGTAGTAGTAATGTAGTAGTAGTAGTAATAGTAGTAGTAGTAATATAGTAGTAGTAGTAGTAGTAATATAGTAGTAGTAGTAATGGTAGTAGTAGTAATAGTAGCAGTAGTAATAGTAGCAGCAGTAATAGTAGTAGTAGTAGTAATAGTAGTAGTAGTAGTAGTAGTAGTAGTAATATAGTAGTAGTACTAGTAGTAGTAATATAGTAGTAGTAGTAGTAATATAGTAGTAGTAGTAATATAGTAGTAGTAGTAATATAGTAGTAGTAGTAGTAGTAATATAGTAGTAGTAATAGTAGTAATATAGTAGTAGTAGTAGTAGTATAGTAGTAGTAGTAATATAGTAGTAGTAATAGTAATATAGTAGTATAGTAGTAGTGGTAGTAGTAGTAGTAATATAGTAGTAGTAATAGTAGTAGTAGTAGTAGTAATATAGTAGCAGTAGTAATAGTAGTAGTAATAATATAGTAATTGTACTAGTAGTAGTAATATAGTAGTAGTAGTAGTAGTAGTAATAGTAGTAATATAGTAGTAGTAGTAGTAATAGTAATATAGTAGTAGTAGTAGTAGTAGTAGTAGTAGTGGTGGTAGTAATATAGTAGTAGTAATAGTAATATAGTAGTAGTAGTAGTAGTAGTAGTAGTGGTGATAGTAATATAGTAGTAGTAGTAATATAGTAGTAGTAATAGTAATATAGTAGTATAGTAGTAGTGGTAGTAGTAGTAGTAGTAATATAGTAGTAGTAATAGTAGTAGTAGTAGTAGTAGTAGTAGTAATATAGTAGTAGTAGTAATAGTAGTAGTAATAATATAGTAATTGTACTAGTAGTAGTAATATAGTAGTAGTAGTAGTAGTAGTAGTAGTAATAGTAGTAATATAGTAGTAGTAGTAGTAGTAGTAGTAGTTATATAGTAGTAGTAATAGTAATATAGTAGTAGTAGTAGTAGTAGTGGTGGTGGTAATAATATAGTAGTAGTAATAGTAATATAGTAGTAGTAGTAGTAGTAGTGGTGGTAGTAATATAGTAGTAGTAGTAGTTTTTTTTTTTTTTTGAGTTGTGTTTAACGCCCGTTTTAACTACTGAGGCACCACAGGCGGTGGACACTGATGATACATGAAATGAAATGATATATTAGGAAAGGATTTTTTTTTTTTTAAGGAAGGAAGCGTTCCAGGCCTAAGTTTAGGTACCTCCTAGGCATTTGCCAGTTATGAAGACTGAGGAAAACCTGGAAAAAAACCCAGTCAGGGAGGACGGTCCTGGCGGGATTCGAACCGCAGACCTCCCGCTCACGAGTCCATGCCTTAACGACCTCGGCCACCCGTGGCGGTGTAGTAGTAGTAGTAGTAATATAGTAGTAGTAGTAGTAGTAATATAATAGTAGTAGTAATAGTAGTAGTAGTAGTAATAGTAGTAGTAGTAGTAGTAGTAGTAGTAGTAGTAGTAGTAGTAGTAGTAGTAGTAGTAGTAGTTTTTTGTGCCCCAGAAATACTATCTATTTCCAGCTAATGAAACTCATTTCACTTTTTCGGCGCTGATTCGCCCCGCGCGGGCCCACAGTTTAGACTATTTCACTCATGTGACGTCATCTTAAAATCGACCAATGAAACGAAATAAAAGTTTGAATTCTGACCAATCATCGCCGGATTACGGAGTGAAATTATTGAGAAAAAATTATCAAATCGTTTTATCACGCGATGTGCATTTGTCTTGTAGTCAGTATAGCCAACTCCATACCTCCACTATATAATTCCTGAACACACATCACTGACACATCACGTGTCATGTCTCTTTATATGACGTTTGATTGAGACATTTGATTATATTTTACCCCTCATTGGTTTCCGTGCCGTTACTTTTATTTGTAACTGTATATGTTTATATCGTATTTTATGCAAATTTTTCTGATAATGGTCTATAATTTCTTAGTATCCATAAATGCTAGAAACAACTACGGATCTGCCAGTCTATGTACTGAAGCAGTATTTATGAGATGCCGTCCCCAATTAAAATATTATAAAATGTTAGCAAAGTCAATTACATATATTATAAATAATATTGCAATTAGTGTGTGCCATTTATGTGTATTCATGTTAGTAGTTAAGTTATTTGTGTATTTCATGGGTAAAGAGAACAAAAACTGGTGGACAGAAACTTTAGAAATAAGCCAGAAAATGTCCATTGTGAGTGTTTTGTATTGCACAAAGAACAGATGGCCATGTGCCTCCTTTGTATTATGTTACAAGATGCTCTGTGTAAAAAAGGATCGCTCCTTTAAGGTTTATGGAGAAGCTCAGCTTTGTTAGAATCCGAAGGCAAGCATAAAATAGAACAGACCAAAGAAACAAATCATGGGGCTGAAATAAACCAGATAGCCCGTCACGGTGGAGCCGAAGGGGAAAGTATAGCTTAAATTTAAGGCCTAAGGAATGTCCAATCAGGGATCTTAGGGAAAGTATATGTACGCCCCTCGGGGAATAGATAGAATAACAGTTCGAAATGGTGGGAGATGGTCTAACGACCGGACAAGGGAATATTTGATAAAAGATTAGGATTTCGAAGCAGATGGACAGAGTGAGTTTTAGCTATCAGGACAGAGGAAGTTCAGCTATGGGGGTTGAGCCATCGTGAGAAAAGCGAATTGAGATATAAAAAGTGAATTGAGCTATCGAGTGTGAGTGTTTTATCTATCCGGGAAAAGTGATAGGCAATTAGTTCGATTATAGTGCAAGTGTGATCTAAGAATCGCTCAACGAAACTTAAAAAGGCGACCCTTAATATTGAACAAGGGACACAAGCAAATAAATAGTGTCATCTCCAGTTTTAAGATTTGTTTTCATACATATACCTAGTTCCCGACTATTTCCCCCGTTGACATGTAAAGGTCACAAAATTCCAACGCTCTACCTACTCTACCTGTGACATAGCAACACTTCGAGACAGCAGCGGGAGAGAAGAAGAACATAATTGATTTTACAAATATTATCAGTATTATGATTAATTAAAACCGAACAACCAGATAACCATCCTTTTTCGTCCTTCTGCCCCCCCCCTTAAAACTGTCTCAGTATTTTTTCTTCCACGAATATACTTTAGATTTGTTTTAACCTTACAGACACACCCAAAGTGTTCAAATGGGGTTATGGAAAACGGCCAAATACCATAGAATTAAAGGAAACATACTTGGCGTTTGCTCGTTTGCAAAAGAAAAAAGATCGTCCCTTAGTGCTTAACTTTGTTGAATGCAGTGCTGAATATCACGCTAGACAGAATGGACAATGTTATTACATGTGCCGCATAAGATTACCTAGGATTGGAGTTAGGCAGCGAGAATGATATGGCAGAAATATCTCTATTACCAGCGTCTCTTGGCAGACAACTATAGCACGAATGTGTCATAAACAACTGCTGTTCTATGTCGCATTTGCTTTGTGACTACACCCACTAGTTTCAAGCGGCCAAGTAAGCCATAAGCACGCGTTGCAGTAAACCTTTTTCTTTATTTTCTTTTTACTTTGGTTAACGGCACTTTAGGAAGTTTACCGCTTTTTGCATTGGCGTGTTCATCACCGCTATGCGACGTGGATCACTGACGCGTAAACGTAAAATGTAGAATTATTTATCAAAGTCATTCAACCATGTACGCTCTCAGGACGAAATGACGGGTTATCAATTCTTTGCACGGCAGAGTTGCCTTTCTTTAGAAGCGAAAACACTGCACTAAAATCTTTGTTTATTTATTGACACTTAAAACATGTAACTTGAAGGGGAAAGATAGCAAAAATTAAGTTAATTACTTATATCTTTAAATATTTATTTAACGAAAGGAAGATAAGCAAACATCAAATTGAACAAAAAAAAAAAACACATTAAAATCAATATATGTAAATTCATTTTAGTTACTATGTACAGAAACTAAATAAGATAAAATCGCTTCTTTATGGAAAATGTGTGAAGAATAAATGGAAAGATATTTTTAATGGCGTTTAACGCCCGTTTTTACTACTACTGAGGCACCACAGGCGGTAGACACTGATGATACATGAAATGAAATGATATATTGGAAAAGTATTTGTGTTTAAAGGAAAGAAACGTTCCAGGCCTAAGTTTAGGGTACCTTCCCGGCATTTGGCGTGTATGAGAATTAAGAAAAACCTGGAAAAAACCTCAGTCAGGAAGGAAGCTCCTGCGGGATTCAAACCCCAAACCTCCCGCTCACGAGTTCGCACCTTAATGGCCTCGGCCACCCGTGGCGGTGAAGATACAGGGAGATATACATATGTCAATAAGAATGCAACATCTGGACAAAACAAATCTACTACTATAGCACAAGCAGTGACGAAATAAATTTGTAGTTGACATAAAACAAATCTGACATTGTAACATTGTACAGCTTCAAACTCTTATAAATTCTGTTGTAGAAAAATGGTTTAAACAAATATGCTCAAAATGTTGAGACCGATCAGAATAATGGCTATAAATATGTGATTAATTGTTGGTTAAAAATTTATAGATTACAATTAATTTTACTAAGGAAATAAAACTATTAATTTTAACATCCCTAAAATCTAAAAACTATAGCACTGTCCATTTAAAATTCTGAAGTAATATCTCCCAGGAACCCAAAAATACGACTCGAAGTGGTTGCCCATAAAACTATCATGAATCTCCTCCACATGTTTAGAAAAAGTCAGCTTTTAATTTTATTGCCTAGTAACAATTTATGTAGTCCGCGCAGTATGTTAATGACATGCAAGACTTTCGTTTCAAAAGTCTAACTACTTATTCAAAATAAAATAAATTTAAACAAAACAGCGTCAATTTAGGGGAAAGTTTATCCAATATTGATTAAATTTTAAATTTCACTCCCTCACTTCAGACTCGCCCATTTTGAAATTGAAAATGACACTCTACCTTTTAATGCTTAAATTATCATAGAGATTGCAATTGTTATTTCATTTTTTATCTGGCACCTGGACTATGTAAATGTTATTTGAATTTGAACAGAATGAAAACTAACTCAGTTAATGGTGGATGAAAAACATCTTATTATGAGAACAATTATAATTATTACAGTCCATTTTGGAACTTCTGCAATCAGGTTATATTTTCCATTTTTTTTTTCCTTGTCCACACCGTTTGGAAATAATTTATAATCTCAACAATGCCATTATATTAAATGCTAGATATTTTATAGTGTTATTCTGTCAAAATTCATACAAAAAGTAACAGTCAAGGTTGTTATGCAACAATAAATAAACAAAATATGAGATAACAGTTGCCTCCATTTAAAGTTTAAGCATCATAAGGCAAGGGTGTCCTTTGAAACTTCAAAGTCTGGGTGACGGGGGATGAAACATTATTAAATCACAAATTAGTTTTAAACTTCCCTCTCAATAAATAAATTGGGATTGATTTTGTTTAAATGAGACTTTTGTTAAATGTGCAGTCGTTTCGAATGAAAAATTTAATAGAAAACCCTTGTATGATACTTTATACAGAAATAATAATATTTTCGGAACAAATGATATAATTTCATGAATTTTGAAGAAGTCTAATATTTACCTTTCATATAAAGTAAAATAGGTTATAATCGTGAGTAATTATTGTTATTATTGCATTGAATTTTTAATTTTAAAAAGTGGTCTTGTTTCAATTTAAAAATAAACTTACATATTTTAATGTAAAATGACGATTTGTGTAGGAATGCTACCAAAGTTAAAGTGGCGATGAACAATATTGTGGCATATAGGACTCAATAACGAAAATTATTCATTAATAATAGGGCATTAATGTGCCCCAATAAAACATTGTCGAAGCCAAGTAGGTAACAGTTGATATGTGAAAAGGAAATAAACCCTGCGCATGCGCATTGATGAAAATGTGCATAGGTTGGCTTAGTAAGAAGGATGCACGACTCACCTCGCCAAGCTCCTCTCATCAGCGTCCTCGGACGATATTTTTATCACAAGTAATATCACGAGAGGGTCTGAGCTTTCCAGATAAATTCATTCATTGCGTTTCTGATATTTATTAGGACCATTTCACGAATAAAATAAGAATGTGAATATAATCCCTCTGAACTTGGCTTACAAAATTGTAATAATTGTATATTTATACTTAACATTTTCAACAATCTTGCGACAGAAGAATGCCGATTGTCAGTAATGCCAATAGAGAAGAACAAAGTACGGTTTAGGACTATTTCATAAATAGAATAAGAATAAAGGTGCTGTATATTTTAAATTTGCGCACAGAATGTTAACACTTGTTATTCTCATGAAAATCTAATATTCAGAAACCGTGAGACTGAAATGGACAAAAGTCGACTATTCCAATCGCTACCGTTCGATTTTCTAATACCAACCGAGGGAAAAAAAAAAGATAACATATAGTATATTCATTTTTCTTTACATTCTGTAGTTTGAAATTCCTAATGATAAGATCAATCTGCTCATTTGCCCATCACCAAAACGCTTTGAAGAACGCTCCATTTTGCGTCATGATTGTCGATTGTCTACACTTTTGTTGCTAGCAATAGCTCCCCACCGCCTCTTGATGCGTTCTCAGGAATTATATAGTGGAGGTATAGAGTTGGCTACACTGACCACAAGACAAATGCACGTCGCGTGATAAAACATGTTTGACAATTTTTCTCGATAATTTTACTCCGTAATCCGGCTGTTATTGTTCATTGTTTTGTTTCATTGGTTGATCTTAAGATGACTGAAATAGTCATTGTAATATTATGAGGTAATAAGTACATAATAACATTATAAGGGTGCAGTTGTAGCGATAAAAATATCAGTTCATTATATTGTTTGATTTATCCTAAATTTCCTTTGGTTAGAATACGTAATACAAAATAATTGTATAGATTAGGATTGGAGTTCGCCTCCGATGTTCAGCTATTTGCTAAGTATGTAGCTTTAGGTAAAAATGATAAAATGAGCGACTGTTCTTTCATAGGCTGTGGTAATATGTAGCTGTTGAACATAACAGCATTATGAGATAGAAAAACGCAGGTAGTTGGTTCAGAGGTACTCTTAATAGCAGCATTTACTTTCGCTAAAGTAGAACCGCCGTATCATCCACGCTTGTTACTTGAGAACTACACGGATAATGCATTTACTGAGGAAATTAGTTCTAATCTTGTAACCAAATGGAGTAACGAACAGTTCCAGAGAAACCACATTATCTAAAACATTGAGTGTGTACCTGTAGCTCAGATAAATTGTACTTACAATCTAACAGTCCCGTTTGGGTTAACTGCCTGACCCCTCGCACATGTCAAGGGGTTCATTAATTCATGTTTTCTATCTTCCCAACGACCTGTGATGTGCTGACTCTTGCATGCCCGGAGCCTTGGGGAAAAAAAAAAAAAAAAAAAAAAAAAAAACACACACACACACCAGTGGGATTCTTGGTATTATGTGATTTCGCCTAGATCAGAATGACCTGAAGATTAACAAAGTGTTTCTATCGTGAACAATTGCATCTTATTAATCTGATCTCTAAACATATTAATTTAAACTAAACACCTTGGTCTCAAAATGACGCCTATAGCAATGAATAATGAAATCGTTACCGATTTGTATATTACACTGGACATGTGACAATTGGCATACCATTTTATATGATAGTTTTAAATACCTATATATAAAAATTTTCATTCCTTGAGGAAAATTACAGTCAAAAAGTTCCCGGATTGAGTTCTGTTACAAAGAAAATTCTTGCTTTACCTACTTTTGAGAGCACATCCTTCGAAATAGTCTCCCTGGGGACCAATACACCAGTCCCAGTATTTCTACCACTTTTGGAATGCGGCCTCTAAGTCATTGTTTGTTAATGTAGAACCTTCTGCGATTCATGCTGTATCTTGTCAAAGATGTTGAAACGGAGACCTTTGCCTGCATTGACCGATATCACACCCAAAGATGTCAGCAATGTCCATGGTGGTTCCCCTATAATCCTCATCAACAATTTCCCGGACTTCAACATTTTCGCGGGTGATGCTCGTCGTTTTTCAGGGATATTCGTCCAGTTTTGAAGCGCCCGTACTACTACAAACATTACATCATCGCTGTAATCTTGTCAAAGCATATTTAATGTCTCTGTGGTCCATTTCCCAAGTTTAACGCACAATTTCACGTTAGCCCTTTGTTCCATCTTGCTGTTCGCAGACTAGTGCATAGCCATGATAAAAATAGCGATTGCACTACTCCCAATGTAAAAAAGTGAAGTCTTTTGGCACACTGCTATCCAAGATTACAGCTCATAGCGCTGCGCGCGTAACCCTGCACTGCCATTTGCGCAAAACCGCCGTATTTTAGAATGCTAGGACGAAATGTTTTTAACGATACACGTGGAAACGCAAGGTTCAGTTAAAGGATTTGTGCATACTCAGATATCCAGGAAGCCACCTAAATGTACCTATATATTCCTTATAGTGGTATTGCTGCAGGGAATTTTGTTACATTAACACTTGCTATCCACTAGAGCACCATATAAGATATATTTATCACTTGTAATTTATCCAAAATGAGAAAAAATAATGACTGTGCACATGATTTGCACATTCTACATGATAGCTAGCTGGCCCGACGAACGACAGGAGATATGGCACTGTGACACTATCCTGCTTGGTGATTGCTGTCCAACTGACTCTTTCTTAGCTATTCCCCATTGCTGCACCAATCAAGCTCTCAAACAACAGACTCCCAACCGCCACTCTCAATTAACGGACCTTTGCACAATGTGTATGCTACAATATGTTGCTATATACAACAATGAATTTACATAGGTAAACAAAAGATCAAGAGGTAAACAACATGCTTTTAGTTGCTCATGGAGGGTAAACATAACAAAATATAATACTTTTAAGAACGTCAGAAAGCAAGAGAACACTTTTTTTACTGATTATTTATTACCGCTTTCACTGCGTTGGTATACAGCAACATCTACAGCTTATGAAAACGAATCTTTAGATGTAGTCCGTATGGATGCATGAAATGAAATAATAAAGGCATAAATGAGCTAGAAGTCCTTGGCGCCGTAAAGCTAACTTCCATCTTCTTGGGGTAGCAAAAACTCTCAGCAAAAAGCCATACCCACAAAGTTTGATCTGACCTACAATCAAACTCAAGGCCTCCAGATTAGTAGTAGCAAACTGCACCTCATGCTTCTGTAGTATGAGGGTAGGCCAATAAGTTTCCGGCCTAATCATTTTCGAGGTATGATACACACAAAAACCATATTGCACTCTTCAATATAGTTACCCTTTATTGCAATACACTTCTCACATCTTTGAATTAATATGTCAATTTCCCACCACCCCCCCCCCCAAACTAGTCAGAAGGGTTATCTGCAAAATAGGCATAAACAGCGTCTATCACTTCTTCGTTACACTTAAATTTACTTCTTCGAAGGTCCTTGAGTTTTGAGAAGGGGAAATAGTCACTGGGAGCTAGATCTGGGTTGTAGGGTGGATGGTCGATCTCCTTTGAAGTCACATTTCTTCACAGTTTCATTTGCAACAAGAACTATGTACACAGACGCGTTGTCGTGAAGAAGGCACACACCACCACTCAACTTTCCTCGCCTTTTCTCTTTGATGGAAGCTGGCAGTATGAGCAGTAGGCCAGCATAGTACTCCCCATTTACTGTGGTGTTCCTCTCCTTGAAGTCAATGAAGAGTATTCCTCCACAGTCTCAAAAAATTGTGGTCATGATCATCTTGGCTGACTGAATGACCTTAGCCTTTAGAGGCGGTGCTTCGACAGTTTTACGCCCCTCTATTGATTCTCTTTTGGACAATGAATCAAAGTAAAGGATCATAGTTTAATCTCCTATAACAATGGTTATCAAAACTTTTCTCTCGTTGCCACGGCAGAGCTCCAAAAATGCCTGACAACAGATGACTCGTTGCTGCTTTTGGATTGAGGAAAGAAGTCTAGGTACCCATCTTGCACTAACCTTATTTATATTTGAAAGTTCATGAATAATTCTAAGGACAGTTATATTAGAAATGCCCAACCTTGCTGCTATTTCTGTAACTTTGAGCCGCCGGTCTTCCATAATTTCTCCTTACACAAGAGCGATGTTTTCAGGAGTGAACACCTCCAAGGGCCGACCTGCACGCTCTTCGTCTTCAATGCTTTCTCGACACATTCGAAAATGTTTGGCCCATTTTTTTACGGTACAATATGAAGGGGATACTTCCCAATATACACTGCCCAATCGCTGTTTAATTTCATTTGGAGTAAGTCCTTCAATAACATGTCACAATGTTCTGCACATAGCCTTCTATATCTGAACTGAACACAGCGGAGCTGAAGTTAAAGCTACAAGTATTTACTTAACAGATCAGCTATGACACCAGATAAGGGTTTTGTGAAGTCGATAATTCTTATCGACGAGGCCGGAAACTTATTGACTTGCCCTCGTAGCATCGGTGGACCGTACGACATTTGAAATAAAAAATTGGAACCAAGTTGAAAAGCAGGAACTTCATCATGTGACAAACTGGAGCAAGTTAGTGCTTTCATCATGGCTTTCTTTTCTTCTTTAAAATCAAAATGAACAATATCGTATTATATTGAGACAGTGGAAGAAAAAAGGGGTGATTTTGTTAAAAGCAAGTGTTCCTCGGGAAAATGCCAAGAAAAATACGGGATGTAATTAATTCTAAATATGTGATGAAGAAGAATCCCTAATCTAATTTTATTATTTTACTCCACTTCTGTAATAAATAAATGTATATACATTCTAAAGTGCTGATAAAATACGTTTAATTTAATCTGCATTTGGGTTTTTTAATGATAAATAACTAAATGCCTCTAACGTTATGCTTGTTGTCATGAATGAAGAATAAAAAATCTGTTATCGCTGTTTTATTCTTTTACATCTTTCGTAGTAATTTGGGCATTTTTAAAAACAAAGTTGCCGGTTACCCTGAAGAAATAAACTCTAGGTAAAGACTGTGTAGCCTTATGAGGGAGGCATCTTAATTTTGTCACCTCGAAACTATGAGAATAATACTAGTGCCTTAAAAAAATCGAGGCGTTCTATAATTGCCCTGTTATAGAATCAAATAATGGTTTAGATTAGATCCACTGCTGTCGCATTTGCCCAATTGTTTTGTCTTATTTTGCACCTCCAACTTATTTAACTGAAGTTACTGATATATAAGTCACTGTAACTGTAAAATATGTGACAAATATCCCACTGTAGGTCAGTAGTCAAATAAAACAGGAATTGCTAATGCGCTATACCCTGAAGAAAAAAATAATCGCTAGTCCGCCGGTCAAGCGTGGGAGATCCAGTTTGACTTCATTGACAGTTTCCTCTGCACTCTTGAAACTTCGTAAAAACAGGTCATTAATGACCTGCTAATGATATTTAAAGGAAACATTACCGTAGAGGAACGTTATAAAAGTGAGAAAAAACAAGTTGAACATCATTTTGGAACTTATCAGAATTCTTTTTAAAACGTTTTTATAAACCGTTTCTTATTAATAATGCAGAACAGTTGGAGTGACCTCTACTTTAAATAAATGGAAAGAGGACTAAAGTTCAAGTTCTGCTTTGCTTGCGGTGCTTTCTTGAATGTTTTCCTATGTGCAAAATATGTAGGCAAAAGAACTCATTAAATTTGCTCATGAGAGCTACATGGAACTTAAGCACTCCCAAAGAAACTAGAGGAATGTATCGAACATAAACTTCCTCCTGGAGAACGTACACGATAGGATACTTAAACATGCCAAGACAGATATGAGTCACCTAAAAGCATCATGCCGCAGAATGAAGAGCTGGAGTTATTGATGCAGTTAACTGGAAGGGGGACCGAATGGCTTCACGCTCAAGAAGATATGGCTAAACGGCTGAGGTATACCCTAATGAGAAATCCATCTGAAGGCATTTTCAGTATAATATAACCTCGTAACGCAAAGAAAGTCAGTAATCTATGGAGATGCCAATAGAACTAATGATAAAAATAATAGTTACTAGTCACTGATTTTGAATATTGTGTCTATTATGTTGTCACTGCAACCATTATTTTGATAACTTCAACTTGAGAACCTGCAGTTCTGTACTTTTGATGATGGCCATCAGAAAGAACGTGAAATGAGAAAATTAATGAATACAGAGTGATCAAGTTGAATCAGCGTGTACTTCTCTCTCTCTCTCTCTCTCTCTCTCTCTCTCTCTCTGTCTCTCTCTCTCTCTCTCCGGAAGGGAGAAGGGGTTAGGTTTCGATAGTAGTTATAAGATCACTGTTGCCTACTTGGAAATGGTATACGATAAAGGGTATATGATGGTCTTTTTCTCTCTCAGAGGCATGATTTTTTAAAAAGTAAATTATTAAACCTTCTGAATGTTAATTGAAAAGTACCCTTAGTGTTCAAACAAGATATTTTGCTTATTATGAATGCAGGTTTTGGCAAGAAAATCAATAAGGATGGGACTTCATTTTCTCTGCTACCTTTTCCATTTCAGATTACTAAAAATTGTTTAGTGACAGCCTCCTTTGTATGCTGGTCAGTGTTGCTGGCTGTTATTCGGGAAATTCCGCGTTCAATCCCCGGTACCTGCTTAGGAATTATTGAAGTTGTGGGGGTCTGGAATGGAGTGCACCCAGCCTCTTGAGGACTATTAGGGAGTTGCCTGATAGTTGGTGTCCTTTGATCTAGAAAGTCGCGTGATGAAAACTGGAGGAATGTTGAATAAGAAATAGAAGGAAGCACGGAGCCCAATCTTAGTATATGTAATTCAAATATGAATCGGTGGGAGCAGCGAGCGGAGCGAAATACGCAATAACGTCGCGTCTCTCCTTCCAAATTTAAACTGTAACCTACAATGGCTGCTTCATCTGATTCGTAGCTTGCGGAAATGTAAAAAATCCATCTTATGATATGCTACTTCAAACTTATAAGTCTTCAGCTGCTAGTGAGGTCAAATACCTCCAACGGTATTTAAACTCCTCACAAAAACATGTTAAAAGGGGCACACATCTCGTTTAAAAGAACCAGAGTACAATAAGTAAGGTCCTTGGCTTGCTTTGCCTAAACGCACAATTGAACTAACTCTCAGAAAGTTTTATCACCTCGGGTGGCTGAGGTCGTTGAAGCGCGGAATCGTCAGCGGGAGGTCTGGGATTCGAATCCCGCCGGATCGTCCTCCCTGGCGGTTTTTTTTTTTTTTCCAGGTTTTCCTCAGTCCTCATAAATGACAAATACCGGGGAGATACCCTAAACTTAGGCCTGAAACGATTCCTTCCTTAAAAATAAATCCTTTCCCAATATATCATTTCATCTTATGTATCATCAGTGTCCATCGCCTGTGGTGCCTCAGTAGCAAAAACGGGCGTTAAACATAATTCATTCATTCACAAAGCTCTGTTGTTTTATGTACGAGGGTTAGTACATAAGTTTCCGGTCTAAGCATTTTCTAGGTATGATAAAGACAAAAACTATATTTCACTTTTCAATATATTTACCCTTTTGCAATACACTTCTCACATCTTGAATTAACATTTCAATCCCACCCCCGCAAAAATAGTCAGACTTGTCTGCAAAATGGGCATAAACAGCATTCCTCACTTCATCGTCACACTTAAATTTCTTTCCTGGAAGGTCCTTCTTGAGTTATGAGTAGAGGAAACAGTCACAGGGAAATAGATCTGAACTGTAGGGTGGATGGTTAATCTCCTTGAAGCCACATTTCTTCACGGCTTTCTTTGCAACAATAGCTTTCCTCGCCTTTTCTCTTATGGAAGCACGTTGTCTGAGCAGTAGGTCAGCATTTACTGTGGTGTTCCTCTCCTTGAAGTCAATGAAGAGTATTCCTTCACGTCGCAAAAGATTGTTGCCACGATCTTCTTGGTTGACTGAGTGATCTTGGCCTTTAGAGGTGGTGCTTCGCCAGGTTTACGCCACTCCATTGATTCTCTTTTGTACAAGAGATCATAGTAGAGGACCATAGTTTAATCTCCTGTAACAATGGTTTGCAGAACTTCTCTTTCGTTGCCACGGCAGAGCTCCAAAAATGCCTGACAACAGATGACTCGTTGCTGCTTTTGACCTGAGGAAAGAAGTCTAGGCACTAACCTTATTCATGTTTAATGTTCATAAATAATTCGAAGGACTGTTGTTTAAGAAAGGCCCAACCTTGCTGCTATTTCTGTGACTTTAAGCCACCTGTCTTCCATAATTTCTCCTTCCACAAGAGCGAAATTTTCAGGAGTGAGCACCTCCAAGGGCCGAACTGCACGCCCTTCGTCTTCAATGCTTTCTGGACCCATTTGAAAAAGTTTGGCCCTTCTTTTATGGTAGAATATAAGCGGCATGCTTCCCCATATACATCGTCCAATCGCTGCTTAATTTCATTTGGGATTAGTCCTTCTTTTGTGAACTTAATAACATGTCACAATCTTCTACACGTAGACTTCTTTATGCAACTATATCTGAACAATGAACACAGCGGAGTGGAAGTTACAGCTGCAATTATTTACTTAACATATATGGTATGACACCAGATAAGGATTTTGTGAAGGCGATTATCCTTATCGGCGAGGTCGGAAACTTATAGACCTAGCTCCGTATTCTCAACGCTATTGTGGGCAAAGCACAGAGTTTTCGATTATACAAAGATGTCCACCATGCCACACATGATCGAAAAAATTAAAGTTAAAATATTAAAGACTATTAAACATTATATTCATTATAGTTAATGGAAAAGATCCATAAATTATATTGATATTAGGGATGAAACCATAGGAACAGTTTCAATCTCTACGAGTATCAAACAAGCCATAATTTGCCTACTAAACTTCATGATAAAACTCACTTCCACGTGACCTTTTAAGTTTGGTTGAGAAATACTCCAGCATCTGGCACACATCACAGGTTTGTACCTCTAAGACTTTCACGTTTTTGTAGAGTACAAGAAACATCTGCGGTGTCACAGATTTCACTCTGAGGTATACGCCGCTTTTCGGGAACAGATTCTATGCATGAGCAACTGAGTGGCGGTGTTAAGTAAGAACATTACTTGTGACCTGCAGGTCTTATATTTAAGTTGCGTTAGCTTACTTGCCTAGTGTATATTTCTGTTACCTTACAATTACCGAGCGGGCTGTTTCAGGCTGTAACGCTTGAGGCCAGGCATTCTGGTATTTTCGTGATTTCCCCATGTCACTTAGGCGGATGCTGTGAAGGATATTTACTTTCCGCTAATTTTCCGCTCCTCCATTTCTTATCATATCATTCCGTTGGTTCAGTTACAGGACAAAAGCGTCGTGACGAGGTTGGCTGGCGTCTGTGACGGTGGCTTGCGCTTTGTAAAAGCTTCTGTCCCGACATCCGATATGGAAGCGGACCTCTGAAGAGCTTGGAACTCCTTGGAGGCAGGGCTTGCACCGTTGTCGGGGAAACATGTTAGGGATACCGTCTACATCTATGCCTCACCGTCAGTTGTCTTCCTAACCTTATACCTTCCTCTTCCTGGTACCCCCATTGGGGACGTAGACACAAACGGCTAACCGTAAAGCAACACTGAAGTACCTTAATATCCTCCTCCTTAACACTGCAATGCAGTACAACCTTATAACTCAAAAAATGCATATTATTTTTTCCACTGTTAGGAACTTTCGTTGTTGAATCACAATCATTAATATTATTCTAATATTATGTAAATCTTGTATTTAAAAATGTAAGGTAAGAGTTTAAAACAAACAGGACCTATATTCTGCCTAAAAGTATTAATAATCTGTAAACGTTTGATTCGACAGGCATTCTACATTATCTGTTAGTTATCCCTTAAGTAGTTTTCATTATCCTATACAGATAGCATAGGCTCAGAGTTCTACACAAAGAAAAGAAAATTTAAGTCCAGAGAGTTTGGATTTCACGTGTTTTGAAGATCTTCAAGCAGCTAGCACTGGAAGTTAAAATAACAAGAAATTCTAGAGCTAGCAGGAAACACGAATGAAGAGATAATGTGGTTATAATAGTATAAAGAAAATAAATAGAAAATAAAGAAGTTTCAATATGTTTTCATACACTGTGAGCTATAGTCCTGTCATTTTAGGTCAGTTTTTCATTCCTACCTGGTACTGCATCTATGCCAGTACTCGTGTTATCAAGGAAGAATTAAATGACGCAATCAATTTTCACCTATTCGTAATCTGTACACAGCAGGTAGAAATATTTTAATACCGGCATCGATTGCGCACAACGTGATGACAATTCATGATGTGTTTCCATGGACAGGACATGTTTCAGGCGTACCTTCTGGCGATATTTCTGTATTTGATACGACCAATCTTTACTTTTCAAAGTCCAATGCTCCAAATAAGCAATTGCATGTAGTTAGAAAGAGGAGTAATAAAGTTTCTTGGAAATCTTGCACGTTTTTTGATCACGAAACTCTGGCCTCTTCGGAATAAAGCCAAGTTCATTTCCGTGTGATCCTCTGGAGTTCGGATGAACTTAGTGAATAAATGATTCCGAAGTGGGAAAAATGCAACGAATTAATCACGGTCGTGCACTTTCAGTGAACTGAATCGGATTCTCCTGGCGGATCACGACTGCACGGCTTTTCCTGATAAAGGCCGGAAAGAAAATAACAGGCTTGATGCTCCAACGAAATGACCTAGGGTACATTTGGAACGGAAAGTCTTTTAAATAGCATTCTTCTCTCTATTGATTACATGGACATGTAGAGAGGAAGAGGGGTGGCATGTTCCATTCCCTTCATAGTTGAGAATTAAGAAGCCCGGGAAGCTTCAAAATTAGGTTGTTGTCCTCTAAGAAACAAAGCATACTAACCATAGACAGCAACTTTTTCTGTTGCTTAGCTGCACTTGGCGCAGACACAACGGTGCCGTTCACTCGGGATGGGTGTTCATTTAATTCTTCCGAAATAAAGAAAGCCGATAGAAGAGAGACTTCAAAGTCATTCCGAAAGTTCCTGATCATTTTTCTGGTGGGAGGCTCCTAAATGAGGAATGTTTTATTCCTAATAATATGACAATAGTTAGGATTCGGATTTATAGATTTAAAACTATTTTGTTCCTATATCCTATCTGTAATGTTTTAACATAATCATCTGTTTCTTTATCATGGGATTAGCAAAGTTGAATTTTATGAAACCTAAAAATGGCTAAATAGGACGGTGAAACCTAAAAATGGCTAAAACTATCGTTTAAAAATGTTAAAATTAAATTAAAATGAATTTTATATGTAATTAATTTTAAATGATTAAAATTAATAATATTTACAAAAAAAGTACTTTTAAAACTTTAGCCATTAATGTGTATCTTGATTCAGCTTCAAAGACAAGTTAATGCTTATTGCTTTTAATTTTGTAATTCGCGTGTTGTAAGTATTGTCGAAATGAACTTATTTTTAAAAGCAAACTGAATTTAATTTCATAATACCTTTGTTGTCAGTCACATTCTCTCAAATGACTTACACAGACGTCTTCTGTTTCTTTATTATGAGCCACATTCTGTTATAGAGCATTGTCGGATGTAACTCTTATTCAGATGCAAAACGAATAGATTATTGAGGTTATTAACTTCTACAGCAATATGCCAAAAGAAAAGGTTTCTAAAAGTTGGTTAATTAGACAGTAGATCGACAACGATCACAGTTCTTGTTCATGTAGTTTTGTGTTTCAGAACATTGGAAAATACAAGCAAAATTAAACTAAAATAAATTCTATTATGATATATTTGTTTCAATGTATTTCTTTCACTTTAGCTAAGACAAACTTAAAAACTATCCTAAAAGTGTTAAACATTTAAAACAAAATAAAATTTAACATGTTAAAAAAATTAATCAGTTGTTATAAAAACCTAAAATTTGATGATAATATTAATCATTATTACCCCATATTTTTTTGTCTAGTGTCCGTGTAGAGAAAAAAGGTGAATTGAAAATTCATCACTGAAAGCACAAGTTTGTACTGTTTCCTTTATAATAAACGATAAGCTTCTATCAGAAACACTACATATTCTTTTTATCTTAGGCAAAAGAAATGACATTACCATAAGCCATTTCTTACAGACATATAGTTCTGTGTTAAATACTGCATATCTAGAACACATTACGCCTACAGCAATTACAGTAATTCGGACAGAAAACTATTATGTCAGTACTTAACGTTCCATATTACAGGTTATAAATTCTTTCATTTCACTTTCATTTTCTTTCGAGGTTACGCATTGCAGCTGTTGTTGAATCCGATCTTCGTTGTTTTAAGTAAAAATACAACAGTAAATTGAAATAACTCCAATAAAAGAGAAGAGTTACCTTGTGACATGACCCAATATGCAGAAGAGGAAACCGAAATAGGGAACTTGCCTATGCTTTACATTATTAATTATCTACTGCAGTAGTGAAACTACTTTTTTGTACATATACATATAGTCTCAGGAAAAGTTGTTAATAATCAATGCATAACAACATGGAGTATATTAGAGATCCGGTAAAAGCCTTTAATTTATGTTTTATTCTGAGGTTAAATCTCTGTAACAGTAACCCGCGAGCGATATAGTCAAATACATTTTGAGAAGTGCGCTTCATGTAGGAATAAAAATATTCTTATTGCCATCTACTTATAGTTAAACATATTTATTCGTATTTTTATTTAATAGAAGATCCGTTGCATGCTGGTATCACATATCTCATAATTACTTAAAAGCAAAATTAAATAATAATGATAATCTCCTTGCAGTTTTAAAATAAAATATTGATTTTAGGTGGGTAATACATTCATAAATATAGCATATACTCGTCAGATCCCAGATCGCATGCAAGAATCAATAATCAATTATTAGAACAGTCTACAGTTGCTAAGTTTGTAGGTATCTAAGTTAATAAATGTGAAAATTGGAAAGTAAATGTAGAATACATTATTCATAAAATAAGTTCTGCTATTTATGCATTTATGTGTATATCATTTCAGCCCAAACTCTACATTTAATGGTCTATAATGCTTATTTTCATTAATTTACAAAATACGGTTTAATATTTTGATGTAGTTCTGTTTTTATATTATGAAAGAGGGAAAATCGTAATTTGTGGTGATAATAACAGGTATATCAGGAAAGAATGTCTCAATTTTTATTTGTAAATCTATACTTTCTACTATGAGTTTTATATTAAAATATGCAATTATATCATATGGATACTATACAAAAAACAAATCTTCATAAACCAATTGCTAATTTATATTCCTATCAATACAAACAATCATAAATTACTATTATGTTGCCTCTCACAGAATATTTCTATATGGCATGTAGAAAAATTTACTGATGAAAAATGAAAAGATATATTAACATTGTTTTTAAAAATATGTTTCAAATACTTTGCTAAAGTATTTCATTTAGTGTAAGTTTAATATAATAATTCTCAATCTCATTTTATAAAGCATATAATTTAAAATTTCTTACGACTTTGTAGTTCATACTGCGTTTTTCATTCTTAAAATATGGCAAATGTTTATATAGCTAAAATACCTTGTATTGTATATCATTTAAATTGTTTCCATTGTATACAATGGAAACCTGCACCTGTCCTATATTCAAAGTACCTTTGCACATGACTGGAATGTACGTAAAAGTATAATGTAAAAATTGTATCATAATGATTTATTTGTGAAACATTATTTATATCAAATAAATAATATTGACAAAAACTAAAATTTGCATGGCAATTACAGACATACAAACATCAGAAACATAAAGCCTAAAAGTAAGATATTGTCTCTAGTATTCTTAGCATATAAAAAGTTCTTCCATGTTGTGTCACTATAGCCTAAAGAAGAATATTGGGACATTAAAGAAGTGACGCAGTGATGATTTTTAAAAAATAATTAGCATCTCCTTTGTCCTTTTCATTGCTGTGAAAAAACAAAACAGAAAGTGTAACAGAAAATCTAATAAATAGTTTCTTAAATACAATAATTTTGGGCTTAAATAAAAATTTACTCCAAATATTATGCATAATTAAAAATCTATGCTGCACAGCTGAACCAGTACGTGACAAAATATATGTAAAATTGATCACTACTTCATTACAAAAAACCTCATTAACACATTGTTTACAGTATATGCCCCGGTATCTGTTAAAACTGAAATTCATAAAAATTTACTTCTCTGTTCATAAAACGTAATAATAATAATAATAATAATAATAATAATAATAATAATAATGACAATAAAATAATAATGAATAATGCTACGCAGTAAAATAATAAGCATAATAAAGAATATTAAGCTTAATACTCAGTATTGAGCGAAATATATTAAGAGCAGTGATACACTTTCAACTTTCAATTGTTTTGTTATTTTCGTGCTGATAACAACTAACACTTACCCCAAGCCTCTTCCTGGCATCTGGTCCTATGGACGATAAATCAATGCGTGGAAATCCTTGCTGTTGTACCCACTTGAGCATGTTTGCTGACATCACATGTTATGAAGCACTAAACCTCGTTCAAGTTCATTAAATTCGGATCAACAGTCTGTTCACTTCCGTAAAGCTGTTCTTTGATAGCCCCATAATCAGGTCTGTCAGGAACGCGGGCACTAATTCCAAGAACGCGGGAAGTTACAGCAGCACCAGGAAATGCTCAAACTCGAAGGTAGAGGTTTTTATTTTATAAAACTTCATTAGTTATCATTTGAATAGTTGATATTTAGTGCTTCCACATTTTTGTATGCTATAAATTCTGTTTAGAAAAAACAAATGCCTTAGCTTCAACAATATATTCATTCTCACTTAGTAACAGATGGTCTAGGATTTCAATGAAGAGGTGAATTACAAATTTAGCAATAGAGAAAATTTTTATTTTTAAATGTGAATTTTTAATTTTGTATTTAACTATGTTTAACAAGGATATACTTTAGAGGAAAATACTACTTGGCTGATCTTTCAAGTGCGTGCAAAAAAGAGAGAGTAATGAAAGATATTTAATAAGCTCAAAGAGGTATTTCAATTCTGGTTTCTTAAATTGATTCTCTATAAACTTGTTCACTGATAACAATTAATATATTCGTGCACTTGTTTTGTTCTGCTCGGTGTTAAAAATATTAACTTTTGCATTTAATAAAAATGGTAGATGATTTTGAGGATACCACAACAACAACACAGTTCAGTATAAATGTAAATAGCTTTCTCTAATTGTGTGGTTTAATGTGAGCTAAACGATTTGAGAGTTAATAAAGATGCTATGACTAAGTCTCAGAAAAAAATTGTACGTAAAATCTGGATAAAGCGTGGTTTTACTGTAAACATAAAAGGATGTTGTGAATTTAAGTTATCTTCGAAACTTACGCTACGAAAAGTCAGTTTGCAGAAATATCGCGTCATTCATTAACTGCAGAGCCAGTCCCAACATTTTAGAGAATGATTTTTCCTTCGCGGTACCGCTCCACGTCGGTTGGCTGGAGTTTTTTTTTTTTTCTTTTGATTAGTGTTTAACGCCCGTTTTTACTGCTGAGGCACCACAGGCGGTGGACACTGATGATACATGAAATGAAATGATATATTGGGAAAGGATATTTTTTTAAGGAAGGAAGCGTTCCAGGCCTAGGCTTAGGGTACCTCCCCTGCATTTGCTACATATGAGGACTGAGGAAAACCTGAAAAAAAAACACTCAGGGAGGACGGTCCTGGTGGGATTCGAACCCCAGACCTACCGCTCACGAGTCCGCGCCTTAACGACTTCGGCCACCCAAGGCGGTGCGACGGAGTTGACCGAGCCCTGCAGTTCTAGTCTCCATTTCCACGTTTGAAAGCCGGCTGGGAGCCGAAGGGGAGGTCAGTACGAGTTTAACTCTTGGAACGTACTTGTGTATTGGTGACAGTGTATTAAGTATCATTAGGCAGTGTAAAGCAGTATATTAATATGACTCAATTCGGTATTCTATTTTCCAAAGAGCGTTTACCATTCGTGCGTAGTAAAGAATCGGCTCGTGATGTACGGAGATTGTTTCAAGAGAGATACCCTGATATTCAACTTCCAAATTTCGTGAAACGGGAAGAATTCTTGATTTAAAAAAAAAAGCGTACTTACAGAAGAAATGTTAGATGACATTGGAAAGTTACCCTGAAAATCACTTCGGCCTCTTTCTCAGCATACGGGAATTTCCTATTCCTCGAATAGCTACAAAGTAACCGAAATTTAAACCCGATAAAATGACTAATGACTAAATGACTTACTAGTATAAGAATTTACACCGGGTGACCCTGCATAGAAGAGTAGATTTTGAATAGTGTGCATGACGAGAAATTCACCGTAACATAATTTTTTTCGGATGAATTTTGGTTCCTTCAAAACAAACTATATTGAGTTCACAAACACCTAACCCGCTTCACGAGGAGACCCTGCATGATCAAAAGACAGGAGTGTGCTGCGCCATTAGCGGCGAGCGATTATGCCCCCCCCACTTTTTAAGAAACAATTAATAATGATAGGTTGTGCAGAATACTTTGCAACTTCTTTTCCGTTAATAAACTGCGAGGGAAATTAGGTTCGCGACTTTCCAACAGGACTCTGCAACGGTACATCAGACCATGTCTCCTTACATCAATTCATGAAATAATTTACATTAGGATCATCACTAATACATATGGCTCCCTCTGCCCTCCTATTTAATTTTTATCTTGTGGGTATTAAAAAAAATAGTACGAAACAAAGCCACAGACATTAGACGAACTGAAAAATAAGGAACGCAGTTCCCGCATCTTTCTGCTTGATAATGGTACTTTTTTTTTTGACTCAATAACAAATACGTTTCTTCAGCCATACATACGTTTTTTCGTTCGTTCTCTGATGATCAACATCGCTTTACCAGGGGCAGTGGACGAGAAGCACACGGATGCAGCATATGCAACACGTGTCATCAAAGTCATAGAGATAACGAACCAGGTGGCCGATAACTAAGTGTAGTGTGATTAAACATTTCATTGCATTCAATGAAGAAGGTCGTGTGATTTAAACCACCTCTCTCCATCTTCCTCCTCCCATAAACCAATAAAGCACGAAAGGCGACTTCGGGCCGCTGAACGACCCGAGGATGAAGTTGGACCCTCGGTCCAAATTGAACATAAACACATAAAAACCGCTTCAATAAATACAAATAGTTACATTCTTAGCCTCCTTTGCAGAATGCGTAACGGTTAAATGCATAGATTGTTTTCTATACCTGTTTCCTTTTTAAGTGCCTGTCCTTATATAAACACAACAGCTTCCGTCTGGTGCTCTGGTTCGATTCAGCTTCTAGTGAATATGTTGTAGGTTTTCCGACGAGGAGCAGTTAGATGACTTGGTAAAACTGTTATAATGAAATCATGATCACATTTATATTTAGTAATTTTGTTCAGGTGATAAAAAGTTAGATAGTGCTAAAGTAGAACGAATATACCATTTATTATGTTCATCAACATGTTTTTATCAAAGCTTGTTCACTGTTAAGATACTTTTCAATTTTCGAACTATACATGCACAATGTGCGACCAGTGTTTTGTTTACATCAGTCTCAATGCAATAATTTACCAGTGCTGGGGTAATCAGTAGACAAGCTAACTTTTCTTGGAAACTGCACAGAAGAGATTGAATAATTTTTTCAAGAAAATCAAATTAGCAAAAGACTGCGGCATTTTAATTCGGACAAAAATACAGTTGCTTGAATTTTTTTTTCTAACAAGTGTTGTATGAGTGAACGTTGGACGTTGAAAATAGTTGGCAAAAGAAAACCTGAAATATGAAAATGGAGGAAGGATTTAAAATTTATCACTATCGGTAGTAAATTAAATAAACCTTAATTGCTCTCTAGGAGCACAAACTGTCAAAGTGATGCTCAGAACTCGTGATGAGGAAATTTCAATCACTTGACGTTATGCTCGGTACATAATTCAGAGGTGGACAAAATAAGATGAAGATGAAATGCAGACCACAATTAACTTCTCGCGAACGGTAACCGTCCTGAACAGAACTCAATGTAGATATTTCATAAAGGACAGAACAATAAAAATAAGAAAGAGGCAATTCGAGAAATAAAACGTTCTGCATATTCTCAACAGTATCGCACGCGATCTACGCATTACTACTGGAGCTCATTTGGCTGGCATTATACTTGACTTTCATGCGTCAGCTAACTGCCAGTTCTAGAGCCTGAAAAAATAATGAACATTGTGAGAGGGCAATATATATGATGACCCTGAATAGCCGTACAATTTTCACGTTATACCCTCATGTACTTTCATGGCAGGCATGCCATGTTGGTTGCACCTTGCAGGGGTTTTAGTGATGGACAAAATTAGACTTTATGTACGCTTCATTCTTTTAATTATCTCTAAAGTTTCTATTACTGAATAAACTATACAACAATTATTCGATCGATGCTCAGGTACTAACATAAGTTTATTATCCTCCTGCTTGTGTACCTTACCTATATTAAGTACACGTGTTTTTAATTGTTGATGATTTTGAAATGCTGACTTTATTGTCAGTTATTGATAGTGAAATAATGGGATAATTTTTCCAAAGAAATGATATCTATTAATTAACTGTAGCACGTTCTCGATAGTCAGGCAATGACGGTTGTTAAATCACCTGTTGCTTTGACCCAATTCTTATGGGGTAATTATTCCGGAAAATTATACAGCAATTCTGGGTGGGTGGCCGAGGTCGTTAAGGCGCGCACTCGTGAGCAGGAGGTCGGGTTCGAATCCCGCCAGGATCGTCCTCCCTGACAGTTTTTTTTTTTCCGGGTTTGGTGCCTCAGTAGTAAAAACGGGCATTAAACAATTTTGATAAAAACTACTGAGGCTTCACAGGTGTGGAATAGTTGGGAATGGATTTTTGGAGAAAAAAGCGTTCCAGGTCTAAGCTTAGGTCACTCCCCGGCATTTCACATAGATTCAGAAACCCTGGAATAAACCAGTCAGGGAGGACATTCCTGGCGGGAATCGAATCACAAGTTTCTTCCTCTCATTTCTGTATAGAGGCTACTGTGTCCACATTTACAAGTTAACTATTTTCCAGCACTTTAAAAAAATCACAAACTCTATCTACAGCTAAGAAATCTACAGCAATAAAAATATATTTTAATAAAACAAACATTTTAAAAACACGAAAGTTAGAAAAGTCCATTTGTATCACATGTCTATACTTAGGATATCGGATAAAAAGAACATAGCTTGTATAAGAAAAGTTTAACAAGGCAGATGGAACATACTGCTACATTTTTTTTAATTATGGACGTTCTTTAACATATCAGGTCATCAGCGTCCCATTCAACTCAGGGCGTGAAACGGCTGACTTATTTTGCTCAGGGGCCTCTCTTTCAGGCTTGAGGTTCTTTTTTGTGCCGTAAATGTACCACACGAGACCCACAGTTTTACTTCCCTTCCGAAGGAAGCCATACATACGATTTTTACGCCCGAAAAAATCAATCGGTCCTGACCGGGTTCGAACCCGTGATCTTGGGTTTAGGAGGCAAGTATAGTTACCACTACACCACCAGGACCGACAACTGCTATATGACCGCTATGATTTTAATAATAAAATAATGTATTCATGGCATCTTTAATTAAATTTTAATTTATTAAACAAATATGCTACAGAAATTTGAAAATCTGAGCCTTTGATTAACTTCCTCCTTCAATAACAGCATATAGTCTTCTTCCACTAGTATAAGGCAATTCTTAAAACGCAGTTGGTTCAAAACGTTTGTTGCATCTATATGGAAAAAACAAATAGATCTTTCCACATATGGAACTCCGAAGATAGGAATCTCTTCATTTGTAACGGTGATTCAAAATGGAGGTGTTTGCCTTCATAATAACCAAGGACTCTAGCCCCAATTTGTTAAGTTTAGTTGTTTCTGAAATGTGTGTTTCCAATTGATCTGTTAAAATGTATTAGTGTATAAATTACAGATTCGTTGAAATCACTAATAAATCGCTTGAGCTCTTTGCCTCTTGCCAGTAGGCCCTGGCGGTGTTTTTTTAATGGTGTTTAAAGCCCGTTTATACTACTGAGACACCACAAGCGATGAACACTGATGATACATAAGATGAAATGCTATGGAAACGTTCCAGGCCTATGTTAGGGTATCTTCCCGGCATTTGCCATTTATGAGGACAGGAAAACCTGGAGGAAGAAAAAAAGAAAAAAAGAAAGAAAAAAATACTCAGACAGGGAGGATGGTCCTGGCGGGATTCGAACCCCAGACCTCCCACTCACGCGTTCGTGCCTTAACGACCTCGGCCATCCGTCGCGGTCTGGTGGTGTTGTGGTAACCATATTTGGCTCCTAAACCCAAGACCGCGGGTTCAAATTCCGCCAGGATCGATGGATTTTTTCGGGTTGTAAAAATCCTAAGTATGATTTCCTTCGGAAGGGAAGTAAAGCCGTGGGTTCCGTGTCGTACATTTACGGCACGCAAAGGAACCTCAAGTCTGAAAGAAGAGGCCTCTGAGCAAAATTTACCGACCGTTTCACGCCCTGGTTTGAATGGGACGCTGATGATCTGAGATGTTAAAGAGCGTCCGTAAATAAAAGAAATCAACAAAGGTCTCTTGCCCAAAGAAAGAAAATGGGAGAGGGAGTTACTTATATTGTTGATGTTCAATGACATAAAATTACAGCAGGTAACACATATCTTCTTCCTCGAAGATGAGGACGAGAAAATGATCGTATTCATAAGCAGACCAGCTCATGCAGGAAACCAGCAATTAGCTGCGCTTGTTTTCAAACTCAACAGCCAGCGAACTGAACTCCTTATGGGCATGCTCCGAACAGCTGTTTGCGACACAAGAAGCGGTTTGACAGGAATTGAGGTATTTATGCTCTTCACTTACTTTTTCTGAGCGCGCTGTGTGAAAAATTCTACTCTCCCATGACCCGTAATCGCCCGAGGTGCAAAACGGTACTGCCACTGTAGAGATAACCAACTCATAGGACAGCCAAGGATGCGGCATCGCCTCTTTTTTTAAACATCCGTTTCAAGGTCAGCAAATCCAGCCGCGTCATCAACACAGTGTACATACACATTCCCATCTTTTGTGTAAGATCGCCAGCTCATTCATAAACATCAAATTAACCCACAGTATGCATAGCTGTTGACCTTGATGTAAGCCGGCCATCATTGCAGTGATAAACTGTTGCATAATGCTGCACAGAACCGTTACTTCAACTTAGGCGGTTATGATCGTAAAGCAAATGCAGTTTCGGTTGTTTTTATAAAGAAATTTTCATATATATTTGAAGCAATTTATTCCGCTGTGATGAGGATATAAGCAATTAGGAATTTCAATAAACTGAAAGGGGACTAATAAAATGTTTAGAGGGGTAGCCATGATTAAATAATATTGTGAAAATATGAAAAACAATAATGAATATTCTTAAAAATCTGAATAACTACACAAACTGCAATTTTTTTTTGTTTTCTACCAGTGGGAAAAGCGCCAATACTTGAAAAATAAAATGCTCAATAAAATACCTAAAAATAGGTAATTTTTACCAGTAATATTTATTTAAATATACAGCGTCCAGCAAAAAGAAGAAGAAGAAGAAGAAGAAGATGATGCTAAAATATTGCTCCCAGCTAAGAAGGTTTTTAATTGTATAACAATATGGCCTTTAAGTTCAGCGAAAATAACTCCGAGCAAGTAAAAACTAACAGTACACAACCTGATGTATTATACATTACAAAATCAAAGGTGTACGCACTATAAAGTTGAATAAAAAAAACTTAGACACTAAAATGGAAACAGCAGTCAAAACAATGGAGGGAGCCGGTTGTCCGTTACTAAAGAAAGACAGAGCGATTCCATCTGCAGTAAAGGTTATGACAGCATTTGGGACGCCTAAAGAAGTTTACTGTTGATTTTTTCAGAAGGGTAATAGCATAACCAGAGAGAACTGTTCCAAAAACAAGACAAATTAAAAATTTCGTAAGAAAAGAGGAGTTTGCAGAAGAAACAAAAAAAGTTAAACTAATACAACGCAACCGCTCTCAAAAGAGGTTTAAATGTGGAAAACCTGAGAGATTTGATGTATGATTTGTTTTCACACCTATCGTATTCCTAAAATTTGGTTTCCTACGTCTTTTATTTGTTCCCAAAATTGGGTTTTCATCAAATTAAGAGGCGATCGCATCTGTAGAGTATTATTTTGCAGATCTTTCGACAAACTACTTCAAAGCCAGCATAATAAGAGACTTATATTAAAAAATAAAATTCTTTCGTTAATATTAGGTCCAAAAATTTTCAAACCATCTTTGTAGGTTCGACAAAATCGCGCAAGCATATCATTGGCGATACCGAGACCTCAACAGACTTGAAACCTACAGTAGGGGACGATCTCGATCCGTCGCACAAAGCACTTAAAACAGAAATCATCGACGCTAAAGGAGTATAGTGAAAAAAATTTCGTCATGTCTGCTCTCTTGAAATAAATAAAACTCAAAACGTAGAATCAACGGCAGCACAAAATGTTGTAGCACATACACTTCAGTAGTGCATATGTTGGTATCATTGTAAACATGTACACTGCAATATGCTCTGAAAGGGGTCGTTAAGATTGGTGCGGAACGGTAGCGCGTGCGTGGTAAGACCTGACGCTATGGTATTGCAAGATTAAGTTGATTTCCGCCTTCTTCTCAGAGACGTGGAAAGGAACAGACGTGCCCCAGTTTCATAAGGCCATCTATGCATAGGATGCCGATTATTAGTTCAGATATGCAAACCAGACAATTAAAATAAACCAAATTTACATGAAAAGACTCGCATATCTTGGTTTATAACGACAGTTAGCTTATATTTAGTAGTTCATTGAGAAAAGGATGTAATAGATTAGAGTATATTAAGATCTGTGTACACCCCCACTTCGACGTCGGTCGCGTAATTAAAGCCTATTGAATTTTAGGAAGTGAGAGAGCCTCTTTAAATTTAAATTAATTAGCGACATTATTGGTGTAGTCGCTGGAAGATTATTTAATAGCGTGATATTATTATGGTCTAATATCTATCTTCACAAAGCAATATTTCCGCTGAATCTCACATTTCTTTACTAACTATATGCTTTATGCCGAAAAATAAGGAGGCGTTAAGTCCGTACATCTACAGTCATTATTACATGTGACTCAATGTACATTTACCATTATAATCCAGAAACTACATAGCAGTCGTAAGTTGACGCTTTGAGCATGAAGCACCATCAAGAAAAGTAGTGAGAAATGGACGTGTTGGGTAAAACTGCTACATCTTCCAGAAAGGACCCCATAGCAACTTCCGTCACCATGAGAGGACAAAGCAAGACCGTGAAATAATTGAAAGAGCAGCATCCAATATGACATCGCACCTTTCTGTGCAAACTACTGCAAAATCAGCCAGCATTTGAGCGAAGGAATGCTGCCAACATCCAATCAAATCTCAAAACTTGACTTCTTGTAGCATTTTCCAAAAGCTGAAGGAAAAGCTACAGGAGAGTCAATTTTCTTCCGAAAGCACTGCAATACATTTGTAGGTTGTAAAATATCTGTTGGAAATGTTTTTAAGTGAGAATAGCCAAATAAACAGGATGAACACAAGCTGGCGTGCCGCGTATTTTTTAGATTCTGAACGAATGACTGAAACGAACACTTAAGTAGTGGTGTAAGAATCCAAAATATCAGCATGATTAATTTGATTTTCCTAGCACAATTGAATTTTACGTCATGTTCTGGCAGATGCTTGGCGAAGGTTGCCGCTTTCTGCGCATCCGTGTTAGCATTACTCAGTAAGCCTTAAGCTTTAAATCATATTTAATGCCTTGGTCATGGTCGATGAAAGAATGTGCAGATCTTTCTGAGGTAGATTTTAGGGAAGAGTTTTGCACTGATACCTTACATATCCCTCCTCGATGTCGATCTATCGCTTTTGGGACGGCCTTCACTGCCATTTACAAATTATAATTTTTTCCTACTTCCTTGGCGATTCAATAGCAAAGCGATACATTTTCACGGTATTCATGGCGTCGCAGGAACGACATCTTTCATGTAACCAAATTACTGTCATTAATCTCTGCTTGATTAGCTGTGTCTATTACTCCCTCGCACAAAATACTGCGCACCAGTAGATTACCAAAATGACCATCAGCACAGTTACTAACACAAATTTTCATGAAAGAAAGGGGGATAAATGGGGTGCGCCCACTTTGTATCCTCCCTTTACATGTAAGTATCGGTGGGGTTTGAAAATTTGTTACTGTTGTAGCGGTAACATAACCACATGCCAGTCGGCTAAGTTTGTGTGCATTCTTGTTCCGCTAACAACCTTGCCTTCCTTTCGAATCTTCCGCTTATCGCTTGGTGTTGCCATGATTTCCAAGATATTTTTTACCGCTCTACCCACACGGGTGGCTGAGGTAGTTAAGGCGCGACTTGTGAACGGGAAGTCTGAGGATCGATTCCCACCAGAACCGTTCTCCTTAACTGAGTTTTTTTCCGGTTTTTTCCCAGTCCTCATAAATGGCAATTGCCGGTGAGGTACTATAAATTTAGACTTGGAATATTTCCTTTCTTTAAAAATAAAAAAAAATCCTTTTCCAGTTTATCATTTCATCTCATGCATCATCGGTTCTATTGTGATGCCCCAGTATTTAAAACGAGCTTTAAACATAATTTAAAAAAACAATAAAAAATTACCGCTCTAATCCTCGGCATATACCACCCGGCTCGCTCTCTTTGGTATAAGAAACTACGTTTGGGCTCGGAGTTCGTCCTTGCTCGAGGCTATCGTCGAGCTAGGTGGGAACTCATGTTCCATCGTTTTGCGACGATAGCAAGGCTTACCCACATCGTTCTACTTTTAAATTTGGAAAATTTTAAGCCTGGCTCATTTTTATGATCAGAACATTGACCTGGGTAACTAATTAATTATTCATTGTATGTATGGCTCCATTTCCTTTTATTTTATCACTGTCTTGCTATAAAGTTTTGATTAATAGTGGATGTAGGCTTTTATCCTGGTTTACTGTTGTTGTTTCATATTGAAGCTATTTTATTAACGAATTCTTTGCCCATTTTTTGATTATATGGTAAGAGACTTTTATATGTTAAATACTCAATGTTAAGACAGTGATTATTTTGAGTAGCTTATATCAGATGTAATATATTTCTTCTTCTTCCCACCCAAGGCCTGGGTGTTAATTTCCCCTTTCCGAAGCAACGATTTTCAGAAAAGCTGGTCCTTCCGTCTCTTCCTTCGGTCCCATTGACCTGGATCCTCTTGGTTCGTATTGGAGAATAATCCTAGGTAATCTGCCCTCTTCCATCCTATTCATATGATCTTTCTATTTCTTGTTGTATAATTTAATTTCCTCAGTATCTCTTTTAGTCACTCCTCCCCACTCGAGTCTTAAAAATCTCATCTGAGCTGCCTCAATTCGTGGTTCTTCATTTTTTTGTAAAGACCCCATAAGTGACTACAATTACAGAATTGTAATAGCGCTTCTTTTGTTTTCTGAACTCTCTTTTTAGAACTCCATCGATATAATTATGTCTATGAATGGGTTTATCTATTTCCGTTTTCTTTAAATTACTAATTTCACTCCTAAATATTTAAAGGGTCTCACTTGTTAAATAATCTAGTTCCGTATAACGATTTTTGCATTTCTCGTGTTTACCTTCAAAAGCTACTGTTTTAGTTTTATCTACAGTAATTTGCATATGATGCTGTTATGCAACATGAGATATAATATCTTGGAAGATTATTCAAGAGCTTTTGTATCAGATATTAAAATATGGTCTTTCGCATATATTTGAGTTTCTAGTTGTTTAACTGCCACGGGTGGCCGAAGTCGTTAAGGCGCGGATTCGTGAGTGGAAGGTCTGGGGTTCGAATCCCACCAGGACCGTCCTCCCTGATTGATGTTTTATCCAGGTTTTCCTCAGTCCTCATAAATGGCAAATGCCGGGGAGGTACCCCTAAAAATCCTTTCCCAATATATCACTTAATTTTATGTATCGCCTGTAATGCTTCAGTAGTTAAACACTATTCGTTCTTTATTCTAGTTGTTTATTGCCGATTTTGATTCCTTTTGGGTTCCTTGTTTTCATTGCTTCACTATTTGATCTAAATATATGTTATGTTAAATAATAATGCACTCGTCTTAGTGCTAGATTTTTTTGGTTTCTTTCTAAGTTATTTGTTTTAACTAATATATTTATCCTTATAAATAAACGTACAATTAACATCTACAGCCTATGCACTGGTTTCCTTGTCCGTTCCTTCTTCATTAAACTGCTTGTTCATGTTCACTTGTGACAAAGTATTTAAATATAAATATGTTTACTTTTGGCATATTCCTTGCACAAAGAACAGCTGTTTACCTACCATAAGAATAGCACATTTCGGACTATTTCAGTTTAAAAACTGCCGTTTTTTAACTTAATTAAAATTAATAACGCTGAAGTAAAACAGACCAATCAACAAATTCAACGAACTTTAAGTGAATTTTCCATTCATTCTCTGCATAATGCATTTACAATTTATTCGCGCCCTCGGGAAAAACAACATTCACACCGCCTTCTACACAAATTACAGTTTGCTCTGATTTTCTAGATGCTCTATTTGCTTTGATATTTAAAAAAGCAACTCGATTCACTTTCATAGAGGTGATATATGGTGTTTTAGAAACAGATGTTAAACACTTCTTTATTCTGACTTTCACTTTGTACGCACATCTGGGATCCTGCAAGGAACGTTCATTATTCTTGTGATTGATTTACCTTCGCTGAACAGCTAAAAGGATAGTGCTATGTTACAATTGCGGAAGTACGTGCAGTCAGATAAACTTTCGCCTACGTATGGCAGGCAATAAAATGCTATCGAGAATACGAAGGGCAAGTCACGGACATAGAGGTAACATGCTCTTGAACTGTTCCAACTCTTTAGATCGCATCGAATTGCATTTACAGGAATATTCTGGTAACGGAAATTCATTTTGAGCTTGTCTTGTGGAGAATTTCACGCTGGGACATGAGAATGCGACATACCAAACCGGACGAAGTACATAAAATACAATTAGAACCACATGTTTAGCGTTTTGGTGCATGAATTCTTGCTTTCTGTGAAAAAGGACTTCAACATAAGTCTGAGTGTACCAAGAAATAATCCTGAATACACTGTGAAGCCAGTGAAGAAGTTCTTGACAAGTGTCTTCTTGCCTTAGAAGAACTCAAGTAGTTCGAAATATAGCGATTACTAATCTGTGATTTTATCTTAGTGTTTTATCCTTTTCTGCGTTTCTAAATATTGTTAATTTAGTTACATTATAAATAGTGTTACTTTATTTTTCTTTTATATTATATATAATACAAAAGCATGCATGTATATATAATATAAAAGAAAAAGAAAAATAAAGTAACACTATTAACAATGTAACAAATTAACGGTAATTATAATAGTACAAAAGGATAAAACACTAAGAAAAAGTCACACTTGAGATCGCTATATTTCGGACTCGTGGAGTCCTTCTATGGCAAGGAGAAAAAGACAAGTCACTTGTCTTTTAGTAGTTAACTGAGTTAAGATTAGTAAGGAACTGCTCGAGAGATTCTGAGCCATGAGTCCAAAGCATGAATATATCATCAATATATCTCAGCCATAATAATGGTGCCAAAGGTTCTGACTTACGAAATTCCTCCTCTAAGCGAGCAATAAAAAGATTGGCATAAGAAGGTGCCATTCTGGTGCCCATCGCAGTACCTTTAATTTGTAGATAATATTTATTGTCAAAACTAAGCGCATTGCGAGTGAGGAATAGATAACAAGATGACAAATGAAATCTGTGGATGGGGCATGAGGAGGTGCTCGAGAGTCCAAGAAATGTCTGACAGCAGTTAATTCTTCATGATGGGGAATGTTAGTATAGAGTGACGTCACATCGATAGTGGCCAGAAGTGGCCAGTATATCAGAATGTGCCTAAGGGTCAACTTTCTTTAGTAAACTCAAAAAATGGAAGGAATATTTTATATAGGATGGCCTAGACGTAACAAATGTCTGTAACCAACAATCTACTAGAGCGGAAATACGTTCAGTGGGGGGATCGAAGCTGGCTACTATTGGGGCGTAAAATTCCTAAGTATGGCTTCCTTCGGAAGGGAAGTAAAGCCGTGGGTCCCGTGTCGTACATTTACGGCACGAAAAAGAACTTCAAGCCTGAAAAAAGAGGTCTCTGAACAAAATTTGTCGGCCGTTTCACGCCCTGAATTGAATGGGACGCTGATGACCTGAGATGTAAATAAATCAATCAAAAAAATTGCAAATAAACAGTAGAAACGGCTATTTTTTCCAGACTACCAAAAGTTTGAGTAGTTTTGGTCTTATTTGCTGACACAAAATGTTGTTGAAAAGTCCAGGGCTAATATATAAGAATTTATATGACTGAATTTATAAGTACATAATATATATCAGTCCTGAGCTTTTATATACTGTCCAGGCCGTCCGAAAAAAATCCATCGATGCTGGCCGGGTTCGAACCCGCGATCTTGGGTTTAGAAGGCAAGTATGGTTACTACTACACCACCAGAACCGACGCTTAATTGACAATTATATAGTCTGAATACTGAACAATTTTGCGAAAACTGTGTAAGGATTTTAATATAGGCGATATTTGTGGACAAATGCTGTCGATAAAATATTTCGACTTCTTTGTGCCGACAGATGAAAAGATTATGCAAAAGAGCATGATAGCTTGAAATTTGAATTGCAAACGCGCCTAAACCACTACTATCTCGTACTGGATAACGAGAATTTTCAGGCGTGTTGTTAAGTTCATGTTGTAACTACAATGGCCTCACATTCAGAAAATTGCAAGTTTAGCCTTTAGAATCCGGACGAGTGCTGGGAACTTCGCAGCTTCCATTTTAAACATATTGGCCGCTCACGAAAGGAAAACGTGTTGTACATGCTAAACAAGCTCACGTTCGGCATATCGAATCCACACGCGCTATCCACTTTATTTCAAATAGCTCTTTCATTCCAACAAAATAAGGAAGACGTGCAAACAAGTATTTTAAGACCTGCTTCCGTTTAATATAATATAATGAAAAATGTTTCATTTCGATAGATGTTATGAAGAACATTCAGCAAATGATAACACGTATCGCTGTATCTACTACTATTCTGTGTGAAATAACACTTTAGTAATTCGGTGGTGATTGTGAATGCATGGAGACAATGGAAATTAAGTTGTTCTATGACCTTAGAGAATAAAGGATACAGAAGAGAGTATCGCTCGAAATATGACATGAAGCTACCGCTTAAATCGCGAGAGATTATTTGGTTTTAAATAGACAATAACGTAACTTCGGAACCTCGACACACTAATTTTGTATTATGTAGTAATAGTGGCAGCTAATCTAAATGATATTGAATTTTTATACATATCACCATAAATTAACAATCCAACAGTTCATTAAAATTAGCAAGATCATTTTATTAATTTACTGACAAAATATTCTTTCTTTTCCAAGGTCCCCCTGCTCGGCGAAATGAAAAGATCCCATTTGGCAACCAACTTCAAAAAGGACGAAAAATAATACTGTGGCAAAGTGTACGATGCAGTGTCAATTTCTGAGTAGTATCTTTTTTAGCAGTGCAGCGATTTTCAGAGATACTCGTATCGACAAAAAATTAGCGGTACGCCGTTTACAGTTTAACTAATTCTAATGAGATTAAAAAAATGTGGGGCAAAACAATTTCAAGTGGCTCGGGACAGATTTGGCATATGGGAAGCTGAAATGAGAGTGAACTTGCATATAGGCGGTAGGTGTTCAAAGTGATGGTTGAAAGTTTGAACAAGGGAAATATTAGCTCTGCTAATGCGCAGATTGGCATGCGATTTTCAACGGTTTCTAGGCAGACGAGCTTTGAAGTTTGAAGAGAGTGGACGCTACATTTTCTGCTCCGGGATGGTCACCTTTACGACGTACAACTGGAGATCTGAACAAATCTAATACAATTCAAATATCTGGAATGCAAACTGCAGTACATTTTCAGTCATACAGAAAGAGGTGGAAACTATAATTGCCTCACGATAAAAAAGAGCATATTTTTACATGGTTGTGGTAAATGTTCACTTCGTTTTCATATCCTGTCTAGACGCTAATCCAGGGATTTAATAAATAACACTATTTCATTTATTCGCTGGGGTATTTATCCATACTTCAAGATCTCACTACAAGGCTACCACATAATTCGCGCATGCGTGACAATAATAGTAGCAAATCATTGTAGTAAAGTCTTGCTGCTTAAAGCGTTTAAGCTTGCGCTACCAAAGGTTCACAAAATAGTAGAAACAACCAGATTACATAAACAGATATAAATTACAAGTTAGACAAGAGGTTACAGGTGCTAATATACCTTTGGTGTAACTGGGGGAAGGAGCTATAAATATACATATACAATTTTAAGCTGTGCCGATATTTCTGAATTTCTAATGTTTTTTTTTTGGGGGGGGGATTTAATGGTGGGCCTGTGGAAGCTCTGTTTAGCAATAGATTTTTTCTCTCAAAGGACATTGTCTACTCCCAGTCCCATTCGAAGCTCTTCTCTTATTTTGCGATAGTTGGAAAAACTAAATAAATAAGGGAGGATGCAATGTCGACCGTGGCTGAAAGGGGGGTATTAAAAACATTGCACACTTGACGTTACAAGCAGGGCTGAAAGCACTAGTGCTAGTGAGATCATGGAATCTCTTGCTGCTTGCAACGCCCGAGCGACTGGGCAGTGTAATGAGGGCATTGTTAAGCGGGTGAAATATTATAACGGTGGGAAACGTGCTCTTATTCCAATACGCAACTAATTCATATATACACACACTAACCTAAGGCTAATCTCGGGATGGACCCAGTGGTTTAGCGAGCAAATCATTGTAATTGTGGCAGATCTCCCTTAACTCTGGCAGGGAAAAAATAAATAAAATAAAATAAAAATAAAACATCCAGATGGTACGATTCGAAACGCCGTCTTCACAACTATAGCATGACACTCTAACCGCCTGAGCTATCGTGCCACTGGTAGTGAAGTCTTATTATCCAACTATAATTGTGCAAGTCGCCACCTTCGACTCTCTCGGCTCTCTCCGCTGTTGCTCAGGACGATTCCATGATTCCGCTAGCACCCTAGTGCTTTCAGCCCTGCTTGTAACGACAAATACATTGCACGCTCTTCCTAGTTCAGTGCAGCACTAGTCATTCCGAACTACCATGGATTTGCTGCATTCACAAGTCAATAGGGGTGGAATTGTTGGAATGTGGGAGGCACATATGCTCCCAGAACATATCGCACTATTCTATATCAAGGAGCTGGATCGAATGTAGTTGCAAGAACTTTAAAAATATCCAGAATGTTTTGAGGTTGTAATAAATTCAAACTGTGTCTGGTCCTCCTTTTGAATATGTTATTATTTCTGCAGTAATGCTTTCATTGAAATATTTTGTAGTAATTATAATACAAAAGGTGCAATATTTCTTTATATTCATAAATATTCATGCATATGACTTCATCATAAAGTATAATTTTAAAAATTGTTTAACGATTTGAACAAACTTAGAATTTGGTATTGCGTTCTTAAAAAGGCAATTAAGTTATCACATTTCTTAGTTGTGCTGCAGATCAGTTGTATTGCTTAAGTAATATAACATCTGAATAGCTGAATTTACAGAAATGCTTATTTTATACAAGTTATCTGATTTATAAAGCTATCATCAAAATATCTCACTGCAATACATGGTGTAGACTACCAGATATAAAAAGGAACTAATTTGTAATTAATTTCTTCTTTGCAGTATTTCTGTATTAACTTTCCTTAATATTTAAGTATGTATTTTTTACATTTGGAACATTATTAAAGTTATATATTTCCTGACTTTAAATATAAAATTAAATCTGCGAAGCATTGATTACTTTCTACACGAATAGCCGGTTCTTCACTGCGCTTAAATCACCAGCATAGGACACTAAGCACAACTGTTTATATCTCCTAATTCGTGGATTGGGAAGTTCAAGCAACCTCTACTTTGTTTACATTAGTTCAGTTCGTATGCCAGACTAAGGAGGAGTGAGGCAGGATAAAAAAAACACGTGGAGCTTATAAAACGCCGGAAGTGGTTTCTACCTACTAATCCAGTAACATTGACCTTGTAACTTTCTCAATGCGTCGTTCACAAATGTGCGATGCTCATTTACTTTATAGCGATATCACAAAGTAACTTTAAGATTAATGGTTTAGCCTCGTACAGTAGTTCCGTCTAACGCCACCCTTCTTACATACCCCTCGCCCCTGAAACACAGCATCTAGTTTATAGATTTGATTCAAATGACAGAATGGCCCTCCAGAAATGTTAAGACTTCTATAATTTTTTTAATTCCGAATAGTGAGTTGAAAATTCGACAAGATGTTTATCATAATACACTTGTGCACAAGATGAAACAGCCTAGACATTGCCACACAGATAATATTTGTAGACAATATACAGAGCACAAACAATTCAAACAAATCCGAAGTCACAATGCTATGGTTACCGTTTCCTCGCCTCAACCAACTTCGCCACGGAACCTATAAATTTAAACTTAGTAACTCGCATCTGTTGACATTACATGTGAACAGTTTCAAGATAGCGGATCTAATAGTCTTAACAAAAGAATAATGCACTGCTGTGCAGCACCTGCCAAGCCGACACCAAATTTGGATATGAACATCGCAATGTTATTCACTTGCACAATAGTTGTCCACTCCAGTGCACTTCATTTCACTTGACATCCACACGCACGCACTTCACCGCCGCTGTACAGGAAACTGGCAGAGAGAGCGTTGAAACTGGACTTAACTGGTCACTCGCTCGTCCTCACAACATCGGATGAGTGCAGCCCTATCAACCCATCACGTTCTCCTTTCATGTAGGTCACTTAACATTCAGCCGTCAGTAGAAAGTTGATTTGAAAATATACACAATTAAGTACACGTCATACAAATTCAAGCACTTTGCAACACGGAAGTAAACCGAATGGGGGAAAGGGAAAAGTTTGCTCTCATTCATTGAGTACCGCATTTGTTGATGTATGAACCTGTGATTCCAACAATAAGTGAGGGTCATAATAGTACTGAAATAAAACTGAAAGGATAAAACGGTTACTTTGCTGTTTGTGACTCTTTATTCTGACAATAATTGCTGCCCAATTGTCTCATGAACTTGTGGACATCTCCTCTGACACCTGTCTTCTGAGACCGGGAGTCCATAGGCGCAGATTTCGTTTATTTACGGACGCTCTTTAACATCTCAGGTCATCAGCGTCCCATTTATTCAGGGCGTGAAACAGCCGACAAATTGCCCAGAGGCCTCTTCTTTCAGGTTTGAGGTTCTTTATCGTGCCGTAAATGTACGACCCACGGCTTTACTTCCCTTCCAAAGGAAGTCATACTTGGGGATTTTTACGCCCGAAAAATCCATCGTTCCTGTCCGGGTTTGAACCCGCGATTTTGGGTTTAGAAGGCAAGTAGGGTTACCACTTCACCACCAGGACCGACGCGCCGCTAGAGAATATGGTGAAATGACATCATGAGTTCAGAGGAGAAGGGGGCAAATGTAAAATTTTGGGGAGAAAATACGTGAATTGTTATTATTATTATTATTATTATTATTATTATTATTATTATTATTATTATTAATATTGTTGTTGTTGTTGTTATTCCTGCAAGCACTTTTGTGATGGTGGCAGCTTCAAGTAGAATTTCGCCGCAAATAACCTCTAAATTGCATTATAGAAATAACTTGAGAATAAAAATGTGCTTTATGTTGAGTTAGTCGGGAGAGTTAGGGCGAGCATCTGCTATGCTACATTGTTTCCAATTATTTCACTGTTTCTCAGCTGTTTATATCAGATGAGGGTGTATGGCATGGACTCTGGTCATATCAAACTTAAAATTATGCTCTGTGAGGTATTTGCGAAAGAACTTTACATTCAGCTCATTGAAAATACCAAACAGAAAGCCAGGTTTCAAATTGTTTTAGTTACCTGGGAGAGGATAAAAAAAATATTTTCGCGTTCTAATAAGTTCATAATTGTCTACAATCTTCACTATCTAAAAGCGTTAAATTTCATAAAGGGAAAAACATGCAAAACATTCCAGGAAAAGTCAATCTTAACTCTGGAACTTCCTTCCAAATGTACAAGTTCTCTGAAACCTGCAGCGGAGAAACAAAGCGATTTGCAAATCCAATGTCTTAAAACGTCTTTGCAGCAAGCTATCAGCAATGTCAATGCGCATTAAGTTGCTGCTAATCCAACTGATGATGGTGACAAATTGGCGTCAATTGAAATATGTTTCAACTGGAGAAGAGTTATTTACTCAATGATTCACATCATTTACATTTTATTATTTTGTATTTATTTTATAATGTCCAAAGTGTTCAAACTTAATCTCAGAACAGAAGAACCTCCTTTCTCCTTTCTCCTGCCAAGTCCTGATATTGTTATGATGCACAAGTAGGGTCCTTAAACCCATGGGTACCTAAATGTAATCTATATGAATGGATATGCATTTGCAAACGCCACCATTAGACCAATGACGGTCTTTTACGTAATGTATGGAACGCTGTAAACAACTACAGCGCAATGTCCTGTGCTAGACGCGAATTCTTCCAGTCAAGCCTTCCAAAGCACAAAATAAAGTATATGACAGACTGAGCTGTTTGAATAAGGGCGTATAAATGTTATTAAATCTATTTTATGAATACTTCATTATACTTAACTCTACTTTTATTTTGAGTGCATCTAATATTCGCGGATATGAGCGCAGTTGCAATTTATTAGCAGCAAGCTGTGAATGTTTCCGTATTATTAGAAAAGGTTAGCAATTTTAAGCATATTTTACTAATTCTCTCCGTGGGGTTAACTCCTTTGCTTTGCCTAAAAATTAAATTAATATATAATTGCTACAGCCTATCACACATATAATCCCAGTATGCTAGAGCTTCTCTAGGATTACATGTAGGCGTATTAGGAGATATGTTTAATCCTCTTTTAAAGAGAATGTTTAATTGAAAATATTTGGTTAAGATTTTACCTGCTTCTAACTTATTTGAAGGGCTTATTACAAGCATTTTTTCTGTTAGAAGTTTAGTAAGCGCCAGGAGGAGTGGACGCAATAGGTTGGAGCGCCAGCACATTTTACTATCAACATGCAAGATATCCTGTTGAGAGGCGGCCCCAAGCATGATATGACTCTACTATGGGAGAAATTGCTTTGTGTTTGACGTTAATTCCCTCTGAATACTTTTATTTTCAAACTGGAAATATCAAGAAGATCAAAAGAAAATACCTAAATAATATTTTAGGAGGGCTAGTCATTTAAATAACGAAATCAGATGGAAAAGCGCAATAACCTTTACTCATTCACGGTATCTGATGAGACAATTATCTCACTATGAAACATGACGTTAGATATCTCTTTGGGTTGCTGTTGAACTGCATCCCTTTTGTCTTCGTCTGGTTAATTTTGAAGAAACGTTTTAACTCCCTGAAAAGGTGAAAATTCCACGGGGACAAGTCAGAATTATAACGCACTTCTTATATGAATTGCTGTAGTTTGGTGCGGACAACATTAGCAGCGCAAAATGATACCATGAGAGCAATCCTTGACATTTGAGTTATCTCCTGCCACAACTTCTTGATTGTTTCGGTATAGCGCACGACATAGTTGGTTCTTTTTCCAGAAACACCGTGAGCAGTAGGTTATGTTGATAGAAAAAGAACGTCGTCATTACCTTCTCTTTTGCCGATTGCATGGCGCCTAAATTGCCAACACTGATGTCCGAGTCAGGCACTGTGCATCAAGTAAGGATCGATACGTTGTCTGATGCACAACCTTCTTCTCATGAGACAAAATTCGCCAGGATCATCGACACATTTTTACAACCACGTCTGTTTGATTTCTAAATTATTGACACGCATATAGTTCAGGAGAATAAAACGACCTCTGAGAGTGTCAATTACCCACATGTCTCCTTTTACAGAACATTGTAGAAGATTGGAGTATACTCCAATTCAAAGTGCCATTTTTAGTGAAAAATAAAGACTGCGTATATGAAAGTAAAAATGAGTTGTTTGAAAGTGTTCTAACTTCTAATTTCAACTAAAGTAATCCAGTCCGTCCAACCTAACCACTTATCTCGTGCGATTTATGAGAACATTTATATTTCTATTTTGTTCTGCTGATCGCTGATAGAATTGTTCACTTACCGGCCATCAGAAAGCCAGTTTGTAGAGCGCTCGGCTGCTGGCTTCAGGGAAACTCTGCTGAGTAAAGAGGGAACCAGACAAATGGATGGCATGGTATATTCAGTTTTGCTTATAGCCTTAGTTTGATACTGACACACCATGCCATTTACTCTAAGTTGCATTGCTCTCAGTGTAAACTATTTCTATGGACGGTCGTTAAAGAATTTTCCTTCACTATTATGGAAAACCATGACAAAAAAGAGCTGATAAGATTAGCCGGCTCCAGTACTTTTACCATTTTATAAAGGGCAAAAACCTCTTTGGCATTTTTTCACCTATTGTATGCTACGAGTCTAAGTTTTTGTATTATAAGATTGGTATCATTTTCAGTTGTTCTTTTCTTCCTGCAGCTCTGTTCCTAGGCTGTTCCAGGTACTGCAATTATGTGCTACGCAGGTACAATATGTCCCGGCTGCTTTCCTGAAGGAATCTGTCCACCTCGTTCTCGGTCTCCCTCTTCCTCTCCCTCCGATACTTACATCCCATGTGGCAGTTATATGTCCTCATCTGCTACTCCGCAGCCTTGCTATATATCCACCCCAATTCCACTTCAGGCTGTTTGCACGTTGAGCCACGTCGTTTACTCCTGATATCTTTCTTAATTCCACAGATGATATTTTATTCATGAGGGATACACCAAGTACTTTCCACTCCATTTTACGTTGACAGATGCTAATATTATTCTTTTCCACTTCTGTTAGGCTCAAAGTTTGGCATCCATATAACAGTGTTGGGAATGTGCATGAGTCCACCACGTCTAACCTCAGTTTTCTGCTCAAAGAACTGTCCATCTGTATGAATTTCAATGACTAGAATGCTCTCCATGCTGAGAAAAATGTTTTGTTGATTTCTTTGCCCATATGATGCTGGAATGCAACTATTTGTCCTAAGTAGACAAACTTTGTTACGTATTTTAGTGTTGTTGAGTTGATTCTAACGGATGTTACTCGGTTTTTTGACATGATCTGTGTTTTCTCATGTTCATAGATACACCGGAAGTTTTACTGCGCTTGTTGAGATCTTGTAGCGTTCTTAAAGGCTCTCTGCTGATCTAGCAAATAGGACTATGTCTTCTGCATACCTTAGGTTCGTGAGTAACCATTTATGTTAATTCTAAATCTGTTTCCTCATTTTATTTTGCGAAATATTTCCTCTAATATGCTTGTGAAAAGTTTCGGCGAAATTGGGTCTACTTGCCTTACTCTTATGCCTAGTTTTGCCAATAATACTACATTGTAATTGGTTCAGAAAGTGCAAGGACACCATTCCTCTTTTGTTAACCTATATGATTGCCAACTGAAAACTTAGCTGCTGAACTTTGTGACATTTTAGAGGTAATTTATACGAAACTTATCACCACACAGTTTTTACACTTCTACTGTTGGAAAAGAAACGTTTCGCTAGAAATGTTGCCCTGTAAATCAACATCAACAGCTTTTCATTGTTTTTCTATCTGAAAAGATGATTTAAAAGTGTTACAAATGTATGCTGAAAATGAGTTTAATGTTTTGTGCCTTATTTTACGTAGTGAATCGTTTTAAATGCAGTACATACCGGATCGTAAAACGGAAAATATCCGATTTAAGGCCCTAAACTCTTATTAATAGCAGTGGTTTAACAATATTATTTTAATAAGTTCATTTTCACATGTTTGTGTATAGTAAAGGCTATAATACTCAATATAAAGCCACAAACATTTAATAGCAATATTTAGCATTATTAATTTAAGAAGTTCATTTACGTACGTTATTACGTAAGATAAGTGCTATAATATTTGATTTGAAACTCAAGACAATCATTGATATGTTTTAATTATATTAAATTGAGAGAGCTCATTTTACATGTTATTATGTTAGGCAAGGACTTTAATTTTCAACTCAAATAACTGGCAATACGGTTTACATAGTATAAATCTAATAAGCTCATTTGTTTAGAGTTTATGTATTTGATAAGGACTATTAGAATGTATATCTTAATGTTTGTTTATTGGCCTTTATGACAATATTTATAATAAAAATGTAGCGGTTCAAAGGAACACATACATAGCCAAGAATATGAAAAGATTAAACTACCGATAAGAAAAATTTAATACTAAGTGAATCAACCAATGGCATGCGCAACAACAATAATAATGTGTACCAAGAATGGAACACGAAACAGATAGCTTTATACGAATTTCATTCCCTTAGTATACGTTTGTTGAAAATATAATGTATTGTAACGTATAGTATTATTATAATCCTATCGTAATAAGTGACGGTTTTTATCTCAAAATTTGTTAGTTATGCGTTGGATCCAGTCGAGAGAGGTCATGTTTTAAACTCCATTAGAAGAAATCGTGGTTTGTACTCCGAATAAAGAAAGAGTATTTTAACATGACATAAAGAGAAGTAGCAATTAATATTTCGTGGAAGAAATTGCAAAATTGTTTGTGGTAAAATGATAGGAATTACCAGTGTGAATTAATAACTATATACAGTTTTCAGGAGAGAAACATAAATTGTAACACGTCTGTCTCGTATTCAGCCTGCATATAATTATATCCTCAGAACATCGTAATCAGAAAAGTGTATTGTTCTGGTAATACAAAACATTAACAAACTCCGTAGATCCAGGGTGATTTTATTATACTTAAAATCGCACTCCTTTCACCCAAAAGCATAAATCTAAAAAATCTAGCTACAGTACCGAACCTTGAACTAGCTGAGCATGTTGTAACAGTGTTAGTTACGTCAATGTCCACGATGACAAGAAACTACATCGATGCTGTCTCCCAACGTATCAGCATCTACATCGACGGTGACGTCACTTAATTTCCACCACAATCGACATGTTTCTAATATTCATCCTGGATGTGATTTAAGTACAAGGACCTTCAAAAAAGTTATACAAGTATCATTAGGCAATAAGATTTTCTGTCTATATTATTTTTCAATAGGTATTATATTAAAAATATAATTTCGCTCTGTTTTAATTCACGGAAATCGGGAGCTGAACAGATGGCTCTAGTCAGGCTAGACAGAGGAATGTGCTGACAACGCAACTATCAATACTCTTGCTTATGTTAACGCAAAGAGAATGCACTGACTCAATAGATGATACATATGTACTATGTAAAGTGTTACTTGGCAGATAAAGCCATCTCTCCAGCTCCTGTGACTCTGATGAGCAATGCCTGACTATTAACTGAAGTGCGGAATTTTTGGTTCTAGCATGCATCTGCACTTGGCTAATCGACGTTACAAGCTGGATGAATGCTTGTGCTTCAATCTGGCGAACTGCTGAAAATCTCTTGCACCTATTCTCCATGCCCGAATGCCGGCGGAGAGAGCCGAAGATAGTGATGTATTAGCTAGATAACGCTTTAAACCGAACAGGGCAATAGCGCAAGCAGTTAGAGCACTGTGCTACACTTGTAAAGATATAAGAGAGCTCAAATACACCATGCTTTTTTTTTTTTTTTTTTCTGCCGGAGTTAAAGGAGATTTGCTTCTGAATTAGTTGCGAATTGGAATTAGAGCAGTTTTCCACAATTACAATAATTTACTCGTTAAACCACCGGGTTCACCAGTTTCTAGGATTTGCCCGAGGTTAGCCAACAGATTAGGTTAGAGAGTGTATATATAAATTAGTTGCGAGTTGGAATAAGAATACATTTCCACCGTTACAATATTTCACCCCCTAATAACCGCCACGGGTGGCAGAGTTCGTTAAGACGCGGACTCGTGAGCGAGATGTCTGGGGTTTGAATCCCGCCAGGACCGTCCTACCTGACTGAGAGTTTTTTCAGGTTTCCCTCAGTCCTCATAAATGGCAAATGTCGGGGAGATACCCTAAACTTAGGCCTGGAACGTTTCCTTCCTTAAAAATATCCTTTCCCTAATTTATCATTTCATCTTAGATATCACAGTGTCACCGCCTGTGGTGCCTCAGAAGTAAAAACGGGAGTTAAACACCATTTTAAAAAAACCCTAATAATGCAGATTACCAGCAAGAGATTCCTTCCTTCAGCAGCAATGTTTTTCTTTTCAGCAGCTCGATTCGATTCAGCATGTAACGCCAAGTCACTTGGCTCCGAACACCGTAGCAGCACATGCGCACGATGAAGTATGGATGCCGTAGTCTCTGGGGTCATACATGAGGTCTGATAGTTAACTGCATTGCTGACTACTCGGAAGATTGCAGCTTGGATATTCTAGAGAAAATAGTTTCTCAGCTTTACACCACGAAACTCGGTGTCATCAACAAATGTACAGACATTTCTAAATGCTTTTTATTATATTGTATTATTTTTTTCTGTATCACGTCTCTTTTAATCAATAAAATGTGAGAAACACAATTTCAAGCAATTATAGCCTCTATTGGTAAAGATTGCCGAGCGGAGTAGCTCAGGCGGTAATATTAGCTCTAGGCAGGTCTCGGGTTCGAACACCTTAAGGCCGGCCCTCCTAACCTTGGGCTTTATGCGTGGTTTCCTCTTGGTCGCTAAGTTAATTGCTGGGATGAATATTTACTTTCCATGACTTTTCTGTCCTTCATTCCTTCTCATTTCATTTAGTGGGTTGGCGATGAGCGGTGTGCAGTGGTGGAATTGGCTTATTGAAAAAGCTGCCCCCGCATCTGTGTGACGGCTTGAACTCAGAGAGGTAGACGACGCCGGGGTCTTAACAAAAGAAATCTGGAAGCGTTGCAGAACAACACCGAATCTGCCTCTCCATATACCTGGCCGTCTTCTTATTCCTCACTTCACCATTCTTACTGCAGGTTCAGTAGGATACTAAACTCTCTAGTTTGGCTTCCGTATCTGATATCCTCCGTCTCATCTAAACCAATCCAGTCGGTAAAGATTTGTCGTTTTTTGTTTTAATGTTAGACTTTTCTCATTCCTCGTTCGTTTGCTTGTTGTGTATCTTGTAACATAATTGCCTATTTTTGTTTTCTTTGTGTCTAATGTCATTTGCTTACTTTCGTTATTCACTTTTTCTTAAGTTTACTTAATGCATTAATGTGTTGTGAACAAAGCGAGATGGATTTCTCTAAGTACTTCATCCTACGATGAGATTTCATATATATTATTTTATTTATTTACGGAAGCTGTTTAACATCTCAGGTCATCAGCGTCTCATTCAAATCAGGGCCTGAAACGGCCGACCAATATTTCTCAAAGGCATCTCCTTTCAAGCATCTCCTTTCCCTTTCGAAAGAAGTCATACTTAGGATTATTATGCCCGAAAAAGTCCATCGGTCCTGGCCGGGATCGAACCCTGCTTTTGAGTTAAGGAGGAAAGTATGGTTACCACTTGACCGCCAGGACCGACGAGATTTCATATAAGATTCAGGTAGAATAAAAGGTCACTTTAATATGACAAATGATTTGCATGAAATTATTGGTACAGTAATAATTTGCTGTTGCTGTCTATATAGTGCAGCATATTTTGAGATATTATGATTATTAGTATTATTAATATTGTTATAAAATATTCACTTTATTAAACCACACTCGTGTGAAAATATATCTTGCAAATAAAAATTGCGAAATAGTGGTATTAAGTACCACTTGCTGGCTGTATTTTTCCTATAGATTTGGTCTCATAAATTAGAAGGCTACTGTATAAGTAACGCAGCTTTTTGCTCTCATGATCTGTTTTATTTTACTTTCAAATAAATTTAATTGTGTCTTAATTTTTGGTATACTGTACTATTTTTACAATACATTTTATTATTTTGCACCACCTAGATGTCAAATCTCATGCCGTCTGCAAGATTGTCTTTCAGTCATCTTTGTGCTGCTGCTTTGACTTCTCTCATCGCAAATTTCCTGCTTCTGACAACATCTTTAAAAGAACGGAAGGGATGGACATTAGAAGGTACAAGATCCGAGATTTAGGATTAATGAGGAAGCATAGTCTTGGGTAGGTAGGCTTGTGTAACTTCGTGTCATCATAAAGAGGAAGAATATAATAATATCTTTAAGAGCACAGATGAGCTGGCTTCCGAAAAGTTTTATACTTCGGAGTTAATTGGCATTAAGAGTCACTCATGACTTTACCGGCTGAGAGTATTCTCTTGGATTTTTCCCACTTTCCTCGAGAAGTTTCGTGATGTCACTCCTTGATTTCAGACTCAGGCTCTTTAACAAATATGTAACTATGAACATATGATGTTTTTCTGTTGCTTATGGCCGTTTGGAAGTTTGAGCTTCGAGGAATAATTTAACATAAATCTACTATTGAATAGTTGTGTTAACACTGCCGACAGAGATACGAGGGTAGGTTCACAAGTTTCCGGCTTCGCCGATAAGGATAATCGCCTTCACAAAAACCTTATCTGGTGTTTTACCTTATCTGTTAAGTAAATAATTGCAGCTGTAACTGCCGCTCCGCTGTGATCAGTTGTTCAGTTGTTCAGATATAGTTGTATAAAGAAGGCTATGTGTAGAAGATTGTAATATTGTAAGTTCTTATAAGTAATAAGTTCTTCACAGAAGAAGAACTTACTCCAAATGAAATTACGGTGGAGGACGATGTATATAGGGAAGCATCCCCCTCATATTCTACCGCAAAAGAATGGGCCAAACTCTTTCGAATGAGTCGAGAAAGCATTGACGACGAAGAGCTTGCGGGTTGGCCTTTGCAGGTGCTCACTTCTGAAAACATGCTCTAATGGAGGACCTGGGCTCAAAGTTACAGGAATAGCAGCAAGGTCCAACAGTCCTTCGAATTATTCATGAACATTTAAACATGAATGAGGTTAGTGCAAGATGGATGTCTAGACTTCTTTCCTCAATCCAAAAGCAGCAACGAGTCATCTGTTGTTAGGCATTTTCGCAGCTCTGCCTTTGCAACGAGAGAGAAGTTCTGCAAACCGTTGTTACAGGAGATGAAACTATGGTTCTCTACTGTAATCCCTTGTCCAAAAGAGAATCAATGGATTGGCATAAACCTGGCGAAGCACCTCCTCAAAAGGCCAAGGTCACTCAATCAACCAAGATGATCATAGTCACAATCTTTTGGGACTGTGAAGGAATACTCTTCATTGGCTTCAAGGAGAGGAACACCACAGTAAATGGAGAGTACTATGCTGGCCTACTGCACAGACTACGTGCTTCCATCAAAGAGGAAAGACGAGGAAAACTGAGTGGTGGTGTGCGCCTTCTTCACGACAACGCGCCTGTGCACACAACTCCTGTTGCAAAGGAAGCTGTAAAGAAATGTGGCTTCAAGGAGATTGACCATCCACCCTACAGCCCAGATCTAGTTCCCAGTGACTATTTCCTCTTCTCAAAACTTAAGAAGAACCTTCGAGGAAGGAAATTTAAGTGTAACGAAGAAAGGATGGATGCTGTTTGTGCCCATTTTGCATACAATACTTCTGACTATTTTTGAGGGGGGGGGGTGGAAGTTGAAATGATAATTTAAAGATGTGAGAAGTGTATTGCAATAAAGGGTTATTATATTAAAAAGTGAAAAATACTTTTTGTCTTTATCATACCTAGAAAATGGTTAGGCTGGAAACTTATGGACCTACCCTCGTACGTTTAACAGCGAGTTGCTCGGTTATTATTCGCTGGCCGTTCCATTATGCATTGCAGGTGTAACTGCTGTGTGCGGTCGGAACTTGTATGACCAATGAGGCTGCCTCGACCTTTTTCCAAGATGACAACCTTTTCACCTAACGGCTAACATGGCTTTCCATATATTTCTTAAGAGCCTCTGAATGTGGTAAAGGACACGTTTCCTTCAAAATAAATTCATTAACAATTGCGTTTTATTTATAACGCATAGTCCTTAGCTATTACTTTTTGAAACTCAGTTGCATTACTGTCACCCTGCGGAGGGAGATGAAGTTATATAACATGCTATACATAAAGTACTGTATTTTTAAGATAAACTGGCCGAGGAAAAAATATTTATTAGTATATCAGTAAAATCAAAATACCTTTTTGTATATGATCAAAGCCCGAATTTTGATGACCTAATAATATTTTAAAATTATCTACAAAGTGACAACAAAAATCCTATAAAATGGCACAATAACTTTGCAAAATTACCCAAACATTTGAACGAATATACCTAATTGTAAAAATATATACTTATTTTGTTTACATAATTTATGGCATGCAATAAACTGCAAACAGTTTACAACAAAATAATTTTGTACTAACATGGAAAATGTTTTACTATTTAATAATAATTAAGAGATGTCAATCTTTTCTGATTTTACAAGTAACATGACATCAATCTTTTCTGATTTTAGAAGTAACATGACATAATACGGTCTCTAAAAGCATCCGGAAAAGAAGGGAAAAAAAAAAAATTCTCTGTTAGGCAATTGAGTGCATAATCAGATGGAAAAACTTCTAATACGTTTGTAAAACTATCTACATGTACGGTGGGCTTAAATTCTTACTTAATTCTGCTTTATGTAGATCATGGTGGCTATGTGTAGGTCTTCGAAGGAAAAGAAGCATCGATTGTCGGCCAGTACGTTCTTGTAAGTCAAAGGCTTCAGACGCGATGGAAGTTTTTTGAAGTGCACTCCATCACTGGATGTATCAGCCATAGATCCTTCTCTTCAAACCCGATGATGAAACACAAAATTTTATAATCTGAATTAATGTGTTCACATAGGAATATTTTTCAGCACGTCTTCGTTTGTTTAAAATAGATCGATAATATTTTCGAGGCTTACTTTATTTCTTAGATCCACAATAAGTTAAAGAATTTCTGAAGTTTCAGTATGCCTGTCATTTAAAGTCTCGATTATATTCAACAAGCGTAAATGCACGAAATTCGTTATAAAGAGTGCCTCATTTATCTTCCTCATCCAAAACAACTTATATCTGATGTGTCCAAGGAAAATTTGTTTCATGCAAACGATTTTAACATCATAAGTTATTTTCGGTGAGCAAGATAAATGGAGCACCCTGTATAATGACAAAAAGTATAAGAACGCTGTCTAAAAATGTAAAAGAGACAAATACATTTCCCAAAATTACAAAATAATAAACCAATATTTTTAAATATAATAAACTACCAAAAACTGGTCTAATAAATTAGCGTTTGTACTCGCATAATTTGGAGAACGTTTTCAAAATACATGTTCAATCTACCATGTGTGCATACACCAATTAAAAGACGACCTATAAAAATCCTAGCCCTGATTATGATATACGTGTAGAAAGAATAGTTTGCTACATTCGTTTCTGTAAATTTATGATTTTTAATGCTCTAAGGGAAAAGCATGTAACGTAATATTTTATCACGTGATTAGGGCCTAACTTCAGAGTGTTCATTTTTTCTGCAACATTTTGTTGCAAATTCCTCTGAGAGTGGTATTGACCGCTGTACATCGCTCCTGCAGCTCTTTCATTACATCCTTCTCTAGCAATTTCTTATTCTCGCTCGAAGCTATATCTTACAATTGTAGTTCCAAACACGCCAATCGGTAGCATTTGCTACGCACGACAATTCGCGAAACTAGCATTATCCTCCACATTTTGCCTCCTTTTGGGGGGAGGGGGTTGCAGGGAGGGAAGACAAACAAGGTTAACGCCGTCCGTTGACTCACCGTCTGATTTCCTGCTCTAAGCATAACGTTTGTGTTTCCCTGGATGAAAACGAGACGGAAAATTCCTTCACTGGTGCATTTTATTTCCCGCTTCTTTTCTGTGTAATAAATCTCAAGAAATCAGACATGCATTCCTTGTCTACCTGTTCGTCCGTCACACTTTTTAATTCAGTATTTAAAGAGGACGAAGGCAAGAAGCTCTTTAATAATATGCCAATGTTTTTCAGGAGTACTGAGATACTCTTTGGGACTGCTGAGCAAGAGGGAATTTCCATCTTCATTTTGTGCCCATAAAAAGTAAACAGAAGTTTCAAGGTTCGCTTTTTATTAACGTTACTTCATAACTAGCGCTACTGATTATATATTGCAGTCATATATTAAAAAATATAAAACAGAATAAAATGTACCAAAGTTTAAAAAAAATTAAAATTAACTGAAAGCTTGCATTTCAAATCACTATAACTATGGATCAATTACCCCATTATACAGTCTTTTGTTTACAAAATGCATTCAGAAGCTGCAGAAATCGTGTAATCATAAATTAAGTACATGCATTGATAAATTTATAACAATTTTAAGTTTCAAATATTTTCATTTTTTACAAAGGTTTTAAATATATCCAGAACAAAATAAACGCACTAAATAAAACAAATGTATAGTCTTGCAATACCAAACTTAATTCGATCAATTTGCTTTCCTGTCACTAAACAAGAGATTTAATTTAATTTAATTATTTAATTATACCTCCATTTTTTTCTATAAAACTTGTATTTTTAAAAAAATTAAAATTAATAAATTTGCAAAAATATCACCCATATGACATTTTCTCCTAATAATCACACTTTGGTGTCAACACCAATGAAAAATAATATAGATGCGTTAAGAGCTAAAAATAATTAATGAATTATTGTAACACTAATAAATGTCTCGTTCTAAGCATAATTTTACAACAGAATTCAGGTGAAAGTTAAAGATGTATGTAAAAGTTTTTATTATTCATTGAAAAAGGTTATCCGAAGTAAAATACAATTGTATTTCCATTTATCTTATCACTCTAGGAAATAGTTCCATTGTAATAAAAACGTTGCTGTTAAGGACAATGCGGGGGAATCAAGTTCTTCTTCGAGAAGTCTGCCTAAGGGAGCAAACAAAGGGAAGGGTGGGATACAGGATGGGCATCAAAAAATAAGGAAAGGCTTAGACAAACTTGGATTGGAGTTATATTTGGTAAAGGAGAGAGGATATTACACGAAATGGTTGAAAATAATTAACAGGCGTTTAAAAGATAAAGATAGACAAAATATTTTGTCTCAATGCGCAGAAAAGGTATGGCTTAACCTGCAGGCTCAAATACATCCGGTGTGGGGGAGGGGACATTACTTAGATATCTGTGGCAGGGAAGAAAGAAGTGCTCTCGCATGGTTCAGATTAGGGGCGTGGAAAGAAAACAAAACAGTTAATGCTTTCGGGGAAAGGATTTGCCCATTGTGCGAAGAAAGCGATACCTGAGGCATGTTCTGGCAGAATGCAGGGAAACGGAAATTTTAAGAAACGAGTATTTATCACCGCAATTTTTGAATGCCAATAGAAGTTTGAACATCTGTCGGGAAGTGTTGGTGCATGCGAGATACACAATTTGGGAATATTTCTAGAGAAGACCCGACAAAGAAGGTTAATGGCTATAAAGAAGAGGGGGGAGTTGTAGAGAGGTGTGAGCAAATGGAAAAGGGGCTCAAGAATAAGGGTTCCATTTATGTTTATTATTTGTATATAAAATTATTAATAGAAAACATAAATATATCGAAGTATTTGAATGTATGTATGTATGTATGTATGTATGTATGTATGTATGTATGTATGTATGTATGTATGTATGTATGTATGTATGTATGTATGTATGTATGTGTACGACCCTTTTGATTGTTTTAAGGACGACATTAGCATGCAGCCGTAAGGCCTATGCGACAATTGTATTTATTTGAACGTATTCTAAAACGTACAATAAACGTCCATTACAACTACTAAAACATTGCTGAAATTTGTCTTTTATTAACACAATATTTTTAGCAAGCTTACAAAATATTTTAATGGTACACCTATACGTCTATGGATTTTTTTCTCTGTTATGTTATTTTTAAGTGCTGGGTGAATTAATCATCTAAGTCCAGAATTATGACCTATGAAAAAATACTACGTAAAGCTGAAATAAGTTTACAATAAAATAACAAGTGATTGAGTTGAATCTTCACTTCGCAAAAAATTTTGCTCTTAACTTTTTATATGTATATCTTCTTCCTTTAGGCTTATATTATTTTAATAAATTTTATTAATCCTTGGCCAACATTTCATCAATAAATTCCTTCTGATTTCTTTGTAATTTATTATTCTTTGTTTCCAATTAAAAAGCATTAGATTCTTTTCTTATTTTTGTTTTCTCTCTGGTCTGAAGGACTGTTTAACTTTCCCAATAAGTTACTTTGCACTGGTGTTTTTAATAATAAGAATACCTAAATAAGGCACTAAAGTGTGTTGCACACATTGTACACATTAAAATCCATTCTTTGCTTAGGTGAGACTCAGCATGACCATATCCTCCATTTAATAATAATAATAATAATAATAATAATAATAATGATAATAATAATAATAATAATAATAATAATAACCTAAAATAGGCAACAGTAGATCTTTAATTATAATACATAAAAGTTCATTGTAGGATGGAGTACTTAAATCAAACCATTTCGCTTTGTTCACAACACACTATCATTACATTTTTTTGTATTATTGTACCGGAAAGACATGGCATGCAATTGCTTTAAACAAAAATATAAAGTAAGAGTAACACAAAAACTACGACTTGAATTTCACGGCTTTTGCGGTCTGATACAACCGAGGACATCATAGAAAACTTTAAGCAGAATTGCTCATCACTTTTGTTTCATTTTTTACTTTTAATATTTTCAGTTTCCGGGCATTTATTCACATTCTAATGTGTTTAGGAACGGTAAAGGACAGTTTGTATTTAGCAAATCTACATAGCATCGATTTCTGGAAGCTCGCTGCGGCGGGAGATGGGTAATTTCATGTCGAATATCAGTATGCTGGAAATTAAGGATAGACAATTTCAAAATTCACTTAATTGCCACAGGAAGTAACACGTGTAAATCGAACGAGTATATGGGGCAGCGTGAATGTGGGTGGCTGCGTGATTTTTTTTTTTTTTGATTGGTTTATTTATGGACGCTCTTTAACAGCTCAGGTCATAAGCATCCCATTCAACTCTGAGCGTGAAACGGCCGACATATTTTGCTCAGAGGCCTCTCTTTCTGGCTTGAGGTTCTTTTTGTGCCGTAAATGTACGAAACGGGACCCACGGCTTTACTTCCCTTCCGAAGGAAGCCATACTTAGGATTTTTACGCCCGAAAAAATCCATCGGTTCTGGCCGGGTTCGAACCCGTGATCTTGGTTTAGGAGGCCATCGACATCTACGTGATGTCGACCATAGGATTACAGTTCTATGTGTTAATAGGGACACAAGTTTGCTTTGTCGCATAACAAAAATAATTATAGTAAGATGACAAGTCAAATAACGCGATGTATACCATTAATGCCGATCTTTAAAACGATACCAAATTGTAGTACCATAATATAAGATTACTAATACATGTATCATCTAGTGATGAAATGAGATAATGAAAGTTCGGCATTGTTTACAATTGGAAAGTTATTTCCGCAATTTGCTGCTGAAACACTGTTGAGTATAACCAGGAAATAGATGTTTTATATTTTGCCGGTTCAGCTGAGAAGAACTATGTAAAACTATGCATTTTCCTGATTCTTGAAGATTCCTCTATGGAGAGAAAATATAAATTTCAAAACGTTACAGAAAACAAATGGAAAATGTAACGCTATGGTAGGCTAATATATATATATATATATATATATAATATTAATGAAACATAAAAATAAAGAAACACTATTAACAATGTAACAAATTAATACTAATAATAAAAGTAGATAAAGATAAAACACAGAGAAAGAGTCACACTTGAAATCGCTATATTTCGAACTGCTGCGAGTTCTTCAATGGCAAGAAGCTAGACCAAAATATATATAAAGTATTCATGACTCTTATATGGGATAATATGGGAAAGTCATATTTTTATTAAAAACATTAAAATAAAACATGTTTGCATATTCTATCTGATGTTTCATTTTCAAATCAAGAAAAACTTGCGATTAATATTTGTTACTTAATTTGAGTTGTTATTTGTCACATTTATCAAAACTCAAATTTAGCTTAATACTATTTTGGGTGCCTGCTGTTAGTTATTGAAAAAAATTTTTTTTTCTTAATTCTCTGTATTAGAAAAAAAGGTGACGTTAATTGGTTCATTCTTCATAACACCACCAGTACGTAAACTTGGGTTTACATACAGTAAAAAGTTTCTATGTTACGCTGTTGCCTGAAAAAAGGATTAAATTATGTTCTTGTTTGTATATACTTTATTGCCAGACCTATAGCAATTTAGGTGTTAAGGTGGCGTTATTTGGGCTACTTACGTTATATACTAAAGTGTCACGAAGAATTAATAAGTAAAAATGGTGATAACAATTTGTTGTGATACATGATTCATTGCTTACACCAGTTATTTAATGTACAGAAGCTTGAATATGTCTTTCTAATAGAATATTTAAAACAGTGATTTAAGAAGCGTCGAGGAATCTCTTTTGCTTGTGCATTTATGCCCTTTTTGCATCTAGAACACTGCATATATAAAACTAAATTAGAAGACGTTTTTCTTCAACCAGTCCCTCAAATACTTTAGTTTTAATACAATATTAATTTTTATTCCAAGAGTCAAATACTTTCCTGATTCGGATAGCATATCCGGCTGTATTAGGTTCGTTACGAACGCGCCTAACATCGAAAGCGGAAACCTTGACCTGCGTTGATTGCTTCCCCTAGCCCGCCATCAACAAAAAGATGAGAAGGTGAAAAAAGAAGAAGGTCGGCCGCCTATATACGTACGTGCCGACTTTCACCTTAACAATGATTTATATCGAAATTGTTCCGACTAATCTACAACAACACCAGCCTTATTCTCAAAAAGTGGGTCAGCTTGGTGGAACACACTTTTGGACTTTGGGCATTAACTTTTATGTTACAAGTCAAATGAAAACGTAAACAATATTTTCAAGGAGAAAGATCTTTGGTTAAAGAAAATCCTTATTGCTAATACAGCTGCGAACCTGCTGCTATGAGGTATGGAGTGCTCCGTGGTACGTTGGGAATGCGCGACATTGTATGTAAGCTATCAGTCTTAAGATGGGTTAATGGCTAGTACAACAAGCATCCCAATTTTATAGAAAGAATAAGAAACAACTGTTGTTCTATTTTGGAAAAATAATTACCAAAATTAGTGAAAGAAACTCTCCAGCGGAAGGTGTAAACAAATAAAAGATTGAAAGGCCAGAAGAAATTACGGAAAAGTGCCTCAGGAACACAGTTGTCTGAAAAAGCTCTAACTTCAATCAAGTTTATCCTCTCAGGGTCTTGAGCACTAAAGTTGAAGGAAAGTACTGTCCATGCAAATAGACCTGAGCAGTCAGTTGCGCAATGCAGGTAGTGGGGAAAGAAGCGGAGACTTCAAGTGCTGTGTTGTAGTAAGCACAAGGAGGAAGATAGTTCAACGGAATGGGATGACAGTTACATATACATACATAAGTATTATTATTGTTCCAGTAAAACACAAGTACACGAGGTCTGTTCCGAAAATTCCAGAACATTCGTAATTTCGCGCCAATGTGTTGGTGTGAAATGCAGTTGGCTTCCCTGCACACGCCTGTGTTTACTGTGTATCTGCCAGAAGTTTCATTATTGTATGTCTGTTAGTTGTAGTTCAGTGCTGTATTGAGTAGAACGTTGTGTCGCACAGTTTGCGAATTTCGAGATGGCAGAGTTAGAGGAGCAACTCGTCTGCATTAAATTTTGCGTGAAACTCAAGAAAACCTTTCCAGAGACACACCAAATGATGCAGGAAACTACGGCGATGAGTGCTTAAGCCGTACTCGGTGTTACGAATGGTTCACGCGGTTTAAAAATGGCCGTGATGACCTTCGTTCAGGCCGCCCTTCGACGTCTACCGACGACACTCATGTCAGGGACGTCAACGAAATTGTGCGTGGCAATCGAAGACTGACAGTCCGAGAGATTGCAGAAGAATGTAACAATTCAGTTGGATCATGTCATGAAATCCTGACACAGCATCTTGGAATGCATCGTGTTGCCGCCAAGTTCATCCTACGGCTCATGAGTCAAGACCTGAAAGACCATCGCCTCGCAATCTGTGAAGAGCTTTTGGATCGCGCAAATGAGAATGAGATGTTCCTTAAGAGAATCATAACTGGTGATGAGACGTGGGTCTACGGTTATGATGTTGAGACCAAGTTTCAATCTTCACAATGGGTCGGGAAAGGTTCTCTAAGACCAAAAAAGCTCGTCAAGTCAGGTCAAATGTAAAGCCATGCTGATAGTTTTCTTTGACTTTGAAGGATTAGTTCATCATAATTCGTGTCACAAGGACAAACTGTTAACCAGTGGTACTATCGGGACGTGTTGCGACGCCAGCGAGAAAATGTGAGAAAGAAACGGCCTGAAATGCAAGACAATTCATGGCTCTTGCATCACGATAACGCACCCTCACATTCATCCCTGTAGGTGCGTCACTATTGCACAAAAAACGAAATCAGACAAAGATTTACAACGATAGACGAGATAAAAGAAAATTCGCAGACGGCGCTTCGCGCGATTCAGAAAGAGGTGTGCCAAGACTGCTTCCGGAAGTGGAAACGGCATTGGGAGCGGTGTATCAATTGTGGAGGAGAGCATTTCGAAGGAGACCATGCACAATGAGTAAAAGGTAAGCATGGAAAAATTTAGTGGACAAAGTTCCGGAATTTTTTGAACAGACCCGTACATAGTATATCAGAGCTATTTAATGACCTTCATCACACTGCTTATACAGTTTATGAAATTATAGGTAGATATGCGCAGAAAATAACTGTTTTTTGTGTGATCGCTTAATTACTGTCACTTGCAATAAATGAATCTTGCATTATGACGGTTTTGGACAGATTGAAGCTTGCTCTCTGCCGGCTGACTGCAGCAATCAAGGTCAGCCACTGCGCATGCATCAAGTTTACACCACTGGCGTCTTATTTGCAGGGACAGTATATGCCAAATGTACTGCATAAAAATGTAATAAATTCTAACAGTATTTATGATGCCTATACTAGTTAGCAACAAAAGCCTTCCATTACTTATACAAAATTTCCCATCAGTCTGTTAACCGAAATATGGTAGTACATTAATTGTTTAGTATACATTTATTTCGTATAATGAAGTACATTTCCAGCTTTCATTGCATCAGTATTGCCAATTGAGTTAGTTAACCTGTTAAATCACATATGGTTCACTACTTCGTCGTTGTAAATTAAAAAGTATTTTCATAATCGTGCAAGTGGAAGTTTTTTTTATGATGAATCGAATTTGGTAGAAACAAAACAAAGACTACACAGCACAGAGAGTCTATTTATGCAATTAATCACTCAACAGTAATGCATCTGAATAGAACATTTGAGAAAGCAGGCTCACTCACTAACCTCAATCCTATACGTGCTCGTATTCCGAAAATATTCACATAAAGTTCAAGCACAAAACAAGTTGATAAAAGCACCCATTGGATTTGGGGTGGTTAGAAGCAACTGGCAAGAATTCTCAGGGGCCAAAATTGTTAAAGCTTTGACTGAAGATGATCTGCATGGGAGTATTGCGTTTTGAGGGTGCTTTCTTATTCATAATGGAGCATGTTCCGACTTTTAAAAGTAATTTATTTCGGTTAGATGAGATAAATTTGGAAACAAAGGATAGCAAAAATATTTCTTATCTAGAAATATAGGAAAAGTTGAATGTTTTTGGAAACTGTTTTGGGAGCAGCAATATATTTTCGAAGGCAAGTTACAGGAAAAGTTACGATGAAATTCTGGAAGAAAGCATGCTCCCCAAAATAAAAAACCATGCGAATTTTGAAGGCATTGATTTCATTTGGAAACCAGATGACAGTTCTCTACATTAATTATATTACTAAAACGCGGGACTTGCTTTCAGGCAGTTTCACTAAGTGGATAGGTAGATGAGAATTAGTGGAATAGCCCCCGCGTTCCTATGACCTGACCCAATGTGATCTTGTACAACATTGTTAAAGGATAAATCTACTGCAAGAGACCAACAAACTTAAATAAATCAATGAGGCATTTATAGAAGGATATAAGAACATATGTCATAATGTTGTGAAATCCCCAAGCAACAATATAACTGATTTTGGGACACCCTGTATGTTACTATTTAATTCGAAATGTACAGGTAAAAACGTTAAATACGAATTAAATTTACGATTGTTTATAGCAAATGTTTGATTATTGCACTTATAAAGGACACCGGGCACAAATACAATCAATAGTCCTTTATATACCAAAGAGGCGAGAAATCTGTGCCCTCCTGTATTTAAAATAATGCAATTGGCAATAAATAAGAGCATTAAAGCGTTTATCACTAAAGGCACGCTTTCCCGGGTCAAACATCTTGTTCAAGAGCAAAGAGTACTGTCAAGAGAGAGAGAAACAGAGCAACAAAATGCCTTGGTCAGAACATGCAAGTCAGTAGTTAGAAATATTTGTACATTTTTTGGGTCTTCACTTAATAGAGGGTCATCCTATCTATTCTCTTACAGTGCAAATCGAAACTAACAAGCTTTTGAATCCAAAAACTTGATTTGTAGAAAATCAAACGGACAATTTACAAGAAAAGATGCATTTTTTCAGAAAATGATCAGGTGATTATGAAGATCACCTTCAAATGATGATGAAGATTATCTTCTTTTTCAACCTTATAATTTACTTCCATATAATTTCAGATATCAGGAAAAATTTATGTAATAATTTATTAAATTCAATAATTTCATCCATTTGAGACAATTTTTCGGTCCATGGGAGAACCTAGTTATGCAATTAGTTAATTTGGGAGGCATGGAAAAGCTGGCGCTATAAAAGAATGCGGGCAGCTCCTTTTCATCTCAAATTACTTCGCCTATCATTACTTATGAATTTATATTCATACGGCGGACTAATTTAAAAGCATAATTTTAGTATAGTAAGAAGTATTCTATTACACACTACTATATTTGCATAATATTAGCTCCTGAAATATCTTAAGTCACGAGAAAATTTAACTATGGTGTGTTCCGAATAATATTATTATGCATAACTTCATATACCTACAGTTTAGAAGGGTTTGAAGAGTTAAACATTTAAAGTAATTTCCTTTAGATCGTTACATGTGGTCAATTTGCATCGCTTATTATTTCAGTGCCTCATGATTCCCATATTATTATTATTATTATTATTATTATTATTATTATTATTATTATTATTATTATTATTAAGAATAAATATTCCACCACCAATGTGGAATATGACATTAGGTGTTTCTACTATTCATGTCGGTCGGAACAGGTTGAGCCTACAAATTCCGTACTCATTCCGTTCATTTGTTTTGAAAAGATCTATAACAGTAAGCGAGATGTTGAATGTTTACAGGAAAATGGGAGGCACAACAATGAAATGTTATACTTTATTTTGCATCAGAAAGAAAGGGCAATTTAAAACTGAATATTTTCGTAAATAAAATCTTAAAAAAGTATACACATAAAATTACTATATGTTTCTATATACAGAGACTGTCAAAAATGTATACACACTTCAAGCAAAGAAAAACTGCATTAACATAACAAAACTGAATTCACATAAACAGTAAGTGATGAGCAATATTCATCTTAGACATTTATAGTTACAGCAGTTTCTCAAAATGCCCACCATCGGCGTCGATACACTTCTGAGTATGTTGAACTATTGATTGAGCAACATTTGCGAAAGTGTTCTCAACGATTTCAGCACATGCCGTTTCCATTTCTTTCCGAAGTGCTGTCAGTGTAGCTGGTTTTGTACGGTATACAACATCCTTAAGAGTTCTCCATAGCTAGAAGTCCAACGGAGTTAGATCCGGAGAACTGGTGAAAACTCCATCGGACCTCTTCGTCCTATACAGTGCGCGGGGCTTGTTGCTGTGCCAGGTCTCCCAGATCTGCCCTTGTGAACATCGCATACGGTACCACGAGTCTCAAATTTGTCTCGAATGCGTGCAGTTGTACTCCCGTTGGCGGTTCTGTTGACACACGTCTTCCCACTTCAACAACATTCTCGGTTTTCCAATACTACTTCAGAATTGATTTCCGCTGTTCAAACGATAATCTTGGCTGCATTTTGTTGTAGTAACACTAGTATAACGTAATTTGTGTCATATCTTTTACAGAACATCATACGATAATCTTGGCTTCATTTGTTCATTGTTGATTTATGATAATCTTGGCTTCGTTTGTTCATTGTTGATTTATCTGTCACGTAGCAACGCTATCATAATATATGGGAGTCATATCTGTTTACAGAACATCATGCTACACATTACTGTTGTTTTTTTTTTTTTTTTTGCCCAACTTTGAAATATGTTAAATAGATACCTACTGTGAAAGTGTGCATACTTTTTTTTCGGCACCATCGGTACATTAGGAAACGAGATTGAACAGAAACCCTAAATGAAAGATCTGTAGAAATAATATTTAATGTCTTATGTAATTATTTTTAAATGAAGAATCATAGTGTTTTTTTAAAGAAGTTTAATTAAGAAAAGGAAGCCAGCATCTACAAAAAATTTAAAAATTGTTAACTGTTTCAACCAAAGATTTTAGTAATGTGCCTTATTGTCGTGGTGGAAAATACTCTAATCACTCAATCAAAGCACTAACATATTATTATTATTATTATTATTATTATTATTATTATTATTATTATTATTATTATTATTATTATTATTAGGGAATTATGCGAGATTTGGAGAGAATCACTTGCTGAGTTAACGCTGACTGTTGTAATATATGTGTTTAAGTGTGCAGCAACTTATACGTGTACACTCCGTTTGCATAAATAAACCGAGCGTCTCTGCGCTATCCATAAACAAAAACTCTAAATATGATGTATATAGTTATGTTTAATATTAATAACATTGCATAAATTAAACTTTTCGTGCTCGTGAATAACAACTACCTTTTTGTTCATGGTTCTCACTGCACAATATATGAACAAATATGACGATATACTTGTAGGAAATCGTTGAATATGGTTGTACGCTAGTTGTATAGGTAAACCATCAAAGCATGTTGATTAGTTCTCCTTTTATTTGCAACAGTTCCTCCCGAATGTGTCGCGCAATATTTCTGGCTTGTTATTCTGTAAGTGCTTCTGATGTAATAAAACACCATTGACCTTCTTCCATAAACGGATGAAATAATGATCACAATTAATTTAAACCTCTGGTAATATGTTTGCTTTTACTGATAAAACAGCTATTTGTAACTAATTGTGTGTTGCTATGAAGACTGGGAACCGTTGCTCATTTAATTCATCTTAATGTTAACATGTAAATTACTTCGCACCTCGGCCTGATCTCGCAGGTCAGTGAACTTGCAATTTCTAAGTGCATATGAAACTTCATGCTTGGTCATTCTTAACACGAACGGTGGTTAGTGTCCCAGATTTAAACTCTCGTCACATAAAATAGCAACACAATGTCTGATATATGACACCAACAGCTCCAGAGTTTCAGTTTGAGTGGCAGAAAATTTCTCACCAAAATTAGCCTGAGTAGCATATCATGACACAAAGACCACAACTATATTGGGCTGTGTGGGCCCGTATTCTTGGTGTAATATTTTTCTAATATGGTCTGTAATGGTACTCAGATGAGGACAGTTAAGTCATACAAAATCACTTCTACGAGGACAGTCAAAAAGTAAGGTACTCTAATTTACTTTACTTGTAGTAAGATTAAATAAAATTAAAAAAGAACTTAATGCTAGAAAGCTAAGCGTTGTTTCTATTCACAAAATGATACAATATGATACAATTTTGACTTAGACCGTGTTACCCCCCTCAAAATTGCTGTCTTGCTATACCTTCTGTAATGCGATAAAACGTCGAGATTGATATATCCTAAAAGTAACATTGAATAGATGAAAGGTAACGGAAAAAATGCTGCATTTTATAATTTATTCTTCAACTGGGGCTTTTCGACGTAAATGCAACTTTAAATAGATATGTGACTACACAGAATGTTAATTGACTCATTTCAGAGATTGTAGAGAGATCTTAGATAAGCAATTTAGGATAAGACATCTACTGTCTGCGTATTTAAATGTCAAAGTATGGCATTCAGTTTCCAAAATACCAGTACGCCAGTGACTAATCAATTTTCCACGAAATATCACACAATAGCCGACGGAAGTTGTGGAGCATATCTCTCTGGTGCAGTCGATGTGGCATTGGCGTCAGGAAAGGTGGATCGTTGTTATTGAGATCGAATCTCGTTCATCACTTTTATCTTTTTGATTTTTACATCACATGTATAATGATATTTCATTAAAAGCAGTACCCGAACATATAAGCGTCGTCGCCTTTTTCATTAAGCTAGAGAATTAAATGACAGCTCCCTCTAAACCAACATTTCCCAAACTGTGGTATGTGACTACCTGGGAGTTACCGAAAGTTTGCAAAGAGTTCGTCAAAACGTATCTCTAATGGCGGAAGTTTAGCATTTTTGGAATCATATTATTACAATTTGCATTTGGAAGAGTCATACATGTATTTATTTATGACAGGGAGTAGTTTCCTTAACCAGTTATAAGAGCACTTTGATTATGTACACGGAAATCCATACCCAAATAACTGAAGTTAAATAAAGTCTTCGATCACTTTCAACATCTGTGGTTCCTAGCTTTAAAGTTCTAAAGTGACATCGAGAAGTCGCTCCGCAGTCATTGTGTAACCGATATTTTACTAGGGAAGCGAATTCGGAATGCAGCACTGACCACGCGTCGAGCGTGTTCACTTAACCATCAAGCCAAGCACACAGCAACGAAGGACGAATTACCTGCTAACCGGTTTCGAAGGAGGGAATGTCAGAAATGTAGGAATACTAACTTCGGTGTACATCACGAGTGCGGAGGAATTTGTCGATGACCCGTTGTTTACTCGCCTCTTCATTTGAAAATCAGTGAGAAGGATGCACTGATTAAAATATTGATACTACAATGTAGTTGTGTAACTTATGCCTGCATGGAATTCTGTCAACACATAAAATATTTCAATAATATAATTCTCAGTGTCTCGTTTGGATTAAAATTTGCGAAATATAAAAATGTTATTTTAAAAATAGAGAAAGCGCTAGTGCATTATTAACTTGTGTATTTAATTTAAATTTTAATATTTAAATGTAAAATAAACGTAGAAGTATTTAAACTTGATTCAATATTTTAAGCATTGTGGGTGATTTTGGAAAGGGTATCTTAAGATAAGCATATTTACTGTAACTGCAGCAACTTAAGATTGTTAAAACATTTTGTGTGGTTTGCCCAGCTCAGATCTTTATGAAGGGAAATTCGCGAGTTAAAAATGTTTGGAAACCACTACTCCAGACTAAAATATATAACGCAATAAATCAGTTAACAGTTTTCAGGCTTGTACTGCATATGATTCGACCGAAATTTTAGATATTTTAAATCCTTAAAATCTGATGATGAAACATTAAAGTTTTTAATTTCCTCTCGAAAAGCAAGTTTGAAGAAATTCTAAGCCAAATTTCATCCCAGATTCTTACTTCTTTATAACATTTAACTCCCTCTTCTTCACCTGTCGGTCCTGGTGGTGTAGTGGTAACCATACTTGTCTTCTAAACCCAAGATCGCGGGTTCAAACTCGGCCATGACCGATGGATTTTTCGGGTGTAAAAATCCTAAGTATGACTTCCTTCGGAAGGGAAGTAGAGCCGTGGATCCCGTGTCGTACATTTACGGCACGAAAAAGAACCTCAATCCTGAAAGAAGAGGCCTCTGAGCAAAATTTGTCGGCTCTTTCACGCCCTGAATAGAATGGGATGCTGATGACCTGAGATGTTAAAAAAGCGTTCGTAAATAAACCAAATCAACAACAAACATTTAACTCCCGTTCGTCAACCATAGATTCGCAATCTCAAATGGTTTATCTGAGACCCTTCTACAGTCCGTGAAATTATTATGATGTAGTTCATTAACACGCGCTATTTTTATACTCAGGTGTAAACAAATATACGCTATAAAATTTACGTAAGACGAGGTCGAGGGTTGGAGGAGGGCAGAAAAGTAGAACTTGTTCACTAGCTACAATTACGCACTGTTGTTAGATGTCTCGTAGTAAAACAATGCATTTCTCTGAAGCTGTAAAAAAATGAATAAATATGAGTGAAAACTCTCTTGTTACTACTACGTGCTCATTTAAAATGTCTTTTCTCCTTCGACACCGAGTTAGCTTCCACTTGCATGCCCTGGTACACACATTTTATAACCTCAACCAGATCTAGCTCTAGGCCCATAATTTTCCTGGTACTACAAGTACATGAGTAGACAAAAGGAGGTAGGTACAGTTGTCTATGGTTAGATCCTGCAAGGTAAGGAGGGAACGAGAGTGTTGCATCGTTACGTCCGGCTTCTTGTACAGCGAATTTCTTGCTAACTAACACTGAACAATTTCATCATGTCCTCATTTTTATTCTTAAGATACCCATTCCAGACACTAAACGCTTTAACAACAATAAGTTATGATAAAAGTAAATGAACTTACTTTTCCACTTCGCTTCACGTAAATGTAAGAGCACAAACTCTTTTAATATCATAAAGCCTCGTTACCTTCCATTAAGTGCGCAAAACAGCCTGAAAATGCCTGTGATTATTCATAAGTGTTAGGCCCTAAACGTTGGAAATGTGAGTTGGTGCTTATCAGAGAGAGTTTACATTCATTACCAGGGAGGAAGAAACTACAAGAGAATGAAAAGTCGTGGAAAGGTTAAGTAATGTTTTACTCAACTGCAACGCCCATTTTTTACTCTCAGGTCGTGATCAGAATGGTTGTGTAGCTTCTTCGCCATGCAAGAGGAGTACATACATTACAAGCTCTTTGCAGTACTACGACAAAACAGAATTAAAAAGATTGTTCAATCAACTTTTAAATACAGAAAAGGGCTTGTTGACAATAAAAAAAAACTGAGAGCATTTAAAATGGGCATCAAGTTACTAAATCTATTACTATATCACTGTATTATTGTATGTTTTATGCTATTTATTAAATAAAAAGGAATTCCACAGTATTTACTGAAAATAATTCAAGCGTTATATAGTAAAACAAAAATTATACTACAATTTTAAAATGGATACAAATCGAGGAATAAAGCAGCTTTAACCCAATTTTTTTAAAAAAAAATATGCATTTAGGTTTAATAGATGAATGGAAGGGTGGAATATCCGATGGGCTAAAATTAACCAAAAATTTAACATCAAATTGCTAACCTTTGCATATGGCAAAGTAATCCTGCAAGAAATTGAAAATAAACTCAGAAATTAGATAAGATTAGTCGATACTGTACTCTTAGGAATTAATTTAAAGAAAAAAAATCACAGGTTTCCGCGAAAAAAGTTCCAGGACACTCCAACATTGTCATAAATAATGCGATTCAAAAATATGAGAAGCAATTAGGAGAGTTTTCATAGAAAACTGGAGTATAACATACTGCTTGTGTTTTATAGTGCTTTAGCAGTACATAAAAACAATGTTAAATAATAGCAGGACTGGAATTGTTCAAAAGGAAGGGAAAGTAAAACAGAAGCGACAAATGACATGTTTGAGAGCAGTAGAAAAATGTTCTCTACAGAATCCCAAATAAAACGAATTATACACATTGTCAATAAAGCATAGAATAAGAATATAAGAAACTAATTGGCAAAGTGCCAAATTATAAACTATCAAAATTATAAATGGTTGTATGCCTACAGAAAAGATAAGTACATGAAGATCAGCAAAAAGACGAACTGAAGAGGGTTATTATCCTATCCTTGGACAGCAGGCAAAATAAGACCAGTGATAAAATATAATTGGGAGATAGAAACATACTTTGTATTTCAATTATTCCTTCATTACTGAGTGAGGTGGCTTAGGCGGTTACGTCTGAACTCGGATTGCGGAAGTCCAGGTTTTAAATCCTAGGAACCAGCAAGCGTTTTCCGGGGTTGCTGTATGGATCATCAACTTTGCACGAATTTTCTGCTCTCCTTCCCATTTTATATCATTTCATTGCGTAGTTCTGTTGCAGGGTCGAAAGTGTCAGGCCGAGGTGGACTGTTACGGTGTGACGGTAGCTTGCACTTTGAAAAGCTTTTTTCCCCGACGTCTGATATGAAAGGGGTACTTCTGCAGGGCTCGAACTCCTTAGAGGGGACTTCGCCGGTGTCTGAGTGTTCTGTCTACGTCCGTGCCTTACCGCCCACACCCCTCGCCTCATCCGTTCCTCCCGATTTATTATTTTATTGATTTATTTAAGGACGCTCTTTAATATCCCAGGTCATCAGGGTCCCATTCAACTCAGGGCGTGAAACGGCCGACAAATTTTGCTCAGAGGCCTCTCTTTCAGGCTTGAGGTTCTTTTTCGTGCCGTAAATGTACGACACGGGACCCACGGCTTTACTTCCCTTCCGAAGGAAGCCATACTTAGGATTTATGAAGGTACCCTCACTGGGAACATGGACACAAACAGCAAGCCCGTGAGCAAGACGGACGTACCGAAATATCTTCCTCCGTCCATAACAATCCAATTCCTTTATTCGTTTTTACCCATTTGTATCTTTGGCTAGACACGAAAAGATTGCGGAATAACCTTACTACAGAATACGAGATTTTAAACCACGTTTCTTAACTGTTAGCTTAATTTATTCGCACCGATACAGTTTCATATAGTGTGGTACCGAAAATCCAGCACTCATAAGCTGAGCGAATCTAACAGTCGCAAACAAATACAAACTTATGTAGAAAGTATCATGGCTGACCGCAAATATGCCGTAATTCATTCTACGGCTAGGTCAATGAAATCCACCAGATCTGAACAACGCTGAAAACGCATGGTTATACAGTGCACCACTGAGCACAGATAAATATGAGGGTCAATCATTAAAAAACCGAACAGAGTTGTTCCAGAAATGTGGCACTGATTCTGGGAAGGAACGAAGTGCATCACATGACAAATAGTGCATGAGTCGAATACTGTAGGCGCCATGAAACCGGTAAAATAATCACATTCGTTTTAGTAACAGGAAGAAGGACGAAGGCGAAAAGCTGGAAGGACTTGGAATTAGCTATAACACCTCAACTGCATATCCCCCTTTTGCAGTTGGTTACAACTAATGCTCTAATTAATTAAGCCAAGTCATTAGACTCATGTTTGATGTAACAAACCACTCGTTGAATTTGGTAAGTGCTGATTAGTCCGTTATTTATTCCCATATTAATTCTACTGTAACTAGCTTTGCATCTCCCCCTCACTATAAAACAAATATCTCAGCGAACATACTTTGGTTCGTCTCAAAAAGCGTATTAGCGTAATCGCTGCAAACCTCACTGCAATAACGTGAGTTCGGTTTGAGGTTAGGTTCGTTAGTCTGCAAGCGACTCGAATTTATTTACAATCGCCTAAGTGTGAAACACAGTATAGCTATTTTTTATTGTTTTCTTTCTTTAAAGAATAGAGGAGGAACTCTCAGAGCTTGAAAAGAGGCCCAAACAATATTTTATCACCAATAACTTTATTGTTGTTTTTCATGTTTCAACATGATCAATTAAAACTATTCTTATATTGCATTTTTGACCTGACGCAGAGACAGACAAAAAGGTCTATTTACTACTACAAGTGTATCTGTTACAATTGTTTACGATTAATGGAGAGAGGCATTTTTTCCCTTTGTTTCTGGAAGGCCCAACATCACGCGCCACATTCAACCAGCTCTCTGAATGAAAGATCTGCACTTCCGAGCTGACCACAATTTGCGGTCCTACAGTCATCTATTCAATCGGTTAAAAACACAATAACATTCCTATAACATTTATAAATATATGGTTATCAATCTTTTTTCCGCCCACCTCTGAACTGAAACCGAGAGGCTATATATATAAACTGGTACTATAAGACCCTAAGATCTAGATAACTAAATGCAGATGAAATAGCCAGTACAAACCCGGACCTACTTTTAAACACAGTTTTTTTTTTATAAAAGAAGACACCTGAGGAAGCTAAAACACTTTTTGATACATGCAAGTTAAAGAACTGCATTTCCTCCCATTTACAACTGGTCCGCCTACCACCTATAGAAATTCGGACTACTTCAAAGTGTAACTTAAATTTGACAGAAATGGGCCAGAAGCAACACAGCGCAGCGTTGTACAACGCAACAGTGCTGGAACGTGCTGTTGTTCTCAGGTCCTTTTATAGTCTGGTGCAACTAACGTCAAATCCTAAAAAAGAAACACAGAGTAAGGTCCATTCTTTCACCATAATAGTTTACAAAAGATTGAAACCTGGGATGATTGTTGAGAAATTAAAGGCGACAAACTGTTGATTGTTGATTTGGTTTATTTACGGACGCTCTTTAACATTTAAGGTCATCAGCGTCCCATTCTATTCAGGGCGTGAAACGGCCGACAAATTTTGCTCAGAGGCCTCTTCTTTCAGGCTTGAGGTTCTTTTTCGTGCCGTAAATTGAATCAGCGATCTTGGGTTTAGAAGGCAAGTATGGTTACCATTACACCACCAGGACCGACAAGGCGACAGACTGGCATGCTATAATGAGGTCATTAGAGTTACGACAGAGCGCACAGGGAGAAGCTAGTCGTCTAAGTCATATAATGCATATGCAGGTAGCAGTTTGTGGATAGTTTGAGGGAGGCTTTGTCAGTGAGTGGTTGTTCGTTCGTGTAAATTGTTTGGTAGTATTTCTTTGTTAGTAATACCCCTGCCTATTGTCTTGAAGAATAGGATGTTATGTACGATACATATATGAAAACGGATTGTTGCAGAGAAGTTACAAGGCGATTCGCAAGAAAATATCCTGGCAATCGAATTCCAGATAGAGAAACTGTTCGCTAACTCTTAAAAAGTTACGAGAGACAGGCTTTCACAATTAAAAGATCGTGTTCCGAACCGCCGTATTCTTACCAAACAAATGCAGGAATTTATCACTCATATGCTAGCAATGTATTGCCGCTGAGGGACATCATTCTCAACGTCTTTTATAACACAGGTTAATGTGTATTATCATACGTTTTAAATATAGTATCATTTTATGGCTTACCGATACGGGTGACCGAGGTCGTTAAGGCGCGAACTCGTGAGCGGGAAGTCTGGGTTTCGAATCGCACCAGGACCTGCCTCTCTGACTAAGGTTTTCTCCAGTTTTCCCCCAGTCCTCACAAATGGCAAATGCCGGGGGAGGTACCCTAAACGTAGGCCTGGAACGCTTCCTTCCTTTAAAAAAAATCCTTTCCCAATTTATCATTTCATCTCATGTATCACTAGTGTACACCGCCTGTGGTGTCTCAGTAGTAAAAACGGACGTTAAACACTATTAAAAATAAACTTATGGTTCAGTAAAAATATAAATACCAGCTTTAACACGCGGTGACTCTATCTCCATTTTTACGGTTGCAGCGGCTGCACTTTCACAGTAAGCAGCCGCGCTCTGGCGGCCCGTAACTGAAATAACCTCACTGGGAAGGAATCATCGGATATTCTTCTTTTTGACAATACGCAAAAGCCATAGATCAAACTTTCAACTGGATAGAGACAAATAACAGCTAAAAAAGTGAAAGTAATGTGCCTACATTATTTGTTCATTTTAACGCAAATAGATGTGCTTTGTCAGTTCACTTCAAATATCAGGAATCGTGAAACTTGTCGTGGTGCTAATGAGAGGAAGCATGCCTTTCATTTCCATGTTTCCAGAGCTGAAGACGCCAATCGATCACAAAGGCTGCCTGAGAGATGGGGAAGAGTTAAAGCATTGGACAAGACAATATGTACTTAATCAGAGCGATTTGTAGACTCTTCAAATGTAATATTTGATGCATTACCTCCAAGGCAATTATTTATTACGACATTAAGTCCTAATCACCTACATAATGGAGGTCATACTCCGCTCGAACTCGACTCGAATTGTTTTCTAAGGGTAGCGAAAAAATTAGATACACACTGAGCAATGGGATTTAGAGAGAGCACCGAAGGGTTCTGCGAATCCTGTCTATGTTGTGTTTATTATTATATAAAAACGGTCTGATTTGATAAATCAGAGAGACAAATGGCAACACTTTCAAAACGGTTATAGTTACAAGAGGTTAAACGCAGATATGAAAGGAAATGTATTGGTATTTGCATTCTCTCCTATATCTTTAATAAGAAACCTTTGAGTACTGAAAAAAGTCAATAGTTATAATTCTCTGCATAATTCAAAATAGTTCGCGTTACATACACCATGAAGAAGTATGGTAATACAGCTGTATGAAAAGAGTATGTAATGTCATAATCTCGAGAGGAAAAAAAAGTACGTAAGAAGCAAAAACAAAAGCATTTCGATAGATGTAATTCGAATATAAAGACCACTGTATGTAACTGTTCACTTTGTAAATAATGCATGTTTACAGAGATTGTGTTGTTTTAGACTTTGAAGGCTTTTTATAATAACTTTCACGTGCAAATTCCAAAAAATGAAAGCCCATTTAGCTGTATCACATAGCATTTCTTTGGAATTTTATATCCTCAATTTTTAATTTTAATTTGCAATTTACGCCGGATGTGATACGGTTGAGAATAAAGGTGAGAATGAGTTGCATATATAATTCAAATTCCCTCTGTTATATTTGTAGTGGTTTTGTTGCTAACAAGCAAAGACAAAACGTAAGAGAACCAATTTTACAACTGGTGGTAAAAATATAATGAGTGCCTATTGGAACCGAAAATTATTTTACCACCTCTTTACATTAATCTTGGTGTGATAAAAAAAATCGTCAAAGAACTTGACTAAATGTAGACTGTTTCAATGCCCTTCTCTTCTGGGTGCGAAATTAAAACATGAATTTTTATAGGTACGTAAATTAGAGCATAGTTAAAGGCGGACATTTGAAAAATACTTTGACTCTTATCTTGGAATGCTTGAAAAGTTTCTAGGAAACAACAAAAGTGCGAACAACAGCTACAGCTATTCTCAATTTTGGCATGCAACATGAGTATCAAGTCATAGTTTTCTCTTCTAATATTTGAATATATTTCTAGAAAACCTGGAGGTAGTCAGCGATCTGCAAGATGAGAGCTTCATTAAGAAATGGAAAGAAGAGGATCACATCAATGATTGCTGATTATTATCAGAGGCCCTGTAAGGATTCTATGGAAACACACGAAAGAAACCCAAGAGAAGAGCATACCAGACCAAACGAACAAGATTTGTTGAAGTATTGAATATATAACATGTGAAATGTGCAATTGGGTCATTAAAAATTTTAATTTCAATTTTAATTTATATACAATTCCTGAGTTATGTACATTTCTGGAGGAAAAAACACTAAATTTAATTCTTGGGATATAAAAAATTCATGATGTGATGGAAAAAACACGGATATAGTTTTTGAAATCAGAGGTACTGAAAAGTTTAGAATCAAAATAAAAAGTGTCAATTTGTAGATCTGAGTTAAGGAATGCGGTTTTCCTCTATCAGCTGTGCCGTGAATGAAATTTAATTTACATTTGAAATAGAATTCTTTCCCAAAAATTGCTTGGAATGAAGTAAACAACTAACAACCAGCATTAGTGTTGTCCCAAAAATATTAAATCATTTAAAGATACCACATCACACTTTAACTCACTATAAACACGAAATGTTTCACCTTGCTACGTAAATCGCATCACTCGCTCCGAGAACAGCACGCCAACTTATCTGTCACTTGCGGATGAACCGGCACGGTAGTTCAGCGACTAGCAACTGAAGAGCCCGCGGTCCGTCGCCCTTTTCCCGCCACGCGCCATTAGCATCCAATTCCGCGACTGCGCAGTAACGTCACAGATGTGTGCTATACGTAAAATGTAGAGTAATCGTGCTCTGATGATTACGGTCTGGTCAACGTACGGTTCGCCGGACCGTATGATGATCACTTATAACAGCGGTACAGCACCTTCCATTGCGAACTTGGACGGCTAGTGACAAAGACAGCAGGAACGGGGAAGTAAATTCCACGAGCCACACGGTCAGCTGCCATCTTTCGCGGTTTTGGAACCATAGCAAGTTTCTTCTACTATCCTCTTTTCAGCTAAAACTTGTTCCGGTCCCAAGATCCCCTGCTTTCTAGGTATAACAAAACACCACAAGAGAGCATGAATGCTAGATCTCGCTCCAAACTTTTAGTTTGGAATATCACTGAAAAAACAGCTGTGTATGTCTAATCAGTGTTTTAGATTCTATTCACTAATTCAGTTTGCTGCACAGCTCCATACAAAACCGCTATTACATTTAATAATGTTCGTTGCTAGGGGGCAAATAAAAACAGCCGATTTAACATCAAAAAATTGAACACCTTTAATCATTTCTTAAATAATTTTAAATAATATATAAAAATATAAAGACTTTATTGTTGATCAAAGTCATTAACAAAATGATATATTACGACACTAGTTCCATAAAATTCTCATAGTAACAACAAATGTCATTACATTGTTTTCATAGCTAACATGCTATTATCAACAAAATATTGAGAAAACAGGGTCAATCATTCATCTTTGTTGCAGAATAGATAATTACCGAATTGATAAAAAAGAATCAATTAATATTAGCTATCAAATGAATTATTAGAACTCGATAATACTAAATTTCTGAAATATCCTTGATATTTTTAATACTTATCCAATTAAAATCTGTCATATTCTTTCTGATATTTACCATAAGATATTCTCAATATTAATAAACATTTTGCTTTTTCAACTTGGGATAAAACATCTTGCGGTTAATCCACTTTTGATAACATAGATAAACAAATATAAATAACTTCCATCAACACAATTACGTCATAAGTATAACAAAAGAAGGCATTGACTTCAGAATAGTCTGTGAATAAATTTAGGGAAACGATATCTATTTTCGATAAGAGACTGAAGGTAAATCGTCTATTGCTTACCGAGAAAAAACTTGACGAAATTGGAAAAAGAGTTCAAAGAAATCTCTGGGAAGGCTTGCACAAGACACATGAATTTTGCAAACCTCTACACTTAATATTAAAGCAGTATAAGACGGCTGTTGCTAGGATGAGCAGCCATGTGGTAAGTAGAATAATTTTCCGAAACTGGGCTTTGGGTAATGTTAGGAATTACTTATTGACCCACATGAAATTTATTTGTTCGCGACGAAGCATGTTTCCATTTAAATGGCCATGTAGTGACACAGAAGAGCAGAAACTGGGGGGCAGAAAACCTCGGTCTTGTAAAATGAGATGCCATTGCAAGACCAAAAGTTGTCATATTTTGCACTAGGAATTTTTACAGAATTACAGGACCTGTAAAATACCGTGAATGCGCTGAGATACAAAGATAGCATAAAAAGCATTCTTTTAAGAGTTGTGGGACATTAAATGTAAATATGCATTTTTTTCAATCAAACTCCGCTATATCTGATCTCTCGCTAGCTTTAATTCAGGAAAATTGAAGACAATTTTGAAGTGTGTTCATTGGTAAGTAAGCACAGCCAATGCGATCTCCAGACCTAACTGTGTGAGATTTCTATTTCTATTATAGAGGAACTTGGAACATAAAGGTATAGGAATAGCCTGTATATAAGAAGATAAATTGCTGCTATTTCACAACAAGAATTAATGCATCTGAATGCAATTACGGACATATTTAACATCTCGGGTCATCAGCCTCCCATTCATTTCAGGGCGTAACTAAGCGGATAAATTTTGCTTAGTGGTCTCTTTTTTCAGGCTTGAGGTTCTTTTATGTGCTGTAAATATACGACACAAGATTCACGGCTTTACTTCCATTTCAAAGGAAGCCATACTTAGTATTTTTACTCCTTAAAAAATTCATGGACTATGGCCAGGATTGAACCGCGATTTTATGTCTACGAGGCTATGGTTACCATTAGACCACAATTTTCTATTCTTAAAAGATGTGAAAGACGTGTGGTGCACAAGGATATAATTTCCAAAATGTTTTAAAACAAACGTAAGTAGTTATTGTAATTTGCCTGAGAGATTTTGCCCTTGAATTGAGGCGTTATGTATATTCGACAGGCAGACAGCGTACTTCCAGCCGCCACGCGGACCGCGCTCTCACGGATGAACGTCCATTTGAAAGCGCTACAAAAGCTTCATATATAAATTAACAGTAACAATAAAAGTAGATAAGGATAAAACACTGAGAAAAAGTCACACTTGAAATTGCTATATTTCAAGTGTGACTTTTTCTCATTGTTTTACCCTTATCTACTTTTATTATTACTGTTAATTTGTTACATTGTTAATAGTGTTACTTTATTTTTATTTTTCATTTATATATTTGAAATTTAATTAGCTTTATTTCGTTGTTCCAAGAAAGAAATAAGTTTCGCAAATGCCGTAAATGTACGACTCGGGACCAACGGATTTACTTCCTTTCCTAAGAAAGTCATACTTAGGACTTTTACGCCCAGGAAAATCCATCAAGCCTGGTCGGTTTTGAGCCCGCGACCGTGTGTCTACGAGATAAGTATGGTTACAGGAAGAATCGTTTTTATCTCACATATTACATTAATAGCTAACAAATGCATCCAACTGACTTTACAGTTCGTTTAGAATCGTCATTCTCTCGTATTTTATACCCCCCCCCTTTTTTTTTCCTTCTTCTCTCTTTCTTTGTGATCATGGCGCCGCGATCTGAAGATCTATTATGCCAGATGAAGGATCATAGAAGATAATGTGGCTGAATGAGTTCAGACTTTGTGGCCTAAGCATTCATCTGAAGAACTGAAGGAAAAAAACCCGATCGGAAACCGCACCCGCACTCTCCGCTTGGGAAATGCAAACGCTACCGCAAGACTACGGTGGTTGTCGTGTTCTCTATAAACATATTTTTCTACAAGGCTTGAAAACTAAACTTTTTCCCCCCTCTTTGTTCTCTTGTAATTTTCTCTCGAATCAAATCGGCATTTCTCCTTGCGGTTAGAACACTGCGTGTTTCTCGTTACGCGACTTGTACCATATTATTTACTTTCCCCACTACAAATTAAAACCGCGATCGTTATGACCGTTGCGGTATCTGAGATTACTTGTATATTTGTTTTATTTTGAGTCTACAAAGAAAATATTAACTACCACATGTCAATAGCGCTCTCGAAAACTCTCACCTCATATTTAATAAAACATAATTCAACGGATTAACTGATGCTTCTCGAAATAAAACACTAAAATTAATCTACCAACAAGAACGTTGCCCGAGTAATCCGTAACGTCGGAAGATTTCGATTTCTTGCGCGAGAATATTTCTCAACAGTGCTAACAAGTAAATAATCCATTCTAAAACAATATAGCTTGTTTCCTTTGGAACTGACTATGAAATCTTCTATATTACTTTAAATTTAAAAGAGTGTTGAATCCAGCCGCTTTACTTCGGAGGTATATCAATCTTTTACGTTGGGGTTTATGTAATAGGCTTCAAATTTTGGTAATACTAATAAAATAACACCGGTACTAATATTTTTAAATGCACCCTTATCTCTGATATGTAATTAAATTAAATGTAGATGATATAAATAAACTGATCAACAAATATGACATTTTAAAATTGTACCGAATTGAAACAACATTATTATCCACAAATTTGTCATGCTGAATCCAAAAGTGTAACGCATTTTTCAGCAGTACCCTCAGATGTTCAGTTATTACACTTCTGAAAAGTTTGATGTTGACTAAATAGTTATCTAATACAGAATGCTTAAATAAAATTTCATTCAAATTATTTTATATAAATGACTTTTAAGTCGCTTTAAAACGCTCTGTCTCTCAGTATCCTCTCTTTGTAGGAACCAGCAGATCACTCATCATGGGTGAATCCATCTCCCGTTTTAACTGTTACATGGGCAAAATGTCTTGATAAAAGCGTTCCCCTAGTTCGTCGCTCATTACACCCAAGTTCGGAGGAAAAACTCGAAACGAGAATGCAGGAAGTGAATTTGGAGAGACAGTTTCATTCCAAATTCTTGTAATTTTAAAGGAGACTCTTAGCTGGTGCTTTCTCCTTTCTTCCATCTTATTGCTAAGGAACCATTAACACTTTTAAATTATTTCAAGCTGAAAGTTTATTTGGAGTTAATTTTTCTAAAAAAAAATCATTGATCATCCATCAATTTTTCAATCTTAGGTACAATTAATATTGTTTCTTTTAATTTTGTATCACTCAAACAAGGGAACATTTGAAATCCTCGTCTGTTTTGTCCATGCCTTTCACAAATTTCTTCATAGTCCCAATTTAATGTGTAAAGTAGGAAGAAATATTTTGCGGATCAACTAAAAGTTAAAATTTTACGTTCTGTTGTTCGGGAGTGCAATCTCTTCTTGGCAATCCCTTGACATGTAGTGTTATTGATATCACGGCTGACCCAAAGGCACGGGAAACAGGATATTGAATCCGCTGTGTTTTCCAAGTAGAAGACCAACAACTTTAAGATCCCCGCAAATATGCCAACAATGGTTTTCACGCTTAATGGCTTCAAGAATATGACAGCTGTTTTCGTAAGTTTCTTTCGTTGCTACACAGTGTGATTTGTTGTTCATTTGTTTTATTTATGGACGCTCTTGAACATCTCAGGTCAGCGTCCCATTCAAATCAGGGCGTGAAACGGCCGACAAATTTTGCTCAGGGGTCTCTTTTCAGGCTTGAGGTTCTTTTTGGGCTTTACTTCCATTCCGAAGGAAGCCATACTTAGGATTTTTACGCCCGAAATAAATCAATCGGTTTTTGGTCGGGATCGAACCCGCGATCTTGGGATTAGGAGGCAATTATAGTTAACACTACACCACTAACTACACAGTGTGCTACAGGTATAGCGGGAAGAAGCGGCCTTCAGAATAATTTTAGAAGTACCAAGCTTTATGTGTAAAGCCTAATTTTAACATCAGTCCATTCACATCGCTGCATGCACAAACTCCAAAATCTGTAACTTAGAAATGCTAGAAATAAATAAATAAATCCTATTTATTTTCTAAATACTAAAATCTTAGAAACTTTATCCAGCAACTTCCATTTCTGAAGAGGAGATCCTGGAAGTTCAGCCAGCTGTTTAGGTAAATAGAAATGACACACCAGATCGTTGAGTTCTGCTTGCGTTATTAAATGTGGCTTTTCTTCTTTCTCTTCATGTAGATGTCCGTTGATAGAGAGGGATCCACGTCATCAGATGACATTTTGTTAGATTCCAATTCTTCTTGACATGTACAAGTTGGAATGGGACTAGGTAAATTTTCTCCATGAGATATTGGTCTTATAGCGAAGGAAGATTAATATGCTGGATGGCTCACGTATTTTTTGAAGAAAACCCAGTTACATTAGTTAACAGAAATAACAGTCGCTTCTTGCTGTTTTTGTTCAAAGCACATCGCTTTATACACAGAAAGGTACGTGTTGTTTTTGCCCTTTAACCACTATGTATTACATCTTTAACAACTCACATGGAGCGCCCAGGCACAATCCTAGTCTCCAAGGTTGCAATTGAAATAAAACGAATATGCTGTGTTAACAAGTTTAAAAACTGGCCGCCTCTGAGATTTCGGAGTAAACTCACTGCAAGTAACAAAAAATATTCGGACAGCTTTTAGAACTACGCCTTTGTTCCTCCAAATTTCACACAGAATAATTCACATTATTATCTAAACCTCTATATCCCATCTTAAGAAATTACAGATTGAATGCCTTGTTTTCATTACCAGCCACTCTCTTATCTTTCAAAATGACAACATACTTGTTTATTCGAATATGCCAAGTGGAGAGACATGGTCTAATGAATGAAAATCAAAGTAACATACGTATAAGTCTATTGATAAAATATAAGCTTGTTAAAGTGCTCAGAAAGTGTTAGATAATCAGTGTAACATACTGGTAATATCCAACATTCTGTTTGTTAGCACAAAAAGAGTGTTTAAGAATAAAATTGTGAAAATCAGTTAAAAAAAAAGTATAGCCTGCAATATAATATGTTTACAGCAAAATAATCCTTCGATGCCTTTTTACATCATATCTGTGGATAATATCATTAATGACATTTTCTGTGGGATCCTTTAGTTGACATCTTCACACAGCTTGAATCTTGTCCTTACCCATGCTATTTCTTAATTTTGTCATCGCCCTATTCATTTTTTAAAAGTGTGTTTAACTCCCGTTTTAACTACACAGGCATCACAGGCGGCTAACGGGGCTGAATAGAATTTCTACATCAGCAGTGTAAACGGGAATGCACACTGCATATTCAACGAGTTTCCTTAGAGCCTCATAGCCGATAACGACCCTTAAGATAAAACCAGACGAATCTTCTGATTTATTACAAACTTAAAAGAACGCAAGTCTGCAATAACAATATCAACAATTTTAAATACTAACATCAAGCACAGTTCTTTACAATCATTTTCACTAAACTCTTGAAATATTTTAAAACTTCCAAAATATGCACTTAGTTATATCCTTGATATTCAATCTTTGCTGCATTTCATTAATTATACACAAATTTCCTTGCATTTCTCACAGATCGTTTTTTGTTTTCCCTTCTGCTTCGTCTACTTATAGTTTTTAAATGTTATTTAATGTTTCAAAGTTCCAGAAATAAGTACCTGTGTTGTGAAATTTTGAGTGAATGCTTTTGCAAAATTTTGCTTTAAGTTCGAGACGGCATTTAATATATCGTCCAAAATCACCAAACCTACAATGAAATGATAACTCATCATTTCTAACAAGATCTTCCCTACCAAACTTTCTAAATCCGCATCGTCCTTGTTCACATCATAATGAACATGTGGCAAAGGAATATGTGATAGGGATTTAACCAGCGGATGTCAACAGCTTCGTGTATTTTTAAAACAGGTTGCTCTAAAGCACACTGTCGGTCCTGGTGTAGTGGTTACCATACTTGCCTCCTAAATCCAAGATTGCGACTTCGATGGATTTTTTCGGGCGTGAAAATCCTAAATATGGGTTCCTGCGAAAGGGGAGTAAAGCCGTGGGTTCCATGTCGGTAGATTTACGGCATGTAAAAGAACCTCAAGCCTGAAAGAAGAGGGCTCTGTGGAAAATTTATCGGCCATTTCACACTCTGATGACCTAAGAGTTAAAGAGCGTCCATAAATAAACCAAATCAACAACAACAACAACAACAAAGCACACTGAATTTCATGCAATATATTTTCTCGTTTAGTAGAAGTATGAAAAAGTTTATAAACTTTCTTAACAATATATAATGTGTGTTTTATTAAAGGGTGTTTATTTCTACAGTTGCTGACAGCAACTGAAAAAACATGTGCTCTGCAGTGGTTGTATGGCAACACGTAGCCCCCCATTTTGAGCGCGGAACCAGTGACAGAACAAAAATTTAACACCACAATCGACAGAGCAGATTACTGTTGTTTTTTTTTTAATTTACTATCAATTGCTGTGAATATAAATACAACTGTAGTACTCTTCAGTTTCCAAGACATTAAAAAAATTATTCATTTCAAAAGACGGAGACGGTGCAACATACGAATTAGCAAAGAGAGTTCATTTTGGTTATAAACATTCGTAGATTCGTCTGCATTAAGGAAAATATTTATCATGGAGAATTGTTTCATGTTACTGTCTAGAATCTTACAATACAATTTAAAAATTCTGAACCTGTATATTAGCTAACATATGTGGAAATTTCATTCTGAAATTTAACCCATTCAACAAGATTAATATAGTTTTTAGTACGTACTATCTTGCGAAATGGAAATTCCGTTTGGGAGACCTCCTATTTGCTAAGAAAATACACACTTTGAATTAAAGAAAGACAGCTTGCTGATTTAATAGTTTTTTAGTTTTATTTTATTGAATTATCTACGCATGAACTGTAATCTACAATTTTCAAGTGCATCGGTTTTTGCGTGTTTTCTGACTTGGCGTGCTTTTCTAGTTTCTTGTGGTTCTAGTAAATTTTCTAAATTTAGTTAAAGATACAGAAATGAGCTCTACGCCTGTTTTTGTAGAGCTTCGATATCATTTTTAATGCATTTCACATAATTTGCAAAAAACCGCTCCCCGATTGCGATCAAATTACAACCAATTGTACTTATACTCCCATTTTTGTTAGTACTTAAGTCTGACATTCAACTTATGGATGGATCAGAAATAATACCATTTGGGAAGAGTAAAGAATAATTGCTAAACAATTCATCATCACTAGCATTTCTTTCAATAGAAGAGTATTCTGCAATACGCTGGAAAGAAAATAATGTTTGTTGCTTAGACATTGTATTTCGTAACGTTTCTTTCGATAAGACTACGCAAGTACATCACCCTTCTACAGTAAACTGTTGACTAACCGTTAATACAATTGCAACTGCAAGAAGTTGAAATTCGTTATTACATTACACCAGTCCTGTCTCTGTACACGAGTTCATTGTTCAGTTTCAAATGGAATCACACATTACAATTAGCAATTATTAAAACTGGCGATAATATACATGCATTCATAATTTTGACTATTAATAATAAATATTACATACATTTACAAATAGACTTTTAATTTTCGGGGGCGTGGACTTTTTAATATCCGGGACGAGTCACTAACAGATTTAAAATATACAGAAGGTGTCAAAAAATGTATACACACTCCAAGCAAAGAAAAACCTGTGTTAACATAACAAAACTGAATTCACACTAACAGAAAATGATGAGCACTATTCATCTTAGACTTTTAAAGTTACAACAGTTGCTCAAAATGCCCACCATCGGCGTCGATACACTTCTGAGTACGCTGAACTACTGAATGAGCAACGTTTGCGAAAGTGTCCTCAGCGATTGCAGTACATGCCGTTTCAATTTCTTCCCGAAGTGCTCTCAGTGTAGCTGTTTTCTGCGGTATACAACATCCTTAAGAGTTCCCCATAGGTAGAAGTGCAACAGAGTTAGATCCGGAGATTCTGTTATGTACACACGTCTCCATTGTCTTTGAACTTCAACAACATTCTCGGTTTTCCAATACCACTTCAGAATTGCTTTCCGCTGTTCAAACGATAATCTTGGCTGCATTTTGTTGTAGCAACGCTAGCATAACGTAATGTGAGTCACATCTGTTTACAGAACATCTTACTACACATTACTGTTGATTTTCGGTTCAACTTTGAAATATATTAAATGGACATCTACTGTTCGACATTAAATTGCTAACAATTCCCATGTAAATTTCCGTTACTGCGTGCAATCTAAGGCACTGGAAGATGCAAGAGCACATACAAATTTCGCCAAGGTAATCTTTACACTTCGCTTGAGATCTCTGAGGGCTTATTAGCTAACGAGTCAATTAAACGTGAACAGCGAGAGTTTACTTATTTCTGTTTGAGTTAGAAGAGACGCCGACGTATTTTTCTGGCTCAGCCCGTGACCTGTAGAGAACATGTAACCCTTTCATTAAGACATAATTCTTCCACAACACTAAGAAGGCATCCTAATGCAGAAATATGTACTCAGCAACGTATGTACTGGATTATAAGAAATTAAAACGTTTATAATTGAAAACCTGTATGTGGATACTGGAGAACAGTAAAGAGAGCGCTAAGGATCGACAATTTAGAAAGCAGATTGCGCAGAACCTAGTGCGCAGGTTACAATTAACTCCAATATTACCCCTCCTATTTCCTGCAAAACGCATTCCTGCTGTGTGCATGCAACTAGCTGAATGTGAATGCTTTGCTGTTCTGTTGCTTTCTACGTTCCACTTCCATATCTCTTTGGTGCATTTCAAATTGTATATTTTAAGCATTGCAAGCACGACTAATTAGCCTAGCAGTGGATTAGGGAGCGTTTGCTGCATGGAACATTTCCAACTCTATTTTCTACCTTATCCCGCTTAAAAGTGCGGAAGAATCTTAACGAAACAAAACTGAAACTCTGAGAGAACGTATTTAGGAATGTACAGAAGGTTAAAGAAAGAGTGGAATAAGATAAACCTCATATATCATAAGAAGAATGGAATGTCTGCAATCACTGGAGCGTGAAAGAACGGGCTGGCAAAGAGATTTTATAAGAAAGATGTTAATTTATTAAAAATACAGTGAATGATAACAAACAGGAAATTGATAGTTGTTTTAATAAATGTTAAAATATTTTGCATAGATGGATAGTGTTGAGTACTTTAAATAACGTGTATTGGTATAACTTGTGAACTGGTTTTATGTGTTTCATAATTACGATATTCAATAAATAGTCATTTAATTTCAAAAAGCCCTTCTTAAAGCAGCTAGAATATTAAAGAGAATAGAAAACCAATAAATACCTTGACTTGAAAACACACAATTCTCAGCTAATGGCACCCAAATTGAACTAAGCGACTACACTTGTTAAAAAATGGTGTTCTTTTGGTGAATAAGGAAACCATCAAACGTGATTGTGATAGAAATTGCGATAAAAACTGAAGTAAGAAAGTATCTGGTTTCCAACATATAATCTCAAGACAGATGAATATTGTAAAGCGCTCGCTCGTGCGAGGCTTCCGAATTTGTAACAGTTCATGCTGCGGTTATTCGGATTGTTTTGCCGTGCGGAAATAAGTTGCAATATTCTTTCAATGAAATGTCGCTATTTCAGAGTACTGTTTTCGTAATTCTGACCTCGAATGTAGTCAACTTTTTTCAACTTTTGTTCAATGGCGTAGGCCAGTGTTAAACAAGTTCTTTCGACCTTTTTATGTGGTTTATTTACCGACGCTCTTAAAAGCTCAGGTCATCAGCGTCCCATTCAATTCAGATCGTGAAACGGCCGACAAATTTTGCTCAGAGGCCTTTTTTTCAGGCTTGAGGTTCTTTATCGTGCCGTAAACGTACGACACGGGACCCACGGCTTTACTTCCCTTCCGAAGGAAGCCATACTTAGGATTTTTACACCCATTGGTCCTGGCCGGAATCGAACCCGCGATCTTGGGTTTAGAAGGCAAGTGTGGTTACCACTACACCACCAGGACCGACAAGCTCTTTCGACCTGCGAACTCTCTTCATAAAGATCTGAGCTGAGCGAAGCCCTGTTAATGTACAAAACGTTTAACAACTTTAAATTAGCCTAAAGTACCTGTAGTTATGGTAAATAAGTCTACCCTAGGACTCCCCTCCCCCTCCTAAAATGCCCCAATAAGACGCTTAAAATATCGAAACAACATAAGTTTAAATGATTACACATTTTACATTTAAAACAATAGACCCGAAATTAAATATGTACATTAATAATGTAATTGCAGATTTCCCTATCTTTGTCGGTCCGGGTGGTGTAGTGGTAATCATACTTGCCTCCTAAACCCAAGATCGGGGTTCAGTCCCGGCCAGGACCGATGGATTTTTTCGGGCGTAAAAGTCACAAGTATGGTTTCCTTCGGAAAGGAAGTAAAGTCGTGGGTCCCGTGTCGTACATTTACGGCACGTTAAAGAACCTGATAAAAGAGACCTCTGAGCAAAATTTGTCGGTATTTCACACCCTGATTTGAATGGGACGCTGATGACCTGAGATGTTAAAGAACGTCCGTAAATAAACAAAATCAAAATCAATCAGTTCCCTATCTTTAAGGTCACATTTTTATATTTCACACATTTTAAACCAAATCAGACAATGAGAATGACTTGTTTATATTATTGAAATACATTTTGTAATGATAGAATTCCATGCGGGCTTAAGTTACACAGCTACAGGACATTTCAGTATTTTAAACAGTGCATTATTCTCACTGAATACTAGCTTTGGATAGCACGAAGATTTGAAGTAAGGAACTTAAGAAGTTGACCTAATATTTTATTTTAACTTTCGTCACCTGGGATGCTTCTACTTCTAATAACAGACTAAGGAACCTACTCCCTATCACTAAATATTTAAACATATACCTCATTTCAAAGCACTGAAAACAACATGTATTATTTACAGTAGCCATAGTTCGTTATTCCAGGTGTAGGTTGTTACAATAATATCATTACAATAAAATACTCAAACTCTGCTATTGACTCCTTGCAAGGTTTCGAGAACCGCCAAGAGTAAACACTGGCGTAGACATTGTTTGTTGTCACATCTTTGTTAGAAGAGCTGCTGTAAAGTGGGGGCGGTAAAACAAAATATCTAATCTAAATATCAACTTATGACTAATTAATGTAAACAATGAGAAAATAAAGCGAATACAGAAGGAATTCCATATGCTTCCAACTAAGTATTCTTTTGGAGCTTTCAACGAGAATTGTGTAGTGAAAGTTATGTGTTTTATAACATATGTAAAAAGAAGAAGTTATTAAAGTTTCATTCAAGAACGAGTTTATCTATCCAAAATTTTGAGTTAGAAAAAAATATTAATTATCAAGGATAGGATCTCCACCTTGAAGCAGGAAATGTCCCAAAATTTCCTTTTTAAGTATAATTACTTCTGGCAACTACCATAATAATAATAATTGTATCTTATTTCAGGTAATCAAGATTATTAACATTGCGATTAAAAGGAGGACCCCAATATTATATGTATTAGTGTATGTATGTCTTTTGATTAGCAAGTAATATTCAAGTTATCTTTCTGTAATACCACGTTTGTTATGTTTATAAAGGGAAAGGAAATGCTGTACTTTGTCGGAAGAAAAAGTCAGGACGTTTACCTGAGAAAAGATTTTTTTTGTTAAGCATTGCCCTTTTAAACCCTCGAACACTTGCCAGTCCCAGGCGCCAGATGTACGGTAAAAGGCCAGGACTGTGTATAACTGTATAATTGCCCAAAACTAAGGGAGGAAAGAGATATTACCTTAGAAATCAAGCATGTAAGGAAAGTGCCGAAATTTATGACATGCCGTTCTTGGAAAACTCAAGCGTGGGAAGACATGGTAGATCAGAAGGGGAAAAATAATTTTAGCCAATGGGCATCGAATAAAACTCAACGAATAAGGAGAACTTAGCGATATGATAAATATCTTAAGATAGCCAATGGCGAACATATAACTAAAGAATAGAATAATAATCAAGGGAATTTAATTTAGCGAGAGGCGTGGCGATGTTATAGAAAACTGGAGTGCAGGGTCAGATGTTGATTCAAGAGTTATTTCTACAGCAGTTGGAAGTTGGTCATTCGAAAACAGGCAGTCAATAGTTATTCATTCAATAAATCTTTTCGAAAGTCAGTCGAGGGCAGTCTAAGGAATTCTAAGTCATTCTAAAGTCATTCTAAAGCAGTAAGAGTCAGTCAGGCAGTGCAACGTAATAGCAATAATAATCACCTCGTGTTCAAGTGAATAAATACGCGAGTGAATACCGTGAACTATAGTCCGCCGAAGAATAGCATGTCCCAGAACCTTCCAAGTTGTAAAATAAATGAAATGTTCAATCAGTGCCGAGCTTCATTATTACAGTGAGCAATCTCCTTCCCCCCCTAATGACTTTACGTCATTAAAAACTGTCCAAATTTACCCTGAGATCCCATTCCATTTACATTATATTGGAACAACAAATACGGCTCCAAAATCGTCGACCTACTCTGGGTCAATAATATAACGTTCCAAATTGTCGACCTAACTTTGGGGCGAAATTACGGTTCCAGCCTCCTGTAGGATCAAAGAAAGAGGTATTAAGATTTCGAATAATAAGATTTCCTAATATAGTTCTTAATCAATTTAATATTATATTGTTATTCTCAACTAGTCATAAGGATATTGAAACATTATATTTTATTTTTGGAGCATGAGCAAGCATATTAGTTTATGAATAGAGCTTTTCAAGGATGTGATATATTCCCATTATTAAGATAACAAATACAGCAAACTTTCAAATTTATTTTCCCTCTTATTTCCATTCGTAATTTAAAAAAAAAAAAAAAAAAACATGAGTAATGCATGATAAAATACTTTCTGGATTTTCCTCTTTTCTCTTCCCTTTAGCTTATATGTTACTTTTATTAACTTTCCAGTTAGTTAAACCCTTTTCCAGATAATCTTACTTTGTTTATTTCTATTATTATTATTATTATTATTATTATTATTATTATTATTTACTTTTTACTTCCTCCAGGTGGATCATTCCACTACATTGAATGATACAATTCTTTTTCTTCCCCCCCCCCCTATTCTTTCTATTCCCAATTTTGTCATTCAATACAAGACCTACATTTCCTTACTTTTTATTTTTTGATTAATTTATTTTCTTCAGATTGCTCATGAACTTTCAGTATATTTAGTGTATTAACAACTGTCCTACAATATGCCTCTTGTATTTTATTTCCATCTCTGTATGCAACTACTTCTTTAGTTTGTTGTATCTTAACTTCTGTTATCAATAATTTAAAAGAAATGTCATGGACATTTTAAACACATTACCTTATATTTTATATATGTTTTGTTGTTGTTTATCCCTGTTAAAAGCTAGTACACGAGTTAATAAGTTATAATTTGTGGTTTGTTAGTTTGTTTTATTTCCAAATTTTGCTTACATGTACTTTTTTGTGGAACCGACACACTTCAATATGTGTTAAGACCAAGCTATTTTTACTTTGTTCTTATTTAAATCTTTCCACATTTTGATGGTTTTAAAATTATCTATTTCAATTCTACACTTTTCAATAAACATTTCACTGGCCGTCCTGAGAATGTTACTTAATGCCAGTCATAATGAGATTGTTCATCCCAGTTTTGTTGTCTTTTATGATTCTGGAAAATATTTCTTAGTATGGATTTTTTTTTCAATTGGTTGCTTCTTTCATAAGAGTGGTTGCTGAATGACATATGGAATGTAGCTTCTGAAAGTGAACATTCAAGAGTGATGGAGAAGATTTACTTTTTCTAAAACTTACATACATAAGTAATCCAAAAGTCATTGAAATGTTACAGCTCCTGAAAATACCCATGTGTATTTAGGACTGGGATTGAGGATTATATTTAACTGCAGGTAGTTCTGATGACTTTAAACATAATGTATTATATATAAGCTCTAGTTGCCACACATAATAAGATTATCTTCCTCGTGCATTTACTCGCTGTCATTGGCACACCTACCGCTTCTCTCCTCGTCTTTAAAGGTTATTTTCCTTCTGGTAAGTTATTGAACCAGTAGAAAGCTGAATCATATGAAGGGAAGGCGTGATTAATTAAAACCGCACCTAATATCAAAAAATAATCTCAATAAAATGTTTCATTTTACATTTACTGAATTAAAACACCAGACAACTTGAACAGACTATGCTTAAGGTTAACTAAGTCGAATTCACTCTATGTTGTATACCGCCACGGGTGGCTGAGGTCGTTACGGCGCGGATTCATGAGCGGGAGATCTGGGGTTCAAATCCCACCAGGATTGTCCTCCCTGACCTTCATAACTGGCAAATGCCGGGGAGGTACCCTAAACTTAGGCCTGGAACGCTTCCTTCCGTAAAAATAAATCCTTTCCCAATTTATCATATCATTTCATGTATTATCAGTGTCCACCGCCTGTGATGTCTCAGTAGTAAAAACAGGCGTTAAACACTACTTAAAAAAAAAACTATGTTGCCATGATACCCAAGAAGAGAAATTTAACCTGGTAAAGTAGTTTATGGCGCCAAATTGTTGTGTCTCTAATTATCCTTGTCGCAAAAATATATTTCTTTCATTTCAATACAATTTAAATATATTACATTTGCCTATATGCATTCATCTTCAATGTATTTTAATACTGAAAACATACAAGTATGTGATATTGAATTACATGATATGTAACACAATATTAATACATCACCATCATACACACAAGATCGTTAAGTCGCCGAATCGTAAGCGGGAGGTCTGAGGACCTCCAGGACCGCTCTCCCTGATTATGGTGTTTTCCAGGTATTCTTCAGACCTCAACAATGCCTAATGCCGGAAACGAATCCTAAACATAGCCCTGAAACGTTTCCTTCCTGAAAATATATATTTACCGATTTATAATTTATATCGTCGGTGTCCGTCGCTTGTGATGCCTTGTGAAAACGGGCATAATACAGGGTGCTCGAAAAGTCCATTTCTTCAATAGTTTCATAGATTTAATATACAGACATTGTTAAAAATGGTGGCCCTATTTCTCGATCCACATGATAGTTAATCTACCACTTACACATGAGTTATTCGTTTTTTTTTTTTCTTTTTTTCCCCACATCTATATATGTGTATAAGTATAAAACCTAAGAATTATTATCGGAAGAAAGCAACTTTTCGCCCACCCACTGGAATAATATAGAGATATTATGGAAAATAAAGGGTTTTTAAGCTTAATATAGTAATTTATTGTATTGAAAAAAATAAAATCAACTTTAATCAATAAAATCATTAATACTTCACAATTAATTCCTTCAGAGCACTACTTAATTACATCTCGACTACCTTTTTCTCTTCAATTTTGCCAAATTGCTGTTATTTTCTTAATTTACCCTGTACACATTCCAAAACATTATCACCATCTAGAGGTATTAGAATGAAAAGCTTGTTGCGGCTCTGTATGGATCATTCTGACATAACCGATAGACATCATTATAAGCTTTAATATGTGACCAAAATCTATACATCAATTGTATTTAAATTATTAAATTTATAAAATGCATATAAAGATATCTTAATTAATTATTAATGGTATACGTAATTTAAAATTTAGATAGTCAACGACCCAATCATTAAACAGAATTAGTTACTATTATTTTATTTTGCAAGCTGTGATTTGGAAAAATGTTAAAATCACAATCATAACCAATGCAAATCTTTCCTCCAGATCATGCTACATGCCTCTAAAGTAGTAATGAGCACACTTGTATTTTTTAAAGGAATAGAATTAATTCCCTTGCATGTGTAAAGAACTATAATTATTAAGAAAAATTTTGGAAGAATGCCATTGTTTCAACACAGACAATTTCCAATATAGACTTACCCATTCTATCAGGAATAAGGTAATAACAGATTACGAATTGCAAAGTTAGTGAATAGAATTATCATAAAATAAAAAAGAAGCTACTAAATCTTGCATTTATTAATAGTTTAATTTGCTGTTATTACCGTTTTCTATTGCTGATAACGAGATAAGAATATATATATAAAAGAAAAAGAAAAATAAAGTAACACTGTTAACAATGTAACAAATTAATAGTAATTATAAAAGCAGAAAAAGATAAAACACTAAGAAAAAGTCACACTTGTAATCGCTATATTTCGAACTACTAGAGTTCTTCTATGGCAAGAAGACAAGTGAAGGTGATAAAATAAATATTGAATATTGAAGGTAACGTCATGCATGGAAACAGATGAAACTATCAATAAGAGTGTTTGGAGAAGAATAAAAAAATAATGTGTAAGATTTAAACGCGAAGTTTTTTTCAGTACAAAAAAATTAACATGCAAGCTTTTTACATAAAACGCATATACGACCTGGTTTAAATCTTACGTATTAATTTTTTCCCACACATTCTTGTAGCTTGTTTCATCTGTTTCCATGCATAACGTTACCTTCGATACTCAATTTTTACTTTCGTCACCTTCACTTGTCTTCTTGCCATAGAAGATCTCTAGTAGTTCGACATATAGCGATTTCAAGTGTGAATTTCTCTTAGTGTTTTATCCTTTTCTGTTTTTATAATTACTGTTAATTTATATATATCACAACTTGAACCTTTACAAGGAGTCAACTCAGAAGCCGCTTCTCATTAATTGAATATACATAACTAAATCTGCAGAAGGAAAGCAGGCTGAATTTTAACACCTCGGATGCCCCGGGAGATCATCCATTAGATGTTCTGGTCCGGGAAATTTCGGTGGTCATGCTCAGTAAAGCACGGCCTTCGCATGCGTCCACGGTGCAGATTCTCTGTAATGCGCTTCCTCACGATTTTAGGCTCGTCTCAGCAAAAGCGAAGGACGCAAGATATAACATGATATAAAAAAGTAGGTTACGAAATAAATGCATAGTAAATTAGTTAAAGATAAGAAAAGCAACTGCTTCTATCGGATATTTTAGTAAAAAGAAGCGATGACCTCAGAGCTGCAATTTTATCTATAAACACTCACTCAAATATTTTAGTTGTCATCCCAAACAAGACGAAGATCAGATGCTGCAAACTCCTGCAGATATATGACGATGCACATGAATAAACGAGTAACAAAATAAATGGATAAGATGCGACCTTTGTAGGCAATTTTAGTAGTCATAATAGTACACATTATTAAAAAGCACAGATATATTCTACCGAATATATAAAAATCTCCTATTTCAAAAATAATAAACAGAGCCCGAAAATTCAGACATTTATTTGGTTAAAATGGGCAGGCAAAAATACTGAAAATAGGCGGTCGTATAATTTATTAAAAGTGAAAACAGAGAGTAATATCACTCATTATTAATGAAAATAGGCATTTAAGACACTTAATAAGTTTTTTATCACACATTTACTTTTCTTGTTTACAAGCAACAACAAAATGTTTTCTCAAGGCATCAACTGTCAGTCGCTTGTCAGAGAGAACATATTTCATCGTGGAAAAAGAACGTTCTACTTCCACCGAAGTCATTGCATCGTATTCAAAACAAGCTATTTCAGAAGCACCCGTAACAGTTTCAACAGAACATTCACCTTTCAGGACATTAAGAAAATGTACATCAGGATAAAGTAACGTAGTTTTGAATAGTCCTGGCGAATGAGCAAATGATGTGCAGTAGTTTCTGGTTCAGTTCATTTTCTGTTTATGCGTGCATAGGGAAACCAGGTTAGTATGTCTCTTACTTCAGTATTGAACACATTGCAGGGAGAGTTTGTTGCACAGCTGTACCTTTTCATCTGTCTCTTTGCAATTGTTTGTTACATTTATACGCTACGGGTGGCCGAGGTCGTTAAGACACGAACTCGTGAGCGGGAGGTCTGGGGTTCGAATACCGCCAGGACCGTCCTCCCTGACTGAGGTTTTTTCCAGGTTTTCCTCAGTCCTCATAAATGGCAAATGCCGGGGAGGTACCCTAAACTTAGGCCTAGAACGATTCCTTCCTTAAAAATAAATCCATTCTCAATATATTATTTCATCTCATGTATCATCAGTATCCATCGCCTGTGGTGCCTCTGTAGCAAAAACGGGCGTTAAACACTATTCCTTCATCCATCGTTACATTTATAGGTCATTCACCAGGACTATTCAAAAGTACAGTACTTTCCTCATCCTCTCTTTTCTTGGTATTCGTATGCCCGAGGTAATCGTTGCATTCCTTTCACTAATGAAGATTCTGCTATTTAAAGAGCTTAAGTGAATGGGGTGAGGAGAAAATGTTTCATTGCTTGAAAATCATTAAACGTATAGCAAGATTCTCATTGATATTTTTAAGTGGTGAACATATCATTTAATTTTTATAACTTTTCACTTCCATATATTGAAATTCCTTATGTGCTTTTTAAAATGCATAAATAATTGCATAACAATCTATAACGACCCAAAACAGGCCAAAAAAAATTAAAATAAAAACTGGCCATACCGACCTCAGATGTACGGAAATTTGTACTGCTATACCAATACTGAGAATTACAATAAAACACTTCATTATGTCTTAGCTTTGTGAAGCGAGTGAAATACACGAAAATGAGTCGAGCGTGTAGGAGAACAGTACAGTAGCAATAATTACTATGACATGTGTTTAATTACGTTTAAAGTTTAAAATTATTTTGAAATGTATCAGATTATGTTAACATGTATTTAATTAAATTAGTTTGTATTTAATTAGGCTGACATGCAATTAATAGGTTGACATTAATCTATTTAATTAGGTTCATAAGTTTTAATAAGGCTGAAATATATTTAATTAGTTTGACAGGCATTTAATTAGGTTGACGTGCATTCAATTACGTTGACATGTATTTAACTTGCTGACTATGTATAATTGTAAGCACAAGTTGTAAATATGTAATTTCACCATTCCTCCATTATCACGGGGAAGCTAATAGCAGAATGAATAAATACATACATATATACATATAGTTAAGGCCCACTATAATACTGGTTTCTTATCTACTGCGCATGAGCAAAGGAAGGCTTTGTGATGGAAAATTCATACTTAGAGCATGTCGTAAAAAACGAGACACAATCGCAAATTGCTTTTCATAAACGCCTTGACCGTGGTGCCATTCATTGCGTTCTTTTTCGATGCAAGAAATTTCTAGAGATGAATAAGAAGAGCTTACCAATTACTTCAAACCATATGTCATTACAGCTTTTATGTAATTTTACTTTTCCTCAGTAGATAATTAAAAATTTCATAGAAGTCTGTCTCAAATGATAAAAAACCAAGAATAAAACATATAATTTAAAACAAAATTTGGTAATAATTACAAGCGTATTTGGAGCATAAACTCACGTACAAACTATGCTTTCGTTATTCATAATTTGGGTATATCAAAAGATGGAAGAGTTTCTCTTGAAAGAACGCATCAAAATCTTTTGATGGCTGCTTGCTAAGTAAATACAGAGTTTGTCATAAACTTACTATCAGCAACACGTCTAGGGAATCAAATAAAGTGTTTAATTTAAGGAAAAGCATAAAAAAGGGGATTAACATTTTTAAATACCAATAAATTAATTCATGGAGATTAAAATAAAGCGTACCAGGCGGAGTGGCTCCGGCAATAAAGCTTGGAGACTCGCATCCGAGAGTTTCCGGGTTCAAATCCGCTTAGGCAAACGCTCTAGGATGTATTTCTTTCCACGAGTTTTTCGCTCTCCCATTTCAATTCATTTCATTCCGTTAGTTTCCTTATAAGGTCGAAAGGGCCAGGCTAAGTGAATTGGTGCGGTATGACAATGGCTTGGGCTTTGGAAAGGTTTCTGAGGGGATCGAACTCTTTGGTGTAGGGCTCCACCGCTGCAATCAATGGCTTCCTCGCTTCATCTTTTTCTCCCGAAGATCTCTCCACTAAGGGCAAGCACAAATGGCTAGCTATTGAACAAGGATGAAGTACCGAAATATGTTCCTAACAATACAATGCAATACAAAGAAAGGAATGACTGAAACTGGACACGTACTAGACCAGAATTAGGTTAGTTTAGAGTTAGAGTTTGCTATGAAGGAAGATTTCGTACCGCGGCCTATTGCTCATTAGTGGTGCGTCTGAAAAGTTCGTTGAATGATGCCATATGTGCGTGCGTATGCGTATGGTTTTTCAGTCATGGGAAGAACCGACAAATGTGACCGACAGTGTAAATCCACTCTGGCCAGTAGAACGTAGTCAATGTCCCAAGATCGCGGGTTCGAACCCGGCCGGGACCGATGGATATTTTCGGGCGTAAAAATCCTAAGTATGGCTTCCTTCGGAAGGGAAGTAAAGCCGTGGGTCCCGTATCGTACATTTACGGCACGAAAAAGAACCTCAAGCCTGAAAGAGAGGCCTCTGAGCAAAATTTGTCGGCCGTTTCACGCCCTGAGTTGAATGGGACGCTGATGACCTGAGCTGTTAAAGAGCGTCCATAAATAAATCAATCAAAAAAAAAAAAAAGTAGTCAATGTGAGAGGTTATGTCACAGTGTAGTGGATCAACGCGTATACATAAAATTGCGGAAAACGGCGACGGAGATGCGTGGAAGTTTGCGGGAGGGAAGCCTTGAGCAGAAAATGTGTTCAGAGTGATTCAGGCGCTTTCGAGGTGGAAAGGAAACAACTGAGACAAGCAGAACTCCAGACATGATCGAGAACGTGAGATATGTCCTGGCACAAGATCGGCGACTGATTTCTACCACCGATAGTGGGGAATTGGACATGGCGCACAGCATCTTCCCTCATTAAGCTGAGGGAAGATGCTGTGGAGAGAAGTGACTCCTAGCGTGGACTACATGTGGCCGGCAGTCTAAACCACTGGGAGGAACAATGAAATAGAGATACACCGAACAGCCAGGAACCCGAGAAGAAGATGTACAGGCGCAGACGAGACCCCTTACTTTCCTAAAGAATATATGACTCCGTTTGTGGCGGATAGCGAAAGCCACCAAGTGTCACTGAGCTGTCCCGAGGTCCCTCGAGTAGGCCCCCAGAGAGAACCCATCAAATGCCAGGACTGCTATGATATGAAATGATTGGAAGAGCGGAAAATTCCTGGATTGTAAATAATCGTCTCAGAAATTCGCCGTGACAGGGGAAATGTGGAAAAAATCCAATGCCAGGGTGATTGAATTCTTGACTTCTAAAGCGTTACCGCCTGAACTACTCTGCTGGGCCAGAAATAGGTTAAATGTATCAATTAGGGAAAGAAAACAAAACGACAGTGAAGACAAATCTCAAAATACAAACAAAATAATTGCATACATAAATTTCAATATGGCTTTTGTTAATGAAAGGGAGGCTTATGTAAGTTAAGCAATGTGAATTTAAATGAGGAACAGCACAGAGCATTAGAGAAATTCATTTTTAAAAGCTGTGAAAATGTTGATAGAAATTTAATACAAATCTAATGAAAACAGCTTTCATATTTGAAAGAAACTAAACACATCAAAAAGGCTATAAAAGTCATACAAAGGTGTATATATGCAGAATGTGCCAAAAATGTATACACGCTTCAAGCAAAGAAAAAACTGTGTTAAAATAACAAAACTGAATTCACATAAACAGAAAATGATGAGCACTAATCATCTTAGACTTTTACAGTTACAACAGTTGCTCAAAATGCCCCTCCCTATCGGCGTCGATACACTTCTGAGTACGTTGAACTACTAATTGAGCAACGTTTGCGAAAGTGTTCTCAGCGATTGCAACACATGCCCTTTCAATTTCTTCCCGAAGTGCTGCTAGTGTAGCTGGTTTTCTACGATATACAACATACTTAAGAGTTCCCCATAGGTAGAAGTCCAACGGAGTTAGATCCGAAGATCGCGGTGGAAACTCAATCGGATCTCTTCGTCCTATCCACTGCCTTGGAAGATTGTCATTAAGGTACGCACGTACATCTCTGTGTTCATATGGTGGTGCACATTCTGTTGGAAGTAAAATTCCTCATTTCCATAGAGTGTATGAATGGCGGGTAAGATGGATGTGCGTATCATGTTCAGGAACACTGGGTCAATTACTGTTCCTTCAAAAAAGAATAGTTCAATTGCCTTTGAACTTCAACAATATTCTCGGTTTTCCAATACCCCTTCAAAATTGCTTTCCGCTGTTCAAACGATAATCTTGGCTCCATTTTATTATAGCAACGCTAGTATAGCGTAATGTGAGTCACTTCTTTTTACAGAACATCATACGATAAACTTGGCTTCATTTTTTCATTTACCTGACACGTAACAATGTTATCAACGGTCACATCTCTTTACAGAATATCATGCTACACATTACTGTTGTTTTGAAACATATTAAACAGATATCTACTGTGAAAGTGTGTATACGTTTTTGGCACCCTCGGTATATGTAGAGAAAATTTACATATATAAAGATATGAGCATTTCAAAATAGATATCTTGCAAAAAGTATTAGGATGAACAGGAATAAATAAAATATATAATTAATAATTAAAAATTTAATGAATATTTAATAGATTTAACTGGTAGTAGGTGAATGAGGCAATAACAGTAATCATATATAAAACTTCTCATTTATAAAAATTTCAATTCAATGTATTATTAATCTACCCTTGCAGAACATGAACCCTCTTGGAGAGAGTTAAAGTATCAATTATCTCTTGTAGTCGACCACCCTGCCTTGTAACCATGTATCTGAAACCGAACCAGCATAACGATAATGGTAATGACCTTATTTCCCTCGTGATGCACGACTTGTGTCCCGTTTCCTTTCCTTAACATGCATCGTCACTAACACTATAATTGTTCGTGTAATTCATCTTCCTTGTAACGCATTACCTCGAGACAAAACCTGTCTATTGGTAAGATAACCGCAAATCATTCTCAATAACCTACACTTGCTATACACCAGGCATGTATCAATGACCTTAATCTTTCCGTCAGAACGAAGAAACACCAGATCCTAATCAACAAACATTACAGGGGCTATAACATGCAATCCTATGTGAATTACATGTTCGTGTATTTATTAAGTTCAGAAATGAAAGCTCTGCGAACCAATGAAAAATTGTTCACATGCAAGCAGTGCTTATTAAGGGGTTTCAATTGACAGGATTTCACATGTTGAAGGATAACGTAAATAAAAGCTCAAACATTTAAAAATAGCAATACATAACTTTATGGCAACTGATCTCTTATATTGTGTTTATTATTTAATGATGCTCTTTAGCAGCTTTTATCATTAGCGTCCCATTCAACTCAGAGCACATGAAACGACCGATAAATTTTGCTCAGAGGTCTCTTCTTGTAAGTTTGAGGTTTTTTTTCCTGCGACATGCAATTGAAATCTTCAGTGTGTTGTCTTAGCTTCCCTTTACTTCTTTTCACAGTTTACCCTCCTATGATAATATTTATTTATTTGTTTATTTATTTACTCCGGTAGAGCTAAGGCTATTAGGTCTTCTCTTCCGCTTTACCAATCTAATATTAAATTCATGAAGTTATAACGACAATATTACAATTACAACGTTAACAGTAAAGTTTACAATACTCGTACACATATAAACCAATGTAAAACATGATGTATATAAATAAATGTATGCTATTACATAAATATTGATAATGAAAAATATGAACTTAAGAAGAAGAAACAAACAAGAAAATAAAAGAACAATATATACAACCAGCAATGACAATGTGTAGATACATATATCAAGCTATGTAAACCTGAAAGTGGAAATAAAGATACAAGCAAAACATAAAAGTAAACCCTGACAATACTGTGAAATGATATTAGGACTTGCACTCCCTGAGACTTATAAGCCAATACCGGAGTTAGGTGCCTGTCTGCACGCACATACACATTGAGAGACTCTCTGAATGGGTGGCTAGTTCAGTGTCAGAGCCGTCTCGAAGACATCACAAACACTGAAAGGCGCATACACACAGAGAGATCGAATAAAGACGAATGACAAATGGAAATGAATCCGTAGCAGAGCTTTACGAACAGAGTATTTTCCTTTTCTGAAAAGGGATTGAGGAAAAAAAGCTATTGTTAGTCCGCCATAGGATTTGAACCTGAATATTCCCGATTAGAGTCCTAGCTGTTACCGCGTGAACCAAACCGCCCAGTAATACTAGCTGAACAGATATGTACCACGACTGCAATCGAGTGTTTTATTTTAACAAAAGAGGTAGCCAATCAACAACAAAACTAATACAATGCAAACTGAAGCTAAAGAAGCAAAGTATAGTTTCCATTTATAAAAATGTTTGATAACCAGCGGTTATCAGTGGTTTCAGAACCAGCGAAATATGAACCTAAGTTCACGAGATGAGAAATCCTTACAAACAGCACAAATGAGATTGCTTAAATCAATTATATCATATTATTAGATAATATTAGATTATTAGATAATATCAAAAGTGGTGATATAAGAGATAAATTTAAATACAAAATATTGTAAAAAATAAGAATTATAAATAACAATGGCAGAAAATTTTAGAGAAACTGCACTTAGTCATACCATCAAGTAATTTTATTATTATAATCCTGCAGTAAGACTCTGAACGATAGGTTTAATCAATAATATTGCCTTTTATCTTCTCATTATTCTGTCAGGTACAACATATTATTTACCACGGATGGAGGGACTTATACCTTTAATTGGGGATAGACACAATCGAAGGTTTAAAAAAAAAATAATAATATTCAAGTGCAGCAAGAATACAGCTTATGATTCCTAATTCCTTATTTTTAAACAGATCTCGGTGGTATGGGACGCATACATATTCATTTCTTGAATCCTACATTGTTAGGTCCGGGGCCTTCTTCGTAACCTACACGTAGTGATCCAGATAGAATGTACCTTTAAAATATATTATAGACTTTTTTATTATTATATTGGCTTATTATAAATTTGCTTTGCTGGAAACGTTCAAACCAAGGCGTTGAAATTATGGTAATTCAGGCAAACATACATTTTTTTCTTTGTTAAATTAGGGGATTTTATATTATTAATACTTATTTGCCAGTATTTGATTACTTACTATAATGCAATATATTATAGCTTAAAATTTAAAGATTAAAAGCTTCGAAATTCATATTTTAATTTTTTTATAATGGTTTCACTGTACTACTGATATAAGTTTGTACTAGTTCCACGTTTGTTATTCAAAATTAAATTTTATTTTACGTATGTTACATATTGTTTTATTATTGTTAATCAAATTATTGGTTTTTCCACTGTTAGGAAATATAATTATTAATCTACCGTACTGCAAAGTTTCCTTATCGCGGCTATATCCTGAGGGCTTACTTTCGACATATTTTCAAAGTTGTTTGACAACTGGAGGGTGCCAAATTAAATTATTAAATACTTTTGAGACATGGTACCTCATCATCATCATCATCATCATCATCATCATCATTATTATTATTATTATTATTATCATCATCATCATTCTCGGTGGTCAGTGGAAAATACGTCTATCATCTAATCCAAAGGCATTAGCTGGATTTCCGGTGGGATCTAACCTGACTCATGAAGGCAGTTAGAAAACTGGTTGATACCAAAAGTAGCAAATCCGGTCTTGTAATTCACTGTTTAGGTTATTTGAGATGAGATGCCACTATATAATATGCCTGCTATTTGCAGACATATTATGCGAATTTTCTTATTACTGCAACTGATTTTATACTTTTGGGTATTATCTGATGAACAACGTGGCGGCGGGAACTGCATTAGCGGAACGAACGGGTGGCCTAGATCGTTAATACGTGGTCTCGTGAGCGGGAGGTCTGGGGTTCGAATCTCACCAGGACCGTCCTCCCTGACTGAGATTTTTTTTTTCCAGGTTTTCCTCAGGCCTCATAAATAGCAAATACCCGGAAGGTGCCCTAAACTTAGACCTGGAAGGTTTCTTTCCTTAAAAATAACTCCTTTCCCAGTATATCATTTCATCTCATGTATGATCAGTGCCCATCGCCTCTGATGCCTCTGTAGCAAAAACGGGCGTTAAACACTATTCATTCATACGCCAGCCAGGCGGGCACAAGAGTCAGTGATACAAACACTAGAGTGACAGACAGGCTTATGCATTCTAACGCACGTAACTGAGGGAGACGCTGGAACTGCCACTTTTCATTTTCCAAACATTTCTCGCCTCTGCCTATGATATTACCCATTACCCCCCCTTTTTTTTCTATTTGAGAAATTAAACTGATTTATTGACGAATATTATCCCTTGAATCGCACTATAGTTTGAAACTCTATCAAGTAGGAATATCTTTACAAATTGCCTCCTGATAGCACTAATGGACTTGGCATAGACATACGGATCAAATAAACACTCGCTGTGGAATCGAATAGCATAATTAGGCATTATACTTGCCATTTAGTGTTCTTAGAGGACTAATCTTTAGGATTAGTTAGTGTTGTTTCTTTCACATTTCAAACTATATCGAGTCGGTCCTGGTGGTGTAGTGGTTACCATACTTGCCTCCTAAACCCAAGATCATCACGGGTTCAAACCCGGCCAGGATCAATGGATTTTTTCGGGGCGTAAAAATCCTAAGTATGGCTTCCTTCGGAAGGGAAGTAAAGTCGTGGGTCCCGTGTCGTACATTTACGGCACGAAAAAGAACCTCAAGCCTGAAAGAGAGGCCTCTGAGCAAAATTTGTCGGCCGTTTCACGCCCTGAGTTGATTGGGACGCTGATGACCTGAGCTGTTAAAGAACGTCCATAAATAAATCATTCAAAAAAAAAAAAAAACTATATCGACTGAGTGCAAGACCATCTGCAATATATCAGATCTTAATACTAAACAAGTATGGCCTGAATGTAAGCCATTCTTTTTCCATTTATAAAAGTGCATAAATATAAAAATTTTTTACATGTTTCTAATTCATGCATTAAATAGGGCAAGCATAGCCTGGGCTCGTATGCAAGATAGTGTTTGTGAGTGTGATTATTCGTTTTCTATAAGTAAATGTGTATAAAAATTGAAAAGTATGTTTTTCACAAATAAAATACAGAAAGACCTGATTAAAAATAAATATGTAAAAGTTTTTCTAAATAAATACTAGCTTTAAGCAAACATAACCTATGCTCTTATGCAAAAAATTTGTATGTGGTGTTATTCATTTGCTATCAATAAATGTATAAATATTAAAAATTGTGTTTCCTAAACAGGAAATACAAAAAAAAAATCTTTTTATCTAAAGGCCCAACTTTAGGCAAACAACCTGGGCTGTTGTGCTAGATATTACACACAATCTTGGATAAGGAAACATATATTATGTATATGTACATATACAAAAACAGAACCAATGGGAAGTATCGAAAATATCTTAAATCACAGTATGCTATGTACTTAAAAATGATAGTTTAATCAACCATCTTTGTTTTAATATTCCAGCTTTAAATGTATCCCAGGCATATTACTAAAACAACGATGATAATATTATTTCAGTGAATGTATTTTTAGAGGCTATTAGATATGTATATGTATTTTAAATTATTTCTCCATCGATTCTTCATCCTTAGGAAATCTAAATTATGACGTTTAAAGCGCATATTAGCAGGGTGTACTTCACGAATGACCCATTCTTATAATGCATACTTATTTAATACATGCACAAGCTAGATTTAAAAATGTAGAGCTGTATGAATTTCTCCGCATTATCACCACATTCAGGCAAAAACTAAACTCAGTGTACCTCATACGTATTACCCTGAAACACGTTTGCATGCTATACAACAAAAGCGATTCCTTTCTGTTCAGCATCGATGGTTGCATTAAGGTCTTACTCAGTGTAAAAGATAAAGGAGAAAAGATTCATTTCTAACCCTATACACGCCCCCATTCATGAATTAAGAGGATAAAGAAATTAAAATACTTCTGGGGTGAGACTCAAGACCAACGTAACAGTTCGGTAATCCCCGCCCGATTTGAGTATCCCGGATGGCTTTGAGCAATGCCTTACCTGCCGATACCGTCCTTCTCCACCGCGTCAGTCATCAGGTGATTGGATGATCCGATATTTTAGCTTCATTTAATTTTCAAATAATCCATTGACCATATTAATGCATTTTATAAACTCCTTCGGGTTGCTTAAGTTAAAGTTAAAATGTACAATGTCCTGCTTGTCTTTATTATTAATATTAAAACAATAATGTATTATGAAGGTTTTCGGAAGCATCGATCCATTGTGAATATTGTTACCGTCAGAGCTGATGAATAATCAGACCATCAGTTACATTCCTAAATCGCTATGGACGAAGTAGCTACTGCCCAATAAAATTCTACCAGACCGACCGGCATCGTGAGAGTCCTTAGGCGGAGGCCATTATTAACCGCTGTGTCAACAGAATGTGGTCATCATCTGGCGTGCGGTACAGTTAGTTCGAATACGCCCAGCATCTCCGTGTTCACAACCGGCAGCCTCCGGTCATGCAAACTACTGTGCAAATAATAACTCAGGTGGTGTTTTTATGATATGGTTATGTTATTGACTGCACCTTCATAAATATAGCTCAAGCAGAGGTAAGGTTATATTTAGTAAGCAGTTTCTGACGAGCTATCCTTAACACTCAAAATGCTTCCCATTCCGTGAAGTCGAGAGAAAGCACAAAAAATTTACGTATGATGCAGTTGATTCTATTTTTGTTATAACTGAATGTTAAAAAATCTGCAAATGCACCCATTGTCATTGATAGGCACTGTCACAATAAATTGTTTTACCTGCAGAAAACCAGAACCCCAGTAATAACTATATATTTTAAGAACTAAGAAAAAATTAACTGCTTCATAATCGTACAAGAATGTCATTTTTAAACTGTTTTTGTAATTGCAACTGCCAATGTCAGATATGTTCCATCTATAACGATAATAACCTAGGAGGCAGCGGTTATAGGATTCATTAGAAACATTTAGAAAAAATCAAGTCCAGGGATGTTATGGCAAAACAATCTCACGTCGAGGTGATAAATAATAACAATTGCATATCATGGCATAAAGCACTGTATGTACAGTAGAAACAGCTTAGGATTTGGCAGACCTGAATTCTGAGTACACTAATATGCGCACATCGGCTAGTTTAAATGTTGTTCCTTGCCACCAAACCCTAAACCTGACTCAAATTAGTTCATTTGTATTAAATATGTAATGATTGAGGGAAGGGCAATCGAATCACTTTATGCCCTGCTTTGTAAGCCATGTCAAACGGCCCTCGGCGATTTTCTAAAATTTGTAGGACATCTAATTTTACCACATTTTCACCAAAAATAATATTCTTACTCTTAATCCAGGCAATGATGTCCGCCTTATTCTACACTTTGTTTGGAATTTATTCTGATTTTATGCTATGACACGAACCATTAAATATTTGAAATATTTCTGAATTCATTTTCTCATTATAGCTGCAGGTGATAGTTGCAGGACTTGATTGATTCAAAAACGAGATCTCCGTCTGCCAAGAAACTAACCAACCTCAGAGCTTGTAAGAAATACTAATAAACGACGACCCTTGCCCTTTGGATTTTTTAACCCCGTGCTAAGACCAGACAAGAAAATACTCTTTCTGCTACCTTCACTTGTATTATAGGTCTTAACAACAGGTTTCTCTCAGAAAGCACTGCGCTGTGCCGGCCCATAACTCAAATAACCCCAGTGTAGTTCTATTTATATGCCCCTTCTAGCTGTTTTATGTTATTTCACTCCTACACGTTGGGCTCTTCTCCCATTTCTGCATTTGTTTTATATATACTTCCATTGAAATATTTTCATATTATTGTTTCAGTTTATTTCTTCTGCTCTTTTATAAATATATTTCCCTGCGTTTGTTCCAGAATTGTTGCCGTTGTTCATTTCCTCTTTGGCTAATCCTTCTTTTCTTTTTTTCTTTCTCTCTTCCATTCGTTCACATTTCCTTCTTTAATTTTATTGTCCATTAATCTCTTTCAATTTTTTTAATTATCTTTCCTTTGTGTTCATACGCTTTCTCTTTATTCATCTAAGAAATTTTATATGCTTTTTCGTTTCTTTTCTCCTTCCTTTTTGTTCATTCTTTTCTACTATCTTCTTTCCTGTTTCCTCCCGTGTTTTTTTCAATCTTCTCCTAGTTTTTGCTTCCTTAATTTCTTTATTTAAATTATTCTTTTGATATATCCGATTTTTTTATTATTTCTTTTTTATCTCTAATCTAACTATCCTTTCCTTTGTGCCTTTTTCTAATTGCATGCTCACATGCTTTTCTCATTCCTTTGTTTTTCTTCTTTTTCTTACAACTTTTTAAAAACACTTTCTCAATTATTTTTATTTCTTTTGTTTAATTCATTTTATACTCTCTTCTTTGCTGTTTTCTTTGTTTGTTCAATAGTCTCCTAGTTTATTCTTCCTTTATTTTCCCCTACCTTTTTTTATTATTTCGTTTCTTTTTATCTCCGCATCTACTATTCTTTCCTTTGTTCCTTTTTGTAATTGCACGCCCACATACGCCTCTCATTCCTTTGTTTTTCTTCTTTTTCTAACACAGTTTTTCAAATACTTTCAAACGAGCATTTTCAGTCTCTTAAGTCTAGATTCAAGATTTATATTCCTTAATGAATGAGATTTCATTCCATATCTCAGTATATTGCCTCATATATGATTGGCATGAAACATCTACCGACAGTTGAAGGTGTTAGGTACATAGATGTCTTCTACCACTTTCCCAGACCGTGCATTGCTAATGAGTTCGGACCTCTGGCAGCATTATCTTGTGTGCATCATGGGCGTGCAGAGCAACGCCTTCATTTTACAATCAACTGCGCAACAAATGAGCCAGAAGAAAAAGTGCTGGTTACTACACAAGGTTGTAATTACACAAGTACAGTGACTGCCCACGGCCAAATCAGCATCTAACGGTTTTACAGAAGTGTGAACTATGTTACAACTGCACTTGTCTGGAAGCGGAAACACTTGATTATTACCTGTCAACATGTGCCATTTCAAATATTGTGTGTATCAGCTCACGCCCTGCCGCCACTACACTTTCAAAGTCCACGTGCATTCGTTTCTAGTAATCGTGACGCCGACTGTGGCCTAAGGAATCTGCCACTAGAAGTATTATCACGTGTTGGTAGAAGTCCTAGCTTCGAACCCTTTGGGGTTATGTAGTGTCCTTAATTGAACTTTTTGTACGCAAATATGTTTTCCTTCCTTTTCTTTAGTAAAGCCAAAAATAAATTTCACCAATCCACTCAGTTACAGGTACTTGAAAATTTATTGTAAATTTCATTTAAATTTTATAGGCACGTCATTCCAGAAATTAGGAAAGGAGACGAAAGAGATGAGAGGATCAATGGCCTACGTCATTCTTTTCAAGGCTTTTAGAGATCTTCTTCAACATCATCGATCTCAACTAGGTCTTCCTCTATCTCTTCTTCCTTCAGATTTTGATATCTCCTGACTATTCTCTGATCCACCATCCTTATTACGTGTCCCAGTCATTCTAATCTGCGGATTTTGATGATTGTTATAATACTGGGCATTCAAAAAGTTTTGCATCCAGCATATCCATTGTTAGACAATAATGTCTACAAAATTTTAACTAACGAGTTAGCAATAATGTGTAATAAGTGCAAACTTGCATAGTCACTGTCGTACAGTCTGTTGAGTTCAATCCTGTGTCAATAGCTGGTGAAATGTCATGAATATTTCTAAAGAAAGCTTTAGTTTCTACATTTTCACACGCTATAAGCTGGGTGAAAGAGAGAAAAATATCAACCAGGTCTTAGAAGCTATTCATGGTGATCAAGTGTGTTCATATGATACCACAGCTAGATGGATTTGATCATTTGAAGAAGGGCGAGAGGCTTTGAAAGACAACCCTCTCTCTGGTCGATCTCGGGAAGCTGCGCACGAGAGAACAGTTCAAAGAGTGGGGAACTTGGTGGAAGAAAATCGACATATTGTTGTTGAAATGCTAAGAATGGAAGTGGGTATCAATGTTGGTAGCATTGACAGTATGCTCCATGGACATTTAAAGCTGCGAAAAATCTGTGCAAAATGGATTCCACATTCCCTAACCAATGAGCAGGAGAAGAGGAGAAATGAATGCGCAAGGAAACTGCTGAGCATGTTCGCACTAAATGCTCCTAAACGTTTGACAGATATATACACTGGTGATGAAAGTTTATATTATTACTAAACCACCCCCATATAAAGCTCAGAACCGCTTGTGGGTAAATGAGACCAATTGTTGTCCCATAAAATGTTCGTTCTCGGAAGCGAATGTTCACTATTTTCTTCAACTATGAAAAACCATTAGTGGTTTTCTGTATGCCACAAGGAATGACAACGAATGGAGAATACTATGGCATTATATTTTGGATCCTCTATTTGAAAAGCTAAGGAACTTCAAGGGTGTTTCTTTTACAAGACAATGCCTCACCTCACAGAACAGCTACAAATTTGAGGAAACTGAAAGTCGCTTTATCATCTACCCTACAGCCCTGACCTTGCACTATGCCACTTCTGGTTGTTTCCTCGAGTGAAATCGTGTATTGCTGTAATACCTTTTAAACCATGTAGGGCCCATATAATGCTATTGATCTTATAACTAATTTATATAAATGTAGTTTGACTATTTGTGATATTTATCACTTCTTCAGAACAGATCTAACTGCTTAGTGGCATTTGTTGGCTGCAGCCAATTTTGCTTTAATTTCTGTTTTAATAATTCCAGCGATCTCATTCCAAGCATTTCAATTTCATTTATTAGCCTGTCTTAATATTTCCTGTTTCTCTAATACCTTATATTATTATTATTATTATTATTATTATTATTATTATTATTACAATCAAGATTTGTTGCTACCTCTGCCATATTTTCTTGTTACAACATATCTTGTAGCTTGTCCAAGGATTACGTCATCAGTGTATGCTAGACACTCTCTGGCCCTAAGATTGTTTTTTATTTATATTATGGTTTTCTGTAAACACTAATTAAAAAGTAATGTCGACAGCAAGTCCCTGCGTCTCAGTCCTATCAATATGTCAAATAGTATCTATATTGGTAGTTTTATTCAAGGTCATTTCGCTAGTCTTACCAGTTTATCTGATATTTCAAGCTTTCATTATTTGAATTAGCCTAATTATACTACAAAGGTTATTTGAAATCTCAGAATGAAGCGCAAATTGACAGCGTGTATTTTTGAAAATATTTTTATTTTTTAACTTGACATTTCAAGCGATGCTCCACCGCCACGGGTGGCCGAGGTCGTTAAGGCACGGACTCGTGAGCGGGAGGTCTGCGGTTCGAATCCCGCCAGGACCGTCCTCCCTGACTGAAGTTTTTTCCAGGTTTTCCTCAGTCTTCATAACTGGCAAATGCCGGGGAGGTACCTAAACTTAGGCCTGGAACGCTTCCTTCCTTAAAAAAAATATCATTTCCCAATTTATCATTTCATTTCATGTATCATCAGTGTCCATCGCCTGTGGTGCCTCAGTAGTGAAAACGGGCGTTAAACACTACTCAAAAGCGATGCTCCAAAACCTTCATCATATTACGAAAGTCAGGTTCCTTCAGAAATGTAAAATACGCTTTAAATGAAAAGTTAAGCTCTTCGTTGGACGAAAATGTCTTTCCCAAAGTAATTTTCTCCATTTAGGAAACAGATGGAAGTCTGGATGCAGTGAAGTCAGGGTAATAAGACTGTGTGGCAGAAAATCGTGTCCCATTTGATTTTGTATAAGGGCGAGTATTCTCTTGATGGAAGATGGTTTTTTCTTTGATAAACCTGGCCTTTTCTCGCGTATTTTTATCTTCAACAGGTACAAAAGGTTAATATAATGCGCTCCTGTGACAGAGTGCAAAGGTAGTCGATTAGCAATACACCCTTGGCATCCCAGAAAATGAAGTCATGATCTTCCCAGTCGATTTCTAACACCTGGTCTTCTTTGCCGGTGGAGAATCGTGATGCTTCTGTTGTTCAGACTGCTGTTGTTTCAAGTGTGTTGAGTGCGCTCATGTTTCATCATTGATCACGGATCTCTCCGAAAACGGGCCAAATTTTGATAAGAGATTTGCATATGAAAAGTCAGAAGTCGCGGCTCCCATCTTGGCGATAATGTTTTCATGTACAATTCTCCTCTCAACATGTGAAATACGCGCGTCCCTGAAATGCCCAGAGCTTTAGCAATTGCGGACACCTTTACTGGGTAATCCTCCAGAACCATGTCATGCGCCTTAACGATAAATTTCTGATTTGACGGATTTTGCTCGTTCGCTGCGTGGGTCATCTCCCAAGCTTTCAAGGCCGCGTTTTAACTCCGTCGTCCATTTGGAAACGGTTGAAAATGATGGGGCGGAGTGTTTGTCATATCTGTATCAATATCTATTCCATTCATACCTTCTTTACTAAACACTTAATACCTCACAAAGTTCGATATTTGTCATTTTTTTCCTATACGATTACACGTCTGCATGCACAAACAGCTATAGCTACAACGATTCTAGACTAATTCGTATATTATTGCACAAATGTTTTTATGAAAGAGGAGGGTTTTGATAACAAAATTGCTTCGGGACTGTAGCTGCAATCATTCCGAGAACTTTTCTAAAGAACCTCGTATCATCGAATTGTTTATAATCTAAGCACAGATGACGTACATCTATATTATGTTCAAAAGCTTTCTTTGAGATTATTCATAAATTAAAGATATGATCCATTGTGGATCGCTCTTTCCTAAAGTCGCAACCTTTATATGTGCTTAACGATAGTATAAATAGATTTCAGTGTCATACTTTAGAAATTGCCTTGCGTTTTCTATAAGAATATTCTGCCTATGAATAAACTATTAAAAGGTTTGAAGAACGTGAAATAAATAAAAAGATAAATCAAAGAAATGCAGATGATATATACTCTAGGAATAAAGCTGAAACACGTAACAAAAATAGATTTGGTATTTTATAAGATCTGGAATGTAATTTTATGATGTAATGATTGTAGAAGGCCTTTGTCTTTAATGAAACCGCATTGGAAATATTATTTATTATTTTTTACGTCTTACAAATATGAATGCCTTTATAACGCTGAAAAAAAAAAAACAACTTTTTTTCCAAAAAAAAAATGCAAAATCTTTAAACATCATATCTTTTAAAGAGGGTTTTTTTATACACACTTTCATTTCAAAACTTACCAATCGAAATAACTGCGTATATAAAATATTTTAAATTTAAACAAAATTCAGTTTAGATAATGAGGAGGAAGTTTAAACCCAATTTTAATTAAATATTAGGTTATGTCCCCTCATACCTAGTCGCCCCATTTTGAAATTTCTAATAACCTCCCCTACTTAGTGATAATATTAAGAGGATATAATTGTTATCAAATCTTTTGTTTGCTACCTTGTCTGGTAATGTGAATATTTGTTATTGTGTGCATATCAGTTGTAGAATGAAAACATAATTTACTTTGCGTAAAATTACAATTTTAAATAATAAGTTTATTTCGGATTTTCTAACTAATCCGCTTGTAGGATATATACCATTTTGAAACAAATGATAGCGAAAAAACAAGAATTATATGAAATTGTTTTGCAGTTTTTGTAAACAACATTTGAAACTTAAAGATGAGAGTGGCTATAGGTGAGGGAGTGAAACGCAATATGTAATCAACATTGGTTTTAAATTTACAAATATGTAGAATGATACGTTGTTTGTTTAAATTGTTTTAAGTAAGTATTGTGGCGTTAATTGAGTTACGCCCTTCTGAGCACGGCTACTTACTGGGGAAGTGCAGTCGCTGCAACCGGAAAAAGGAGGACACAATCGCCGCGCCTAAAGTTTGTATTTTTATTTCAGTATTTTATTACTGAAAGCATAAAATGATGCTGTTTTAAACGTTATGGTAATAAGCATTAAGAAATGTTGAAAATGGTGTCTCTCAGCGGCATCTGCGAAGGGAATTCCTGTACTTCATCTACTTTATTTCCCTAAGAACACGGCGGTTCGAAACACGTTTCTTGTGATTCAGAGATCCTGTCTCTTGTAACATTTTAACAATTTGACGAACAGTTTCTCTGCCTGGAGCACGATTGTCATTCACCTCGCCACTTCCTTGCAACATTCGTTTATACATATGTATCGTACATAAAAACCCGTTCACCAAGATTATTTATGTAGCGGCATTAACTGACGAAGAACAATTAGCATACACTTTACACTCATTGAAAGCAGCAAGTAACATACAAAAGTCAATCATTCGCTGACAAAGTCTCTTACACACTAACTACAAGCTGCTACTTACACATGCATTACATACTTGACGACTAACTTCTCCCAGTACGCAGCCACTCTTTACCGACCCGTAACTTTAATAACCTCACTGTGCTGTGATAAGTTTTCAAATGAAAGCACTTTATATAACTGAATCAAGAATATAGTTGCTAATATCGATGAATACAATAATTAAAACAGCTGCTGATAAAATTTATATTTTGTAACTTTTACAGTGCGTTATTTATATGTTAAACATACGATTGGAAATTGCTATTTAATTTAAACCTTTCTTCAGTTATAAATTATTCTTTCTATTTTAACATAAAGCTTTAAATTCTAAGAAAATTCTTTATATAAATAATAAAAGTCTTTATATTACATAAAAAATGTGGTGGTAAACGGCATATAGCAGAAATTATGAGCGAAATACTATAGGTATCGATAGTTTAAGCACTTGGCTAATAGAGGATGCTCAATATGAGTTGCCTTTGTTAAAAAAATGGTTTTGCACCACAATATGTATCCAGTTAATGTATAAATTGCAGGAATTATGGAGCCATTTCTAAGATGGAGCTGTTTAAAACAATCTTATTACATTGACAGGAGGACGTTAAATGTAAAAGTGCACTGAAATGACTGCAAAAGTGGATTAGAATGGCTCGATGCTTGAACACTGTAAAATTTACATGTACTCGTATGAGGGAAGGATCCATTAATCACTGCAGTCTAAACTTGCACCTCGTAGTTTGTTTCATTCTCGAGATCACTTTGCTTCCTTGTTTGCAGTTCAGGTCTATGAAATATTGCATTCTATGATTAGATAATTATTTTTAAATAAAAACGAAAGTGTGCATCTAAGATATTCGGTTGGTTAAACCTATCAAAGCAGAGAGTTGGAGGTTTGGAGGTCAGAAGCTTTATATTAATCATGAAACGCATATAAATCATTTCTAAGAAAACATTTTCTAAAACGCAGTGGAACGGGTTACTATGTGTCTTGTTACAAAATTTCTTTAATATTATCTGTAATCGATAGCACGCTAAGGTATGCTGTGCGTTATTCTACTCCACTTCCATATTCTAATTGCCTCTGGGGTTACCTTTATACCTGTCCCGTAAATCCATGTAGGTTCTTCACGACTTCGTCCGTGTTGGTAATTAATATTTTTCTAGCGTTATAAAACACAGGTGGCCAAAACTGTCAATACGCAGTACGTGTATAAACTCATAAATAATGGAGATGAACAGCGATGAATCGAATATAAGCGTTTAGCAAGTTTACAAGCGTGATTCATGGAAGTACTTTCTGTTTTTCCTTACAAGGTAAATTGAAGATTGAAAAGCCTGTAAACTGTGGGGGTCTCAGCATCATGACAAGGCATATTTTCTTGTCAGCATAGTCGTATTATTATAATAATTAGGATATCCAGTTTTAAAAATTACCAAATTACAGGATAGGAGTGGAACGAGAAAAATTGAAAGCCATCCCTAAAGCACGATCGGTCTACACACAAGTTTAATGTACTCTACGGCGCCACAAGCCCCATGTGTTGTTGCTAAGTATCTCTAGCGAATGTGAATCGTTTGCTGATGTCAAAACAGGGACAGCCTGTCCTAGACGCAACTGTTTCTTGTTTTTCCTCAATAATTTAATTAAAATATGTATAACTTTAGTAATATTCGTGAGTACTCAGTTAAGTATACGAGTATTTGGTAATATGTTCTTCACGAGGCGAAAATTGACGGTTTTAACCTCCTTGGTTTAGCAGTACTTTGACCTTCTGGGCAGTATGCAGTTCTGCTACTCCTGCTGTTACAAATCGGCAAACTCTGGCCGAGAGCGAAGTAAGAAAAACAAAGCATTTTATTTATTTATTTATTTATTTATTTATTTATTTATTTATTTGCGCTTTAATACATTTTTAATTAGTGTAAGAATTAACCAATTTGTGAAGTATTATTGATAGTAATTTTGTGAAAATAATTTAACAAAAATGTTTCAATGCCTTTAGAAAGTCATAGAAAATTAATTTAAGAAAGCTTCTCTATATCATAAAAATGTGTGTCATGTCTGGTGAACTGCCTGTGGTGCCCCAGCAGTAAAAGCGGGCATTAAAGTGAAGAACTGCGTTAAGATGGCAGGCAGCATTTTGCCTTTGAACTACAGATGCAACATAGATAGTATTTTAAATTAAAATACTTTTAGAATCGAATAGTTCGTTTAAGAACAAATTTGCTGTGCTATGCTACAGAATATTTAAATTCTAAAAGTGCAAGTTATGTCGGTTAACAAAAGTATTTGTGTTGACAATGGAAATTCCAGGTAGTATCTTTCATTGCCGAGCTCATAAGGTCAACAACCGACAGTCTTTTGTTTGAGAGCTTATCGCTCGGATCCAATTACATCTCCCCTTCAGTGCATCAGCACCAGTAACATAGACACGCATAAGTATCATAGCCAATGAGAAAATGCATAAGAAGCAACGTGGCAACATCTTACACACATTTACAGCGGAAAGATTTGTATGATACGAGTGGCCAAGGTCGTTAAAGCAAGAGCTGCAGGTCTGGGGTTCGAATCCCGCCAGGACCGCCGCCCCCCCCTGACTGGGTTTTTTCTAGGTTTTCCCCAGTCCTCATAAATGGCAAATGCTTGGGAGGTACCCTAAACTTAAGGTACCTCCCAGGAACGTTTCCTTCCTTAAAAAATATCCTTTCCTAATTTATCTTTTCATCTCAATATCATCAGTGTCCATAGCCTGTGGTGCCTCAGTAGTAAAAACGGGCGTTAAACACCATTCAAAATAAATAAATAAATAAACTGAGCTAAAATATGTACAGTGCACAGGTAAGCACCTTTTCTGAAATTTTAGGCACAATTTTTACATTGAAAAATTTTTAAAAAATTGTTCTAAAATAACGTAAGATAAAGATTGAAGTTTAGTCTTTACTAAAAGACGAAACTTTTACTCATTGAGTAAAATGTCTGCGCAATTATTTTGAAAAGTGTAGAAACTAATAGTTGATTAACTGTTTTGGAAAATACATTTTTGAGAAAACGAACTACGAAACACAGACTATATGAGAACAGCTGCAGTCCAAATGTAAAGTTTTCAGTTTTCTTTTCTGCATTACTGTTTCTGTTTTGATTACCTTAAATGTTACGTTTTTTCTTGCAATTTTCCACCATTGTCTTTACTGAATTTTGCTTACACTTTATCAAATTTTTGAAAGGAAAATAAAATGAAAAGTAAAGTAAAAGAGAAAAGGAAAGATATGAAACTATAAAAAGTGTATTTAAAATTAATAATAAAAAATAAAGCACATGCTACATACATATGAATATATATTTTTATTCCCTATCGATCACTGTATAAACACTTTACTCACCTAAACTTCCCCCTGTATGCTGCTTCTGCTCAAATGACTGTATCAAAGTGTCCCTGTCAGCTCTCAAATTTTAAGGATTGCGTACCATATGGATAAGAACTATACACTAGAACTAGTCCTCTGCAAAAGGATGCTCAGCTACTAATATAGAAACAATAAAATGAAAGTAAAGTGAAGATGAAAAGCGAAAGGAAGGTGGAGTGTGTTGAAACGACATTGCAAAAACGGGAGAGCCCAGAAATCCTACACCACAAATGTCTCCCCGCAATATTGAGATTCAAGACTTACTAAAGCTTAATCAACATAAGTACAGGGTAAAAAGTTGTAAGTGAAGATACGAGTAAAAATTCCAATTATAAATGTTCTTTTTATTTGTCAGATATGAGCCTGGGTGACGGGAGATTTCGTTCTCTCTGACATTTTCTACAGCTCGTAAAATATCTGTTTTATACCAAGGAACTTCCAACCCACGCAGATATAGCTGCATAGCATGTACACACTCGTCTAAGAGTTCTCTCTGAAATTTTCTTGGATATGCTGCTCTTTTCCCTAAATTCTAACATTTATTTCTGTTCTTCTAGTTGTAGCTTATTTCCATGCACTTTTGAACATTTCATATAATATAAATATGTATATTTAAAGTTTAATCTGCTGCTTCTAAGTGTTTTTCAACGCCTCTTTTGACAGTTCAAGTTATACTTCTACAAAATATTTTTTATGTTTTGTTTTGTACTCACATTCCTTTTATAGCTGTACTTATAAACTGAAATATTTGTATTGCGCTTTGAACTACAATCATAGACAGTGAGCAATTCTTGACGCAACCGCAGAACCGGCCGGCGCGCTATGTATATTTCCTCTCCGCGCGAGGCTTCAGTGTTAACTTGAAATCTTGGGAAAGTAGCACACCACCGCACGCCGCGAAACCGGTTGCGTGAAGGATTGTTCATCCTGTACTATCATTATTACCACACTAGCTCTCCTTCGTTGCGTCACAACCACAATTGAGCTTCAGATACCCCTCTCTCAGGTTTGTTTTAATACGAGCTAGCGGTAAAGGAATGTTTACCGAAAACCTTTGCCGTCCGCTGTGCACTAAGTAAATTAAAATAGCTTTCAGAAATATATTCGGAACAAAATTACTATGCAATCACCTCCATTGACAATGGTGATTTCTGCATTTTATTCTGCATAAGAATGAATAAATCCTTATTCGATTGGATAATATGTTATAAATACAGCCTGGAAGTTACGCAAAATGCCTTTTCTGTATATTTAAGAGGCATATAGAAATGTACATGTTTCCGTACATTTGGGGTCGGTAGGACCAGTTTTTATTTTGTCTATTTTGGCTTCTGCCTGTTTTAAGATTAAAACTTTTTCTGCCTTTTTTGGATCGTTGTACATTTTTTCTGCGATTAATCACGCATTTAAAGTACATAAAGAATTTCAATATTGAAGTGGAAAAAAATTAAACAAATGTTATTTCCGCCTCACAAAAAAAAAATCTTTTTATAAAGTTATTTCTTTACAAGCTGTCAAAAACTATATCCTCATTCCATTCACTTATTCTCTTTAAATAGCAGAACCTTTATTAGTGAAAGGAACAAATGGTTACCTCGGGCATACGAATACCAGGGAATAGAACGGATGAGGAAGTACTGTAGATAGTCCTGGCGAATGACTTTGTATCGATCTGTGCGAGACATTTCTAGGAAATTTGTGGTGGAAGTAACTTTTCAGCTGCATAAATATAACAAACAATTGTTATATTGAGAAAGATGAGAGCTGTACAGCTGTGTAACAAACCGTCCTTACAATGTGTTCAATACAGAAGTAAGAGAGATACTAACCTGGTTCCCCTATAAAAGCATAAACAGAAAATGAACTCGACCTGAAATTACTTCGGGTCTTTTGCTCATTCGCCAGGACTATTCATAACTACTTTACCTTCTCTTGATCAACATTTCCATGATATCCTGAAGGGTTGAATTTTTTATTGTAAATGGAAATAGCTTATATGCTATAATCCCTTCAGTGAACGGAAAATATTTTTCCATGATAAAAAAATGTTCTCTCTAACAAGCGGCTGAATATGACAGTTGATACCTTGAAAAAATATCTTGTAACCAAGAAAAGTAAGCCTAAGTACTTTCATTATGTAATAGAGAAAACATTTTCATTGCGCGCGGGGCTTGTTGCTGTGCGAGGTTCCCAGATCTGCCCTTGTGAACATTACATACCGTACCGAGTCTCAAATTTATCTCGAACGTGCGCAATTGTTCGCGGTTCTGTTCTGTACACACGTCTCCATTGCCTTTGAACTTCAACAACATTCTCGGTTTTCCAATACCACTTCAAAATTGCTTTCCGCTGTTCAAACTTGGCTTGGCTCCAACGCTAGCATAACGTAATGTGAGTCATATCTGTTTACAGAACATCATACGATAATCTTGGTTTCATCTGTTCATTGTTTGGCACCCTCGGTATAGACAAAAGCTTGTCTCTCCAATTTTTGAGCCAAAAAAAATCATTGTTTTTTATAAGAGCATTGTAGATCTAGAAATGAATTGATTAAGGAAGTCGGGTGTTCTATATACACTACCTTCTGCTATTCTCTGCGCTCTTAAGTTCCTACTGTTTTAACACATGCTTGATATAGCTTGTAGAGTTTGTAGTTTAATTGATGCCTTGACTGTGTGCAAACCGCATATGAATATGTAGCAACATATGTTCAGAATAATTGAATGGCAAGAGTTACACAGACCTCAGCGCCTCTTTAGTAGCCATGGAAACATTTAGAATCCATTAAAATATTAGGCAATTGTTCGGTCCTCTAGGGATAACGCTCACCTGGAAACTTGCAATCTAAAATGTATTTTCAATACTTTTTCTCAACAGCAAAGAAGCCGCAATGTTAAGCATTAAAAAAAAGATAAGGAAGATAAGGAATAAGTATAGGTTCAACTGTATCCTTAACAATTTCTGATAATGAAATTTAACCATTCACAGAAAGAAGGAAAAACCTGAATAAAATAAAAGGACCAAAAATGCATTATACAATTAATGAAGAACTATAAAAGGGTAAGTTAATAAATGCTTATATTAAGGATGAATGTTGGAAAATCATCGCAGCGAACGACAAGGCAGTCTTAATTGAAACTAAATCGATGGCCTAGGGCCGTACTGCGATTAAAAAAGAAACGTGAGATCCGTAATATTGGCTTGGATTGGTAGAGATTGAGAAGGAATTTTCAGTAATTCCGTCGTGTTCAAGGGTTGGCTGCTTGCGCCTACGCTGCCTGGAGGCCACCTTCTGGAACAAGGGAGAGTTGAGCGAAACAGCGGAGGCCAATAGCCAGGGGTTATGAGGTATAGGCAGAGTCCGTAACATTGTTCCCAGATTAGCGCCCCATTACAGATGGAGTTCCCCCTCCATTTTTTAATAAACCCATATCCTGAAAAATCCAGCTTCCACACCAGACGTCAGGGCAGAAATCTTCCAAATGCAAGAATCCTCCGTCACTTCGCACCATCCCGTCTGCTTGGCACCTTGACCCCTTCAGTCAGAAGCAACGGAATTAAATCGAGGGGAATGGGAGAGCGGAAAGGAGAGCTCTATTTCAGCATTCAGCAGCTACCGCTTGAGTCACTACGTTCTGTGAGCTATAAAATTATACATAAAAGCAGAACAAGAATACCAACGTTATTTCGAAATCTTTGTATAACTATAACATCTTCACCACAGGTTTTCTCCTTTTTCTGTCATTAATGAAAGGCAATAACTTACGATGAAAAGTATTGCGCTATAACAGAGACGTAAAATGTGAACAGTTCTCTTTAACGGAAGAACTGAAGGATTTCCCTAACTGTCAGTGCAAGTTAACTCAGTAATTTCTAATTCAACCCGGAACTAAAGAACACAAACAAAACACGCGAACACTTCGCATGCATTACCGCACCTAATAGAAAAGTCGTATCAGGTATCTAACGCACGCCAATGCACATGCATGTACAACAAACCTTCAATAAAGCTGTTCCGTGATGGAAGCACGTTAATATGTGGAATTATAACAACATTTTTCTGGCACGAACGCGTGTTTTAAATAAATGCTTACGCTTTAAAAATGGGTCTCCCTTCGTGACCATAGTCTTAAAATTACGCTCTAATTCTCTTTGTGGAGGGTTACGGCTTCGAATAGCGCCTCGAGCATAAGAAAATAGAGAAAGTTTCAATTTTCTACATTCATTCCAGGAAAATATTACTTTTTTTTTTTCAGTTATCCAAGTTTCATTAAAAGGAGACTCGGGTTATGCTTTGAAAACATCTACCGTCATTGAATGAAATTTTATATGAATTGTGTGCAGTTAACGTTAAAAGAGTGCATATATTAAGGTATATTCAAACCATTCCTGTGATCTATATTTTTCTAAGAGCGGTTTACACGTTACAGAATTGGTCGCTTATGTCATTTATTTTAGAAAGTGTGCCATAAAGAGTTTTCATGTTTTCTCGAAAAAGGTGTAACAGGTCCTCACATCAATGTTTGCCTACATCAAATAGTAATAATTATTAAATATTGTAGTAGCCTGTAGTAAGAAACAGAAACACTTAATGCATTACGGAAATGTATTCATGGCTACCGAGACGTATAACTCTATGACAATAGGGAAAAGGTTGCCTTTTTTAATCTTTTGTGCTTCTTCCGTATAATGGGCCAGAGCATTGTGACAAACCTAAGCGCATGCAGGTGACTGAACAATAGATACTTTGTATCTTAGTTGCTGAAGATGCTTCAAAATTCGTTAAAGGTAGAAGGGGAACAAGTGTAGCCGATGACGTCATTACATCGTATGTTCAGGAGCCCCCAATAAGGAGACAAAGAGAGATGAATTTAATCTAAGTACGCTTGGGAGCTCAAGAGTTCACCAATAGTATTTAAGTGTTTTAAAGGCCCAGGAAGCCGTGGGCGCTATGCTGTGAACCCTGTGAGATTTTTTGACCACGGGGGGGGGGTGTTTAGAATTTCATATATAAGGGGAAACAACTTTGCAAAAGCACGTTTTGGATGATCAACATCGCTTTACTTGAGGCAGTAGACGAGAGGCACACAGATGCAATTTCAGGCAGTATATTTTTATCATGCGTCATTAAAGCCATAGAGGTAGCAAACTCTATGGCCAATAATTAAGTGTCGTGTGATTAAACATCTCAATGCGTTCAATGAAGCAGATTGTGTGATTTGAACCACCTCTTTCCATCTCCCTCCTCACATGACCACTAAGACACGAAAGGCGACTTCGGGTCCCTGAACGACCCGGTATATGAAATGGGACATCGGGTACACAAACGACAACATCAACATCTGCATATAAAACAGGTTCCAAGGATAAACTTAGGACCCACTTCTTTAAACTTATCGCCACGTTAAAGAGTGCTGTTACAAAGATATGAGACAAAAAATTAAAAGTTATGAAGTTCATTGAAAACGAAAAGTGTCATCATCATAATCTACTTCAAACATTGGTAATTAATCTTGTTGCATCTCCTTAAATTGATCAGTTCACGTTTCATCCATTGACCAATCTCTCTTCTACCTGGAATCCTTTTTCTGATAAGTTAAGATTATATCATTTAAGCCCTCTACTTGCAAAAATGTCTTATACCAGAACAGTGCAATGTACCGCCCGAATAACAGCTAAATATTATAAAATCACTGGCATTAATATTCATAACTTCAAAAAATACCAGAACTGCTTAAATAATAACGGTTAAAGACATTTCCCTGATAAAGGGCGGTCGCTATAACATTAACCACCAAAGTAACAAAGCAACGCCCCGAATAAAATTACATAATATATATTAACAACAACTATTAAGGTTCCTCTTAATTAAAGATTTGCTTCTGCTGAACGGGAAGGGGGAAATTTTCAACAACGAAACATATTTAAATGTTTGACTTTCCGGAAACATGTTATCTTACACCCAACAAAGCAGTAAGAAAGGTTCAGTGAACACAGATAGAAACCGCTCCCGAGGCGAGGCTGAGGATCACTCTCCTTCCTACGTGGCTGAGCTGATAGTTCTCAAATCAAGTGCACGGAATCACGTTGCTTCCAAAGGATGACAGTGGCTAGGCAGCGGGTATTTCAAATAAACTTAATGCCGCTGTCACGACTTTCATTATTTATCTTTTCTTGTCGTCCAACTCCTTTCACTGATCTTAGAAATCTCCTTTCGTATGTCTGAATTCTGCACCCCATCTTCTAAGCGCGTGTCCAATTTTAAACTATCACTATACCCGTTACTTCACAAAAATTGGGCTGGGTTTTAATTCTAGTTTTGTTAAGTTCTATCTAATGAAATGACAGACATGATTAAATGTTTATATTACGTTCAACCTTCTTTTCAAATTAAATTCTGATACTGATTTCCAATTTAACTTCAATTCCAATTTTGGCCTCACTACCCATTTCCTTCTGAAAATTATTATATTAGGCGTCAAATTCTAGAGGCATCAAATCTAGAAAAACGATTACCCTTTTAGGCCCTGTTGAATAAAAGTTGCTAACTGGAGATTATCTTTAACTGTAGTTTAAATAGTAACTAGAGGTTAGTCATCATTTGTTGCATAAAAATAACCTCAGATTATACAACTTCGAATCTGCAATAATCTCGTGAAATAATGGGGAAATTCGTGCTTAGAGCGAGTTGATTTTCAACTCTGTTCAAACTAAGAAACAGTTTTCCCGCCTCCTAGACGGTTTTCATTTATTAATTTTTATAATTTTTCTCTCGTTAATATTTTTCAAACATGCATAATGAAAAATCTAAGCGAATGCAAGCAGCAACTTTTAGCAAAAGTGAGAAGTATATTATTATTATTATTATTATTATTATTATTATTATTATTATTATTATTGTTGTTGTTGATATGGTGCTAAAAGGTAAGGAAATAATGAAAACTAGTTCGATCTTAAATAAGGATAAAGAACGTACATATAAGAAAATTGCCAAAGGAAATAATAATTCGATTCTGAAGACTTCTGCATTATTGTGGGTATGTATGTGCACTCTATAGCACCTAAAACTGCAGGAAATTTGCGAATGTTATTGAAGTCTAGCATCAAATTCTTTACATCACCCTCTTCGATTGGCATTTTAATGAGTCGAGGTCTTGGCGCTGCTATTGCTCTAGTAACCTTGTGGATGGTTCTACTGGCTCTTCCTTTCTCATCTTTGAATACACTTCCAATAACTATTTGGAAACTCCCTGCATAGAACCTTAAAATGAATAGTGTCATGAGCATAGAATACAAAGCATGATTTCGCTTAGTTTGTGATTGCAATCGGGGACGTAACAGCTGTTCCATTTCTTCGACATCTTTTGATAAGCGAAATAGCATTTTTTAAAGTTTGTCAATTAATTCTAGGAACAGATTATTTCTTTCATGAAATACTCGAGGATCATGTTGAAGTTCATCTTCGAAGGAGATGTCGAAATCGGAAATCAGAAATCTGTACAATATATTGCTTGTAAGGTTAACCTAACATAGCCTACAATTGTGTGCAATTGTAAATTGTAAATTCTAAACGAAATTAAAATAAGCATAGATAAATGAAGTGCTTCTGTACTTTGAGAAGTCTTTTATTTAACAATTACTAAACTCTAATTAGTGTTTTAATTTGATAAAATTTCGTGAGTTAGATTTAATATGAGATTAATACGAAATAATCTTAGTTTAATGTTTATACTCCTACAACCAAAATTTCCAAGCGCATAACGGATGGTTAATTTTATGCCCTAAACTCGAGTTAGCTCTTTATACAACTGGCCCTTAGTGTGTGTTGTAAAAGTCTAGTTTTCTTAATAGAGATTTCAGCTTGTTTATAATCTTCATTATACATACATTTGTAATTCAATATTCAGGATATTTAATGTTCCTATATCCTTATGACTATACCTGCCACGAATTTGTTGACATATGATATTAATCTTCAATATAGGGGGAGGGGGGTTAGGTACTGGCATTCGGGATATCTGGGGTTCAAATTCCTTGAAGTTGATTATCTTGATCTTAAGTTTTTTTTTTTTTTTTTTTTTTTTTTTTTCCCTGGTTTCCTTTGGACACTTAGGCGAATGCTTTCCATGAATTTTCCTCTCTTCCATTTTCTTTCATTTCATTCCGTTGGTTCTGTTAGAGGTCGAAAGTATTGGGGCGACGTTTGGTGTGTGGCGGAACGGTGGCTAGCGCTTTTTAAAGATGTCTGCCCGGCCTCTGGTATGGAAGCAGCTCTTCTGAGGAACTCGAATTCCTTGAAGGGTGGGGAGCTCTGTAGCGTCGGTTGTTCTATTTGGAAAAATAGTTAGACAGTCCGTTTACATCCGTGCCCATTGATCCTGCCGGCCGAATGTCTCCCTTATTTCGAACCTTCTTCCCAGAGATGCTTCTACTGGGGACTTAGGCACAAACGGTCAGTGAAGTACCAAAATGTCTTCCCACACCAACAATAATCTGCAATACGAAGGGCTAATTAACGTAAAGTATTTTGCTTAGAGTAGTAGTAGTAGTAGTAGTAGTAGTAGTAGTAGTAGTAGTAGTAGTAGTAGTAGTAGTAGGAGTAGTAGTAGGTAGTAGTAGGAGTAGTAGTGGTGGTGGTAGTAGTAGTAGTAGTAGTAGTAGTAGTAGGAGTAGTAGTAGGAGTAGTAGTGGTGGTGGTAGTAGTAGTAGTAGCAGTAGCAGCAGCAACAGCAGCAGTAGTTGTTGCTGTAGTAGTAGTTGTAGTAGTAGCTGTAGCAGTAGTTGTAGTCTGCAGTATTAATAGTAGTAGTAGTAGTAGTAGTAGTAGTAGTAGTAGTAGTAGTAGTAGTAGTAGTAGTAGTAGTAGTAGTAGTAGTAGTAGTAATAGTAGTAGTAGTACGCTGTCTGTCTGTGTGTTTCACTCTCTGTATCTATGCATTCACTATACACATCAGTATAGAGTTTACGATTTAAAATGTAAATGTTCACCATAAATACATGACTCTTGCATCTCGTTTAACTTGTTGATTTGGTTTATTTACAGTCGCTATTTAACAACTCAGGTCATCAGCATCCCTTTCTATTCAGGGCGTGAAACGGCCGACAAATTTTGCTCAGAGATCTCTTCTTTCAGCCTTGAGGTTCTTTTTCGGGACCCACGGCTTTACTTCCCTTCCGGAGGAAACCATATTTAGAATTTTTACGCCCGAAAAAATCCATCTATTCTGTTCGGTTTTGGACATGCGATTTTGAGTTTAGAAGGCAATTATGGTTACCACTACACCACCATAACCTACTCTCGGCTATCTGACTGTATAGACCGAAACAGGAGTTACACGTACACTGCTAAATTATCACTGTTCATCTTGTGTTGAAGTTGTATTCGCTGTGTCAAACAAGTTTGTATCTGTTAAAAACAGTATTGGTATTTCATGTAACTTTCAACCCAGTGTTGAAGTTGGATCTCTTGATTGCAAACTCCACTTCTGTAACTCCGTAAGATTTAAGAATTAATAAATTCATGGTGGTGCGCAACAGCTAAATCCCATAACTTGTGGAGGTCCTAACTGTCCAACCAAGTAATATTAAACTGGTTTTGAATTAGTCGGTCGCTAATGACCTAAGAACTTATGTGCCCTAAAACATTAATCATCCTAAAATGGCGAGTGGAACAGTAATTTTCCATCGCTTTCATCATATCCCCGTATGTGTAGCCAAGATGCCCACTAACACACCACTATGAAATCATAAATTCTTAAATCCCACGGAGGTGCAGAAGTGTAGAGTTTATTGGTGTACCAGCAAATTCATATAAAAGTAAAAGATGTCAAGCGAAGGAAACCCTACATTGGCGTGATCAACACAATATATATATATACATATATATAACAAACAACGTAGTTAACTTTGTAAGTTCGGTGTCGAGCTTTCATCCCTAATGACAAGTTATGTCAATGGGAAGGTAAAGAGACAGATAAACAACATTGCCATAAAATATTAATTTTCTCCAAAACTCTCTGAGATAGAGAGAGAGAGGTATTAAAAATGTTGATCTGCTTATTAAGCTCTATTACTAGCTGCTTTTATTTATGGTACTGCGTTTCCTTCCACTCTGTACAATAAACTATTTAAATTCTATGCTTAAAGTTATAATTTTTTAAACTAAAACATTCTGTAGGCAAAATTAGTATAGTTGAACTGTAATTAGCCCGAATAATATAAGTAATTTTACAAAACATATAAACCGATCTTCTGTATGAGATGATATAATACAATGATATTTAACGCTCTGTATAGTGCTTTTATTGTTATTTTAATATGTTCTCTGAGAAAAACGTACGCAAGTAAAACATTCCAAGTTAACTTTTCTGCTATTACAACTGAGTAAAACTGAATTAACTGAGAGTCCATAGAAAATGCTATGCTACAAAAGGGGGGGGGGGAGCATGTATCAAACAACAGCAGATGGAAAGTATGTGAGTTGTTTAGAGGGAACAAGAGAGAACACGAGGTAATCAAGCGCCGCAACCTGTATTAACAGCTGCGAAAGTTACAAAAATAATAACACTAACGACGGTTATGGAGAAATCATTAATCACAACAGCTGTTACCGTAGTACATTTCCTCATAAAAAATATCACAACACGATTAGGATGCTCACTTATCTGCATTTAGCTCAATTTCTGCTATTTCTGAGGGGTTGAAAAGAAATTAAAATTAAATATTCTTGCAATTATTCTAGAAAATAAAATTTAATGCATATAATTATATAGTATTCATTTTATTATATTAATGTTTTATTGTTTGTTTATTAAAAGTGGAGGTTTTAATGACTTTGAATAGCTGAAGGTATGAAAGCGTATCGGTTTGATTTTACTTGGATCAAGGCTCATCGACGGAGTTTCTGTTCGGAATTTTTAGAATTTCATCAAACTTCTATACAGAAAGGTATCTTTATGGGCTCCTAATCCACAAAGATTCAGTCTTTATAGGATATCTCATTTTTCTCGTTACTTTTGAAACGTAATGTGTCACCAATACACAAACAACTTTCATGACTTTCATTAAAATAAATTAGAACTTTTAATTCTATTTCACTTCTGTTTAAAATCTCCGTACTCCATTTCTCAATATATTGTCTCTCGCTGTGTAGATCTGCCGTACGGTAACTCTGCACTCGGGCTGGATCACACAGTCAGAGGCGGCTTATCTACTACTTGCTACGATATACTGACCTCTCGACCACTGTGAGAACATCATCTAAAATAAACTGCATATCGCATTCTAGTGAAATATTTGCATGTGTCGTTTTTGCACGCATACGATTTTCCTCGATTGATAGATGAAGCTTCCTTCTTCCTTTCAATTCTTTTTTCTCGCCAAGTTACTTGTCCATTGTTTGCAACGCATCGTATGTTAATGGAATTAACGGTTGCTGGTTGTGCAGCGTGGTGAGCTCGCCAGACCACTGGACTTCTCATGCGACAAAACTCAGCAAGGAAATCCAGTTTAGGAATAGGATCTATATTTTTGGCTTTTAATTCACAGTTTTCAGCTGGAGACCTTTTTCACTTTGTCCCATATATTATTATGAAAAGATTTCATTTGTAAATGGTTTACGCAATTATTAGTCTGGCTCAAAGTACATTTTGTAATATTTTTGCAAAGAAATGTATAGTTAGGTCAAAGTGTTAAAACATCATTATTTTGGCAAGGCTATAAAGGTTTTACTTCTCTTGAAACCAAGATTTTATTGTGTATTTGTAATTTGCAGCGATAAGAATTAGTTCATTGTTATCTGTTGAATGATATAATATGTTTCAAGATTTATTACATGATGTTTAATGATATAAAGTTTACATTTAAATGTTTTCATAATGTTGTAAATATTCAGTGCACTGTTGCTATTGTATGTTTTCTCAATTGTGTGTTAAATTAATTTACTGTTTTTCACAGTTCTTTATCATTCAAACTTGTTTTATATATGTTGTGCATATATTTTTATTGTTCAGCTAATTGTAGTTAAATATTCATTTTTAACTTTTGTGAATAATCACTACTCTTCTCCCGTATAAACTAAAGATGGCATACGAATGCTTATTGTCTTGCGTTTATTTCTCTCTCTCTCTCATGGACAGAACTAGTGTTTTCTTAGAAAGTATCCATAATGCGGAAGGTTATGTACAGGCGCAGGGTGTTCTAGCTCTCTTATTTCTTTCCCACAATAACGGATATCAAGTGCAAAGTTATCCTGCGGCAGCTCTACCTGATCTTAATCTAGAATATCACTTTATTAACCACTCCTCGTCACAAAAAAACACTTCTACTGCATGTGTCACTTCCTAAAATCTGGAATTTTCTTCCCTTGAAATCAGACACTATGGTAGAGTAATGCAATTTAAACTTAAGTTAAAACGACACCTCTTCAAATTTAGAAGTCACAATAGTTAGTTTCTATGTTATCTTTCTCTTCTCCTCCTCTTTCTCCTCTTGCATTAAATAACATTGAAAAGAAGTGGATTTCTAATAGTACTAGATTATTAATATTTTAACTTAATTAAAACTTCATTCTCTTTGCGAATATTTCTGTAATTTGTTTTCCTGTTTTTGTACTTTATATTACTATGTTGTACTTTGTATTCCAGGTATTATCGCCTAGAAGAGTAGTCGAGAAGCCTTAACTCTTAATAGGGTAATAAATAATTAAGTAAACTATAAGTGCATAAAAATTCCAATTTCTTTTACCGAATTTAATTACAACTTTACACAGTGAAAAAATGGTAAATTTTCAAAATTATTTATATATCGAAAAGTGATACAAATGAAAAAAAAAACACTTTAAAACTAGTTAAGGCATTAAATAACGTTTAAATAGGAACAATGTGTTAAACTTTAAATATAAAGTAATTTAAAATCATGCAAATAGTTATACAGTCCTCATGACCAAATGTCGGTAACATAGTGGATAGTATGAGCAATAATTGAAAGCACTGCAGAAAATTATGTAAATAACAAAATAGCTGTTGCTATATTTCTTGAAAGACAAGACGATGTCGCACAGTTTATGAGGACACGTGTCACTTTCTCCCTTACGTAATAATATAACCTATATTTTGTAGGTAAAATAGCACACTACACAGACATAATACCTATAGGTATATTCTTCCAAGTCTGAAGAAATTAATGGGTTGCTGCAGAGACGTAAAGTAGTTCCCTGGGCACTTCGTTCTAAGTTAATGCCATTGTTTTATATAAACATAGATAGTGGGGCGACGCCCAAGACAGAATGGATTTCTCAGGTCAATCTGATGCTGCCAAAATTGAAACCAAACTATCGTAAAATGAGGATGTTTTTCTAAAAGCAGCTGGTTTCGTCCCAGGAAAAGGGAGAAATTTTAATTTAACATGAAAAACTCTTCCTTCACATCTATCAAACAAATATGATGTAGAACAGAGAACTTAACATAAATACCAACAAGACACTCTCACTTGTTTAGTATCATGTTCTGCTATCGTTATGACTTAAGTTTTATGTCATAATTGCGAGAGAATTCGATGGTCAACTTCACTGACAGAGCTACGTTAGAGATGGGGTGAATGGAAAAGTTATTAGGAAAGATTTTAAAAGACTCCTAACAATAGTTCAGTACTGTGGAGATTTCTGCATGTAGAGTTATGTTTTCTGAAAAAATACTATAAGACTCGAGAATATTACGAGCAACAGCGACAATGAACAGAGCTCTCCCTACGTTAAAAGGAGGATTTTGCCCTTATGGGATTCTGCAGTTATTTATTTATATTTACGTCTAACCCAAGATATTTAGTGTAGACAAAGGTTGCTAAAACACAAGTGTTTTCGTCATCCTGAATACTTCATCTTACAAGTTTAGAATATACAGTATCGACAATGAGGTTATTTGAGTGCTGGAGAAATGCCGCCACCCCAGTCGGTAAAGAGGAGACGAGTTTCGCCGCTTAATGTTAGTATTTTTATTTTATTATTTATATTTTACTGAAAGAGTAATTTTACCGCATTTAAAATTGATTATAATAATACGCCTAACCTATGTTATAAGGGATGTTGAAAACGATGCCCCTATGCGGCAATACATTGCCGGCATCTGCGTAGGAAATTCCTGTATTTCATTTAATTTTTCTTCCGTAAGAAACACGATGATCCGGAAAACATTTCTTGTCACTGAGAGAACCTATCTCTCGCAGCTTTTCAACAAGTTGGCAAACAATTTCTCTACCCGAACATAGTTGCCAGAATATTTTCTTGCGAATCACCTTACCACTGCAAGAATCTGTTTTCACATATGTATAGTACATAAAATTCTTTCTTCAAGACTTATGTTTATGTAGTCACACAACTAACAAAGAAAAATAACACACAGTTTACTCACAGTGAAAACACACAGTGAACGCACAATTACTCGCTGACAAAGCCTCCCTCAAACTAACTACAAGTTACTGTAGTTAACTTGTAGCTCACGCACTACCGCTCCTTGATTAGCTTCTCTCAGTACGCAGGCGCGCTCTGCCGGTCCATAACTCAAATAACCTCACTGTACATTCGCCAGAATTTTGTGCCGTTAGAACATGTAGCCATTGGAAATAGGAGCCTGAAGGTGGAATCGAATATAAGTAACGTCTCAATTCAAGCATATAGTTTTCTTTTAATTAAAATATTTTACAATTACAATTAAAGTCACAGAGGATTGAAACCGCTTCAGTTTCTCACTGTATATTACATTTAGTTTTTCCTAATGTACACGAGTTATTCATATAAACCTTTTTTTTTTTCAAGTACCTTCAATGATAAAACTCATAGATAGTAAGATCTGCAGATTGCGCAGAGCCTAATGATCCCTATCTTCAAATGTTTCCTCGAGTAAAACTAAACTCGTTAGCTGCGTGCTCTGTAGTCTCAGTTGAAAAACTGTACATTTCCATGCATTGTCAGATAATTGTTCGAAGAATGGTTTATGTTATCCGTATATCTCTGTGCATTAATGCTATTTACAGCACACCATGCCCCAGTTTTCTCGTCATGCAATGGCGTTTCATGCACAAGATCGTAACCGTTATTACTCAAAGCTCATTTACAGAATTTTACCATTTGACATCATCACATGGCATCAGTTCATGAATGTCGGTCCTGGTGGTGTAGTGGTTACCATACTTGCCTCCTAAACCCAAGATCGCGGGTTCGAACCCGGTCAGGACCGATGGATTTTTTCCTTCGGAAGGGAAGTAAAGCCGTGGGTCCCGTGTCGTACATTTACGGCACGAAAAAGAAACTCAAGCCTGAAAGAGAGGCCTCTGAGCAAAATTAGTCGGCCGTTTCACGCCCTGAGTTGAATGGGACGCTGATGACCGGAGATGTTAAAGAGCGTCCATAAATAAATCAATCAAAAAAATCAGTTCATGAAAACATAATTATCTTATGCTTTCCAAACAGAGGTAACAAAATTCCTGTTTCTGTGCAAGCGGCCGCAGAAACTTGGACTTCGTTGTAATCTCTCTGGAGTCGTCAAATTTCTCCTTAGTAAGCAGATAGCGATATATTTAGGGCTTCTTATAGAGAATAGATCCCGTTTTCCTAAGTCTGTTAGCACGATGAGGCGGAAATACTGGATTACTTCCACTCTTCTACACGAGTTGTTTTTACACATAACATAAAAATTATTTGTTAAAATGTACTTACATTATAGCATTGTAACATTATAAACATATCGGTTTACCACTTAATATCTTATCAAAGCATACAAATTGTACTTTGATACAGTACATTCAGGTTCAAACCATCCGTTATTATTTCGTTTCATGAAAGAATCAAGAAAACAACGCGGGTGCGCGAATAGGCGGGAAGGCAGACAGGCAGATGTCTTTTTCTGACGCACCTTCCGATGATTAATAAACACAAAGGTCACTGGGATTCATCATGCGTGTTTTTTGTTACTTGAATGCTATAACTCTGTAGCTGCCAGAGAAATAAGCACAGACAAGCCTGATACACAAATTTAGGTACATTTTCAAACAGATCAAAACCTTACACTTAGAATTCTAAGGCTGAGATCTTATTAATGTGTTATCACACGTAAAACTGCAATCTTTTGCGCTTTGCACTATACTATGCTAAAAATGGCTTTGTAAAGTTCGTTTTTTTTTTTTTTTTAACAGTGTTTAATGCCCGTTTTACTGTTGAGGCATCACAGGGATGGACATTAATGATACACGAGATGAAATGATATATTGGGAAGGATTTTTTTTTATAAGGAAGGAAACGTTCCAGGTTTAAGTTTAGGTACCTCCCTTGCCATTTATGAGGACTAAGGAAAACCTGGAAAAACCCTGTCAGTGAGGACGATCCTGATGGGATTCGAACCCCAGACCTCCCGCTCACAAGTCAGTGTGTAGTGACTGATGTTAGTTTCGTTAGCTTGTAAGCCACGCAGTTTATTAGCTACGCCAGAATTGGTTTCCGCTCTTGAATAGACAGCAAATGTAAACCGCTTTGATCAGAAAATTAAATACGGTATCATTATATAAACAACATTCCACTTTGTCAAACTTACGTAATTAGTTCAGGATTGCATGCCCGTGGGCAAATATAATAAATATGTCGATACAAATGTTTTACCGTTTGATAGAGGCTTCTTCAGCAGAAAGAGGGAAAAGGTTTTAAGAATGACGTGCATCCATATTTTGTCGACACGTAACATGTGACATTAACATCGCATTATAATGGTTTATAAATAATTCATGAATGTACAATTGTATCACACATAGATTTAGCTGGGAGCTGGAGAGATGGATAGCGAATATGCGGGGAGAGGGCTTTATCTGCCAAATATAATGCACTGCATGTGATAATCATCTATTCAAATACTTAAAGAATCGGTCCATCTCTTTGCATGAACAAAAGCAGAATATAAATAGTTAACAGTTGAACGTTTTCTGACTAGCCATCTCTATCATTAAGTCAAAATTTTAATGTACGACATTACCTATACCATTTTCATTACAGTTCATTTTATTAGTAGTTGCTAATGTTAAATTTTAATTTTTTTCCCCTCAAAATAAAAGATTGCGATTTTTTTTATCCTGGATACCCCCTGCTACTTTTTTCTTATAATCCTCAATGGGTTTCAAGAAAGTAGTCACCGCCACGGGTGGCCAAGATCGTTAAGGCGCGGACTCGTGAGCAGGAGGTCTGCGTTCGAATACCGCCAGGACCGTCCTCCCTGACTGGGTTTTTTTTTTTTCAGGTTTTCCTCAGTCCTCATAAATGGCAAATGCCAGGGAGGTACCCTAAAAAATAGGTCTGGAACGTTTCCTTCCTTAAAAATAAATCCTTTCCCAATATGTCATTTCTCATGTATCATCAGTATCCATCGCCTGTGGTGCCTCTGTAGCAAAAACGGGCGTTAAACACCATTCATTCATTCATTCATTCATTCATTCAAGAAGTTAGTCGAGCATTTAATGTTTACTTATTTTATGTATATATAAAAATTGTTAAATTTCTATTTCTTTTTAACCCGTTCTACAAATCTGTAATCTTATTTCATAAACTGCACATGTACTTTATAATAAGAAAACTAGTTATTTGGCAATATTTTTGCCTATGAGAGCAATATCTGTTTCGCTGACTATATGCCAACACAGTAAGAGTTTCAATTGTTTTGACTTTACGTGTGATACACATAAAGATAATAGGTGTAACAGATGCAGACTTAGAGATTGGATTAGTATCTAGTGGCCACGTATAATATTGACGATATAACCGCATTATATATCTCTACAAAGGTAAAATTAACTGTCTCAGACTTGTGAACTGCTTTTCAATAATTTATAATATAATCTATTAGTTTCTCGTGCTTGTTGTAATTCGGGACAGTTAAGGTATAAAACCATACCATGGAATGTCTCTTATTTCAAACTTCGAAATATCTTTTTTCCACTTGCTTCGTATACCCAAAATCGCACTTCCTTCGAAATAGTAAAGCAGTGGGTCCCATGTCGTAGATTTACGGCATGTAAAAGAACCTCAAGTCTGAAAGAAGAGGCCTCTGAGCAAAATGTATCGCCCTTTAATCCCTGAATTAAATGCGGTTCAGCTGAGTTGTTAAAGAGCGTCTGTAAATAAACAAAACACTAACTAACCTATTTTCCAAATAATTAATAGCGAAGTAAAGACTGCGCTTTCTAGTAACCTTTTATAGTTAATGAAAGCTAAGCAAAAACTAAACGTATCCTTTATTTGGCATGAACCTGGAAGTAAATAGAGAGGCACAGACACAATGGTTGTATCCGGGTGCTGCAGAAATAGCTTTTACAAGTGCATCAGAAAACGTGACAACACTGCTTAAACAAGCCGCTCTAGAAAGAGGGACTTGTACAATCCATTTTTGGAACTTCTCTCCGCTTCTTGTCAGATTTATTACAGGGCGTTCATTTCCTTTATTTGTTTGCTCTTTTTAACTCTTTCAATTTACTGCATGCATCTAAGATCTCTGTAAAAACATGCTTCCAATGTTGAACTCGCTTTGGTGTTTATTTTGGAGCGGTGCATGCGTGCGCGCGTATTTGTAGCTGAAATGATGAATTTATTTATTCGCTTTAATTAAGAACGATCTTTAATGTCTCTAATCATTAGCGTCACCTATGACTCTGGCACCCACGGCTTTAGTTCCTTTCTGAAGGAAGCCATATTTAGGATTTTTACGCCCTAAAGATTCCTTTGACCCTGGCCGAGTTTGAAATGATGAAAAGAGAGCTCACTATTTTGAGGAGCAGAGAATTATCATTAGAAGGAGTGTGGCCTAATCGATCTTTCAAACTAGACATTTATCTCTGGAAAAAAAAAAAAAAAAAGAATTTAAAAAAAAAAACATCCACATACGAGGGTAGGTCCATAAGTTTCCGGCCTAAACATTTTCTAGATAAGATAAAGACAAAAACTACATTTCGCTTTTCAATATAGTTGCCTTTATTGTAATACACTGCTCACATCTTTGAATTAACATTTCACCCCCCCCCCCAAATAGTCAGAAGTCTTGTCTGCAAAATGGGCATAAACAGCATCCATCACTTCTTCGTCACACTTAAATTTCATTTCTCGAAGGTCCTTCTTGAGTTTTGAGAAGAGGAAATAGTCCCGGGGAGCTATATCTGGGCTGTAGGGTGGATGGTCAATCTCCTTGAAGCCACATTTCTTCACAGCTTCCTTTGCAACAAAAGCTGTGTGCACAGGCGCGTTGTCGTGAAAAATGTGCACACCACCTTTCCTCGCTTTTTCTCTTTGATGGAAACATTGTCTGTGCAGGCCAGCATTGTACTCCCCACTTACTGTGATGTTCCTCTCCTTGAAGTCAATGAAGAGTATTCCTTCACAGTCCCAAAAGATTGCGGTCATGATCTCCTTAGTTGACTGAGTGACCTTGGCCTTTAGAGGCGGTGCTTCGCCAGTTTTACGGCACTCCATTGATTCTCTTTTGGACAAGGGATTATAGTAGAAGACGATAGTTTCATCTCCTATAACAATGGTTTGCAGAACTTCTCTCTCCATTTTCACAGCAGAGCTCCAAAGAAGTCTGACAACAGAAAACTCGTTGCTGCTTTTGAACCGAGGAAAGAAGTCTAGACACTAGTCTTATTCATGTTTAAATGTCCATGAATAATTCGAAGGACTGTTGTTTTAGAAAGGGCCAACCTTACTGCTATTTATGTAACTTTGAGCCGCCGGTCTTCCATAATTTTTCCTTCCACAAGAGCGATGTTTTCAGGGGTGAGCACCTCCAAGGGCCAACCTGCACGCTCTTCGTCTTCAATGCTTTCTCGAACCTTTAGAATATGAGGGAGATGAATTGCCCATATACAGCGTACAATTGCTGTTTAATTTCATTTGGAGTAAGTCCTTCTATTGTGAAGAACTTAGTAACAGCGCGACACTCCATTCTGAACATGTCACAATCTTCTACACATGGCCTTCTTTGTGCAACTATATCTGAACAACTGAACATAGCGGAATGGAAGTTACAGTTATTATTTACTTAACAGATAAGGTATGACACTTGCTAAGATAATACAAAAAAGTTTAGTATGAAATTTAATACGAAGGAAGACCAAGATCAATTTATTTTAATTCTTGGGATAAAAATTGTAAGTTTTGGTAGAGAAACGTTTCGTTTTGAAAAAAGATGAGAATTTACCAAACTTCATTTATTACTATATTTTACCATATAAATATTTATATTTTAGCAATAAATAACTACGAATTTCCTAATCGTTTTTACAAAATAAATTTAAACAAAATCATACATAATGCATTAATAACCATAAAAAAGTTATGCTTGTATTTTTATTAATTTTTTCTTTCTATAAGCAGATAGGTTCTAAATTTTCAAATGGATATTTTTGGAGAAAAATAAGTCAACGAAATTTCCGACTATAATCAAATTTTCTGACCTTGGCCTGCCCTTGACATGGGTAGAAAGCGCTAGTCTTCTACAACACTCACTGAAGGACAACACTTTTAAGAAGCTCTCTGAGAGTTAAAACATCTGTTCTGCTTCCTTCATCGTCACCTTCCTTTTCTTGCTTGTTCTCGGAATAGCACATCCAGTTAGTTTCCCCGACCTATAATGAAGGAAGCCATTCAACTCTGGTTTGTGAAGCCATGTCGCTTGCGCTCGGCCTCGCCTTGGGCACATAACTGGAGGAACATCCTCATCTCTAGAGCAGCTGTTTACTTCTCACAAGAACTGGCCGATATTATTGTTACCTGTCCACGGTACATAACGGGACGCTCAACTTTTGTGTGTGTGTGTATTCCGTTTACGCACTTATTTTTCTTCCCTCCCTCCCCCTTTCTTGTCAGTTCTGACATTTAAGAAAAGGTATTATAAGTTATAGCACAGGATAAAGGCAGGTGCTTAATAAAGAATTTTATAGCAGCATTGCCATAGTTCCATATTTTGTTTCTTTACTTTATGCTCTATCTTCTTTTTTCTTATACCTAACATAATCATATCCCATATATTATGAGCTCTAGCATACATTATTTAATCAGTATTCGTCAGGCTGTCAGGACTGGTTGAGCATATTTCGATACTTCAGTCATGATGAAAGGCTGGTCGTTTGTGCCTACGACCCCAGTGGGGCACCTTCAGGAAGAAGGGAGAAGATGAGGGAGACAGCAGACTATCAGAATGCACGGGCGATGAGTCACGGACTTAAAAAGGGTAACTAACATGTTTCCATATACATAGAGTACCGCGACCTCGACCCAAAAACGTTGCACTATACCAGAGCACCTCGCCTAGCACTTTGGATCCTGTAACAAAACAAACGGAATGCGAGTTCCAAGCGGCACTGCCTAAATGTATTGTGGCTTAGGGTGGCTTAATAGTGGAGTTTAATAACGAAAACAATGCATGTATTAACAAGGAGTGTTATGATCGCGTAGGCAATAATCGCCATTCCGCTCCTGTCTGGCGTGTTTGAACATGTAAAGAGCAAAGCGCTGCGCATGCGTACCAATGAATATGTGCTTAGCTTGGCTTGTTGGCGGAGGGGAAGGTTTCTACCGAGGGATGTACGCGAGTGAAGAGGTACACAATCACTCTACCTGGCTATGACGTTCCTAAGGCAACCTTTACAGTTGTAATAATTATGTGGTATAAATATAAAAGACCATCATATCATTTCATTGTATTATTTGTGTTTTTCTGTCCCATGTGTAGGTTTCCTTCCAGGATGTTAAAACATTTATGAGGAATTGGAATCGTGAGCTTGTCCGACCACGTGCTAAATTTACTGTAAAGGAACAATGTAAAACTAGTGCTCAGTGTTACATTGTGATTTTATATATAAACCAAAATAAAACATTTAGATAAGCAATTTGTAATTGCTATATTTCGAACTGCTCGAGTCTTTCTATGTTAATAGTGTTTTCATTTACCTTCACCTTCTTACCATAGAAGAACTCTAGCAGTTCGAAATATAGCGATTACAAATGTGTGACCTTCTCTAAGTGTTTTATCCTTTTGTGCTTCTCTAGTTATTGTTATTTTAATTACACAATTAATAGTGTTACATTATTTTTCACTTTTCATTTATATATATCGAGGGTGCCAAAATTGTATACCCATTTTCACAATAGATATCCATTTAATATATTTCAAAGTTGGACCGAAAAACAACAATGTGTGGTGGTGGTGGTGGTGGGGGTTGTGGTCGTCGTCGTGGTGAGAGTTTTGGCGAACTCTCGCACTTCAACTATAGACTTTTTGTGTCACCCCCAAATCCCTTATAGTATTCCAAATTCTGTGTTCTTGACGAGATCCAGAACATTCCTATAAGGGATCATCCACACTGAGATATAGTTATGTGCCTAAGAGTTGATATCTTCTCTTCAGAGCTTCACACTCGAGACCTTATTAAAACAGAAAGTGAAATACACAATAAACTGTAGGACAGAGATCGCAGATCTAAAATGTCTGAACTTGTGACTACCACATATAACATTATTAATAATGAAATAAACACTGCAACAAAAACAAATATTATATTATAGGAAATAGATATTTCACTATAACAGCGATTTATAAGTGCTATAATGCCTACCAGAGGCGGATACCACAGCATGGTGGAACCGCTATTAGGAGCAAATTAAATAAAGCAAACGTTAAAAAAATTGTTTTGTCGATTCAGTACGAAGCTTGTGAAGGAACAAGAAAATCGAGGATGTGCGAAATTATTATTCCATCAACTAGCATAGAAATTCGGAACCTTTATTTGTTGTTCCAGAAGTCATATGAGAGGTGATGGAGACAAAGCAATATCAGAAGTGAAAGTATAAGGCCTAAATGTGCCTACCATACTGAGCGGTGTTACTCAGGTACTGTCGCTTGGAACTTGCATTCAGGAAGTCTTGTGCTCAAATTCCTTGGGGCCGGTCATCCTGACCTTGAGTTTTTTCATAATTTCCTCTGGTCGCTTAGGCCAGTGCTGGAATGGATCTTTCCTTTCAACGAATTTCCCGCTCCCCAATTTCATGTTCATTCCATTTGCTTTGTTACAAGGAAAAAAGTGTCAGGCGAGAGGGGCTAGTGTCGTGTGCGACATGACGGTGGCTTGCTCTTTGGCAAAGTTTCTGCCCTAGCGTCTGGTATGGAAACGGCCCTCCTAAGGGGCTCAAACTACTTTTAAGGTTCTGATGGAAGCATTATTACGGACTCCGTCTACATCCGTGGATCTTGGCCGCTGGAGGTTCCCTCGTTAGGGACATAGATACAAACTGCCAGCGCTTGAGCAAGGACTCTCCGACTCTAAAAACCCAATCTAATTCCATCACCAAAAGTGAATGTATTAGGCCTGTTCAGGAAAGCATGGACACACAAGATAAAAAGATAAAGGCATAAAGTTAAAAAACTGTTTCTTAGGAAGCCTCCTTTTGCAAAAATAGACTTAATAACTGCTGTGATAAACACTATTACATGATGTTATGAACCTTGCAATAGTAAAGTATATGAAGATTAGTATTCGAGTTATATGGTACCATAAAAATTCATTTGATACTAAAATACAACTACTGTCCCAAAGTAAACAAACAGTTCATAGTGTTTTATCAGCGATGATACAGACGGCATATACAAACATGACATGTGGCAGTAACGAAAGCAACTAAACTTGTGTTCAAGAATTTAGTTCCCAGAGAATTCATTTCTATATATAAATGGATTTACTCTTAAGTTCTAACGAATCTCTCAATTTAAACATTTGGAAAGTTTGTCTCACAACTGAATCATTTTCAGAAACTTCCCACTGAAAATAATCTTCTATACATTTGCTCGCATCCAGCGAAAGTCGATGTGATCCTTTGAATCATTCTGTAGAGTAGAAATCATATTATGTGTATTTTTATCTCAGGTTGCGTTAATGAATGGTGTATAAATAAATTTGGACACAAAATGCCTTTGGGTGTCAATCAAGAATGTAATGCTTTAAAATTACTGGAAAATTTTGAAAAAAATTATATATAACCCAGATTTATTTTAAAAACTTGAAAGGTATCTTCAGTGCCGAAAGAGTAAGAAATAAATAAACAAAGAATAAGCAGCTCTAATAAAACAAATATGGCCATGGCTATCTTGTTGGACACTGTTTTGAAACTGAGTTACACTACAGAGTTTCGGTGTAGTTAAAATTAAAATCAACGAGCTTAGTTTATCTGACTTTGCATCACATAAGTGGGCGGGATGGTATAGTTAAGATATGAGAGAGAGAAAGGGTTGCCACACCAGATGTTTGTTAAGAGCTCACATTCATTCGCTTAAGGACGAGATACCACCTAGGAGGCTTATTATCATGAACAATTATTGCAACAGGGATTTCATTATGATGTCATCGCAAATCTACCCTAGTCCTGATCCACCATGCTGGTTTCTTATGACTTGCCGTGTTTGAAAAGGCGTACTGAGTGTTCAAGACTAGCTATGAACCTCCGGCCGGTGTGTACTGTCGAATTACAAAGGAAGTGTATGTCTAATTCTATTTACAATTATCACGACGGCATTTACGTCATTAATAAATTTACTAACATGGCATTGTGCGCATACGCATACTAGAATGATTTGTTGCGCTATAATCAAACGCAACAACCCCAGAATTTGAGTTGCATCTCATCCTCAAGGAGGCACAAAAAGGCTAACTGCGCGTAAATATCCGCTTACATCCAGTACATGTTTGATCACATACGATTATGCATTTATGTGGCATTATTTTAAACAAATGCCTTCTCACCAGCCATGCCCTTTTCTTACCACAATAATCTCAATATTTATAGAATAATTTCGTTCTATGTATTACATGGATTGCATTAATTAATGGCTACCAACGATTCTCAACGAAAAAATGTGGATTTTCATTATTAGTTTTAATATTTTCCTAGGGTTATATCTTCTGATGCAGTAACTTGAAACATTGAAACTCATACGTCAGTTTTCCCAAATATTGTGGGGAGCATGAAAGAAATTTCAGTTCATGATAATTGCACCATTTCAATATGAGAAAGTCAAATTTTCCATGGCATTCTTATAGCGATCCATCCAATATAAAAGAATTCTTTAAATTTCAACCAATCAGAGAGCCACCTATAACTTGTAGCGTAAATGCACAACTAAGTTAACATTTCATATATCTTCTATCTTTTGTTTCTGTCTTACCAACTCATCACAAATAGTGTATTTCTCGTAAGATTTAGCAGGTTAATTTGCCGTACTCATTCGTAACTGTTTCTTTCTTTGTCTCCAGTTCAAATTCCTTGGGATGGGACATGATCTTGCGATTTTCGTGGTTTCGCCTGGTCGCTTAGGCCAATACTGTGATGGAACTTTACTTTCCAAGAATTTTCCGCTCTCACATTCCGTCCTATTTCATTGTGTGGGCTCTGTTACAAGGTCAAAAGTGCCAGAGGTGGGCTGGTGTTTTGTGCGTTCTGACGGTGGCTTGCTCTTTGTAAAGATTTCTGCTCCAAAGGAAGCGGGCCTGCTAAGTGGCTCGAAATTGAGAGTCCAACGGCGTCGGTGTGTTCTATCTGGAAACATTGAAGGGATCCCGAATCCTAGTACCCGATGGGATCCCGCACCTCATCCCTTCCTCCCCGAGGTGTCTCCATTGAGGGCGCAAGTACAAACGGCGTGTCCTTGAGCAAGTTGAAGTGCCTACGTACCCTCCTGCGCAATGCATCCAACCCAATTGCTAATTCTATTCGCGAAATTATCTTATCCACTTAGGCTGCAACAAAACATTTGCTGGGCTTTCGTCTTAAAGGAGACCACCCCCGTGTTATTGTGTCTCCCTGCAAGTCCGGAGGTCCTGAATACCGATTCCCGTAAGGTCAATTGCCTAAGTAAGGTTTTTTCCGGATTTTTCCTTGCCCTGAAAAGGTAAATACCAGGTAACTTTAAGCGTTGCGGATTATGAACTCATTTACGCATTAATCCTCTCTTTAGACCTTCGTTATTAACAAAAATTACTATTAATATTAATATTAATAATAACTGGTAATTCATAAAGAGGTTCACTGTCTTGCAAAAGATAACTGTAACAGATGAACAAATATAATAGCTATAAACAGGGAACCTTACCGGGTCTCAGGTGCGCATTCGGTAAGTTCTGAGTTCAATTCCCGTTGGGTTCACGATCCTGAATTTTGGTTTTTTCGTGGTTTTCCCTGGTCACTTAGGAGATATTTGCATTCCACGAATTTTCCTCTTTTCTATTTCAATAATTTCATTCCATTGGTTCTGTATGTGCGGCTGGCGAGTTGGGATGGTGGCTTGTGCTTTGGAAAGATTCTGCCTGATGTCTGGAATGGAGGTAAGTCTTCTGGGAGTTGGAATAACTCATGCTGAAGGGCTCCACCGGCATCAGAGTGTTCTATATGTTCTGTATGGAAACATGCAGCGCAGTCACCGCCAGGTATCTTCCTCATCACACCCCTTCCTCCGGGAGGTGCCCCCATTGGGGGTCTAAGCACAAATACCAAAAGTATCCTGTTGCACCCCAGGCCTTCCATCCATCTTCCCATCCAAGTAAACAGCTAGAATTAATGTTTCAACAATTCTCAAGGAAAAAAACAACAGCCGAAATCCTTAGAGATAAGTATAACATAAATGCTGTCTTAAATTGGCTAGTAGTAAGTTTTCGGGAGTCAATTTCCAAATTTACTTATAATTTTTTTGAGAAATTTTCGATTCATTTTTTTTTAATCCTAAAGATAATTTCTCATATTTTCAAAGACTCTATGGATGGTTTTGTGAATTTTCCCCCCTTATTTCTATTAGTTTTCACTACATGCGATGTAAATATAATCCATTTTTTTACAAACTTAATTCAATTATGCTGATTTCCGGATTCTTCGGGTTATCCCTTCTTTTTAAGGATAGACGATATGTTTTACATATTATGTTGATCTTTTCCCCGGGGTAGTTTTCCAATGACCTTAGAAAAAAATAAGGAAGCGATCGTGAATTTATCAATATGAAAACCCCTTATGACCTATAATAGGTCCCATTCTACTCAGGGCGTGAAACGGTCGACAAATTTTGCTCAGAAGCCTCTTCTTTCAGGCTTGAAATTCTTTTTCGTGTCGTAAATGTACACATGGGACCCACGGCTTTACTCCCCTTCCGAAGGAAGCCATACTTAGGATTTTTACGCACGAAAAAGCCATCCACCCTGGCCAGGTTTGAACCCGCGATCTTGGGCTTAGAAGGCAGGTATGGTTACCACTACACCACCAGGACCGACACCTATAATAGGATCTGGTTATAGGATTTCTGTTTTCTAGTATAATTCTTGTGCTTATTTTTTCGGTTAATCTACAGTTGTTATCTTACGATTAAACCTACAAATGTTACTACTGGTATCCAATACTGCTCAATTTATTAACCGTAAACCACAGTTAAAATTTTTGACATTCCAAGAAAGCTAGGTTGACGTCTTAACACGGATATGTTGGAAACTTGTTTGTACTTGCAATTTTTTTAACGTCTATAAGTAAGACTTGTGTTATTAGCTGCTCTCACAGCTTGAATCTGACAAACATCGCGCACAAACTGGTTTGAACAGTTTCCACGGCATGGTAGCAACAATCGCCCTCCTTTGCAGGAAATAAGAAACTAAGCTGTAATTAAGAAACTGCAAGCGTTCATTTCCTGCGATTTGACCATCATTAATAATTATGCGCTCAGGAAGAAGCATAAAACGTATTCTCAGAAATGCCATCTTGAATAAGTTCGGCTATCTTCCTAATGTTATTAAATAAAGCATGAATATAAAATCACCAGCACATGACTGAACACTCCCCCATAAAGAATATATTTCTTGACACAGATGAGAAAACCCACGCACAAGAAATAGGGTATAATATCGTGTACGAAAAGGATTGGTTGTGGAGAAGGCAACAAAAACAAGAAATATCAACGAGAATAAATAATTAGTTAGAGTCCAGAATTTTAGGCAGTGAAATGCAATATTTTGATTTATATATATATATATATTGTTTTCATTAAAGTGTAAGCAATACCTTAGCATCACACTATGTGGCTAATCATATACCCTTTTGATGCCTGTAGGTACTAAGTGTAATTAAATTCAGGACAAGGAACAGACCTAAAGTATTAGCATTGTAATTCGCTAATAATATTTTATAAATCATATTCAGATGCTAAATTTAGTTTTAGATACTTAATATTGGTAAATAAATATGGCGAATATGGCATATGAGTTTACAAGAAAACACACATAGTTTAAATGTTATATTAAACAATATGATTACAATAACCAAGTATGTTGTCACGATTATTTTTTGTTGATAAATGCTTCAAAACTCGAATCATTTTCTTTTAATATTCGTTGCAAATACGTAAACGTTTGAACGATTTTGCTTTTTTGCAATGAACACAAACAAGCAAAACGGTCACATGTTTTTATCTTCATTAGATATAAATACACTCAGGGACCAAAAAAAAAAAAAAAAAAAAAAAAATGAAAAAAAAAAAAGAGAGACACAACTTTGCTTATCATAAAATATTATGGTAGGTATTTTGTTGTCATAGAGACATGTAGGCTATGTTGAAAATGTTTTTATTTTATAAACAAACCATTATAGCCGGATGTTCCAATTACGAGTAATAAGTCTCAGATAAAGCAAATTTGTCTCAACCATTTTTACAGACACCCTAGAATACACCGGAAGACCAGGTTTGGGTCATCCGAGAGCTACAACTCAAAATGAAGACAGGTATATGGTGTTGACAGTTCTTAGGGAGCGCAATTTGCCAGCTATGACTGCAGCCCAGCAATTTGTTAACATGCATGGACGCCCGACTTTGACCAAAAAGGATAGAAGAAGGTTGAAAGCAAGTGAACTGATATCAAGTAGACCTGCAACTGGTCCCAGTTTGCGCAGAATGAACCGAGTTGAACTATTGCATTTTCCAAATGATCATGGGAGTTGGAGAAATGAACAGTAGAGCTGTGTTCTGTTCACAGACGTGTCCTGTTTCAATCTGCGATGAACGTGAAAGAGTTTGGAGAAGGAGGGGAGAACGAATTGCACAATTCTGCATTTCCGAAAAGTTACCATTTGGGGGTGGTGGAGTGATGGTTTGGGCAGGAGTGTCTATGGATGCTCGTATTGAGTTAATTTTAGTAGAAAATGGAATTCTAACAGCTGATAGGTAGTTTAGCTAATCATGTTGTACCGTTTGGTTCGTTTGCAATTTTCTTTTATACAACAATGCACGCCCGAATATTGCCCACGTGGTCAGAGATTATCTTCAAGAAGGGGAAGCTGTTATACCGGCAATAATGTTGTATGCTAGCCAGGTTTTGGGCTACACAGCTCCATCCGGCGTTGCTTATTTGCAAAAGGCTCAAAACATCGCCTTGAAGAGAATTTTTGGCACAGATTTTATGATCACCACAGCTTTCCTACATGAAACTTCTGGCTTCAAGTACATCATCGGCTGCTATACATCCAAACCAACTTGTGTGCGCCCTGGGCAATTATGACTCAGGTCGCTGCCGCGGGTATAAGGCCCACCACCTCCCCAGGGAGATGCTTGGTCCATGTTGACAATAAGAAGCTCTACCCGCGGGCTTGTTACAAAATTTCTGTAATCAGTCTAAACCGCCATCACCTCGCCAATCGGCTGACGTACTCCGGCAGTCCCGCTCGGAACTGCCGGTTAAATTAAGCCGCCTTGGGCGTGGTCGACACTTGGATGGGAGGCCAGATGCCCTTCCATCACGCGCATGCACAACGCGTGTTGGCAACGAAAGCAAGTGCAGCAACCATCCGACACATAACGCTCTGTTAACTCGCATGACGTGTCAGCAGACAGAAGGTGGATCGATTTGATTTATTTACGGACGCTCTTTAACACCTCAGGTCATCAGCATCCCATTGCGTGAAACGGCCGACAAATTTTGCTCAGAGTCTTCTCTTTCAAGCTTGAGGTTCTTTTTCGTGCCGTAAACGTACGACACGGGACCCACGACTTTACTTCCCGTCCGAAGGAAGCCATACTTAGGATATTTACACCCGAAAAAATCCATCGGTCCTGGCGGGGCTCGAACCCAGCGATCTTGGGTTTAGGAAGCAAGTATGGTAAGCACTACACCACCAGGACCGACTCGCACACACAGAAAGAAGATGGAGGGATATATAGCCACATAGTGACCAGGAGCTCCCCAGAACCCGGTCCCAAAAGGACCCGGGACGCTGGAATCCATGTTTTCCCATGGTCAGCAAGGAGTCCGCTTGAACACATGTGGAACACGCTAGAACGGCGTATTAAGACCAGATTGCCGCTGCCAGAAACTTTACAGGAGTTGAGGCAAGCACTTCTTGAAGAATGAGAGCATATTCCTCAAGAAGTCATTGCTAGCCTAATTGAAAGCATGCCAAGACGTGTGAATACAGTTATTTAAGCCATAGACGGGTAAAGCTCATTATTAAAAAGCGTTTTTAATGTTTCAAGCAGCGAAAAATATATTCACAGTTAAAACAAAAACTTTTCAATGTTTTATGTCCTTCGTAACTTTTCTAACGAGAGTTAAGTTTCTGTTTCTATTGTTGCAATTTAAAGTGCTTAATAAAACCACCTTTCTTTCATTGTAAAATAATTAAGAACAAAAATAATCAAATATAAAAAAATTGCCCTGCGTGTAATTTAATAAACTTTAATAATTCATTACAAATTATTTGTGCGCCAGATTAATAATGACTATACAAATATTCGGCTTGATAGAACAAAATTTTCAGTTGTGCTGCTGCACTAAATTTGTATTACTTTGGGTAATTCAGTAATCCAGACAAAAATCTCATGGTTGATCACTAAGCTTCTTTATCATCTGATAGTAAATACAGAAATTAAAGTTTCGCTTAAATCTACATCTTCATTAATTTTCTATTATTTGACAGAGTTGGGCAATTTACCGCCATTAGAAAAGTGTATTAATATTGCTGAATCACTGACATGAGGTCTTGAGTGTCCGCTTTATTTATTTTTATATTTTATATTATTTTTTATACTGCAACATTTGTTCCATCTTGTACTTTAAATACCGAGTATGATGTAAATGTCACAACAGAATTAGAAGTCCGACTCAATAATTGAAGCAATAATGAACGCCGCTACACATCCAAATGCTTTGCAAAGATTAAAATTTTACTTTTTTTCCGTATTTTCGAAAGTATATTAAGAAAAGAGAGGTGTTTAGTAATATTCCTGTATTTAAAATATTAATAAAAATCAATTAAAAAGCAATTTTGAGTTCTAGCACCCTTTTTATGCATTTATAAACTTTATAAATAAGATTCACATATGGGCATATGTAGCTACATTGTGAAATGTTAAAAATCTTTAGTTTCGTGTTCATTAAAAAAGAAAAAATTACATTAAAACCTAAGGGCATGACATAAATAATATGATAAACGAATGCCTATGTTTATAGAATTAAGTTTTATTATTTCTAATTTGTACTTGTAAATTTTAGATTTCCTTTCATTCCCTTGTCCTTTCAAGGCGAAATTTTCTATCTCTTTTGTAAAACTAAACTTTATTTATCTATTCTTTTCGTCACTCCTAATGAAACATTATCGATGTATGGTCTTGAAAGGCATTTCCGCCGATTCAGCTCTTCGTCATTTTATGTTCACGCCCAAGGCTCGGCTCGAACAACAAAAGAAGGTTTGCTATTGTTATACAGAACTGCTTTGTCTTGTTGTTACAACTTCTAATTGTGTCATACAACCAAAATAACAACGCTAAGGCTCGTCCTAACTTTATTATTATTATTATTATTATTATTATTATTATTATTATTATTATTATTATTATCGTTGTTGTTGTTTTTAATGAGCAGTATTTAACGTATGCTTTTACTACTGAAGCAAAGCAGAGATGGAATGGTAAGTTAGGGAAGCAATTATATTTGGGAAGGAAGCGTCTCAGGCTGGCTATACTCCTAGCATTTGACATTGATGAAGACTGAGGAAAGTCTCGATAAAATCAGTGAAGGAGGACGGTCTTCGCGGGAGTTCGTGTCTTTATGATCTTGGTCATCCGTTAACCTCATGACCAAACAGGAGGTCTGCTATCTGAGCCACTTCCTTACAGTCCGCCGTTTCAAAAATTTGAGCTGCAAAGGATATTAACGTGTGCTACCGTTTTGAAAATTCTGTCGTAATGCGACTACTGACACCCGTTCAAGTGTTGCGTCATAGAGAGATGACGATGACGTAAAGTTGCGATGGAACCTTATTAGGTGTACAGCCGTTTTGAAATAAATATTTTTGTCGACTGGTATGTGTTATAATAAACAATGAACATTAAGAACAAATGCATTTATAAATATTTTAGAACATTTTTTTTTTTAATGCGAGAGTCACCCCCCTCCCTCCTTTTTGGGATAGTGTTTAACGCCCGTTTTTACTACTGAGGCATCACAGCGGTGACACTGGTGATAGAAGTGAAATGATATATTGGGAAATGAATTTGTTAAGGTAGGAAACGTTCCAGGCATAAGATTAGGGTACCTCCCTGGCATTTGCTAGTTATGAGGACAGAGGAAAACCTGGAAAAACCTGAGTCAGGGAGATGGTACTGGCGCATTAACGACCTCGGCCACCCGTGGCGGTCCCAGCTTCATTGTTTAAGGTTTTGTCCTGTTAATTATGTTACTAGTTTGGCTACAATTGAAGCAGTATTTATCGCAGGCTTTCGTTATAATTTTAATGTCATTTATATTACATATTCATTCTAGTGTATACTTTCAGGATAGTAAGATTTTTTTTGTGATAATTCTGTTGTACAACTCTATGCTAGCAGAAATTAATTTCAATGTGATGAAATAGCAAAGTGTAATAAAAGATGTACACGATAGGCATGCTCCATGTTTTTTTTAATGACCAAGCGTCAGACGGAGAGTAATTATTATTAGTACTTTGAAAGTTCAGGACGGTGGATTTTGGCGCCTTATACATAAAGTAGTTTTGAGCAAGTTAATCCTTTTTGTATATTTTGAATTTTTAAAGCATCGCGGGTAGCGTGAGTTTCATTTGAGAACTCCGTGGGTGTCTTTAAACCATATGATGATTTTCTACTGGAGCGTATAAGGAGGCAGTTCGTCTCGTTTGGGAGCACTCTATCATCACTTATTCGTCACTTGAAAGCTCATAATTTTACATGGAACGTGTTTAAAGGTACATATAGTGCATTAGGCCTGCGCGCGCAAAAACCAGGCATGGGTGTTAAGAATTAAATTGCTGATGAATACTTCTACTGCCGCGTGAATAGCGGAAAGTTTGCATGTTGTAATTAGAGGGCCGGTGACCCAAACGCGAGGACAGGTGCAGTCCTAAGATCAATGTCAGATTCTAATTAACATTTATATTATTTTCAGAAATGCCTGCTAATGTAAACAACGTTACGATCAATAAACGAGGCTTAACAAAACACGGGAATTACCCTGAGATTCTGTTGTCTTAAGCGTAGGTAACTGGCCGAGGCAATCAATAACAGCAAACCGCTTCAAAATTGGCTCGCAAAGTATGGGACTAAATTGGCGCCCAACGTGGGGTTGCCATACACAAAAACGCTGAATGGATGCTAGTGAATTTTTTTCCCAAATTTAGAAATCTAATGGCCCATTGGCCAGGAACCATCATCGAATTGATAAACTCTTAAGTAATTTTCTTTGTGCTAGTTAATTTTTTAAAAAATAATATAGCATTTGCACGATCTTACTTTTCAATGTAACTAAAATTTCTTAAAACGTTCGTGTTTGGTAAACATTTAATTAATACTTCTAACTGTAATTTCATCAAACTGTTACAAACGTTGAGAGTGTACGATTATAAAGAAGAATTTAACGGTTCTTCAAATCATAGCCCATGGCGTTGTATGCTTACTGAGCTTAGAGGAAAATAATTAAAGCTCTTCCTTTAATTTTCTGGGGGCTGTGAATACACTCTTGCAGTGTTAGCACAGAGGAAGGTGCTTATTAGACTGCTCGCCTCCCATCAAGACACCAGCGGCCTCAAGTGCGATTTGTGCCAAACGAAGCGGCGTCTAGGCAGCTTTTCTCCCAGTACTCCGGTTTCTCCTGTCATTCACTCCGCTATTGCTCAAACGTCACCACCATCCCCGTCGTCACCATCATCGTTCGCCGGTTCCCGGTGCGCGAAACTCCACTCTCTAAACGAAAAATGAGTTGGTAACAACACTCACCAACTTTCAATAAAAACATAAGAAGTGCTTATGACAGCAGAACACAATGACTGTGTCAGTATTTCCACACTAACAGTTTTAAATTATTGAAATATATGTAAGCATTAATTTGTTTTTAATTTTTTGTTTTTTTATAAATATATTGTATATGATGACGGATAAGTCATCTAAAAGATGATAAACGGGTCAAATACTCTTAGCTAGCCATGTTTTATCTCATGATACAATTTTAGATGGCATGATACACCATAAAATTAAATTGACACTGTAGAGAATAAAATGAAAAAGTCTAATAGTTTGTGTAATAATAATGCATTAGTAAATGCATAATATCACTTACAACGTGTATCTATTTATGTTTAAAGGCTGGCATTTTTTTTTTTTTGATAAACTGATAATCGCTAAACTATTTGTAACAGTTCCTCCAATCCGCCCCCACTAAAATACAAGTAGCACGTGTATTTATGCAAGCCCAATCATCATACCCTTGGCATTGTAATCAATAATATCAATATTAATTATTTTTATGTCTTATGCTGTAACTCCAACGTAAGAATTGTAAATAATGAATGCCTTTTATGTTTTTTCCGTTGCAGTAGCTGGAAGAGTCAACAGGGTAATAAAACCATAAAACCTTTTGGAAATAAGGAACAGGGTCGCGTGTGCGGAGTCCCTTCTTTTTTAAAGGTCTGTTGTAGCGGGTGAATAAACCGTCTGATGGGGGGGGGGGCTTTGACTCTTACCAGCTGTAGTAGCGCTAGCCTTTTAAATCTATCCAATACTGACGTGTGTCCTAAGACTTTTAAAAAAAAAATGGCGAATCGTACGCAAGGCAGGTGTAATTGAAGCAGCCAATGAAAAATGCATATTTGAATTTTTAAAGAAAGGCATGAGGCTTGCGCTAATCTTTTGGCGTCTCCTAGCCAACGATTTTTTATTTGCATTTTAAGGAGGCAGTCATACCGCTGGAGCAGTCAGTATTCGGTTTTCAGCACTCATTCAGTCGAAGTTCCAGATGAGACCAGGCAGTCCTGAGTTCCATACCGCGTGACGCCGCAGGTAATCAGTTTATTCAGTTCCCTCTTCTCAGTTGGACTCAATTAACAAGTTCGCAGTTCTCGCCTGTAAGTTTCACACGCGGCAACTAAGTTTATATTCAAAGTAACCAAGTCAATCAAACGCAAAACACCAAAGAATGCAATAGAAATTGGACATAATAAATTACGCAATCACATATTATGTCTATAGCGTGCTCATTTACATCGCTTAATTCCTTTCCCGGTCCTGTTGAGCCACAATCAACGAAACAGCGGAATCGCATATGAGATTGTTGCCGTTGAAGATTAGGCAACAACGCCGAAGCGACCAACATTCAATCTACAAAACCACTAAAACACATTGGCATCACAACGTGAGGCCACTCAACGTCGCTTCAAGATCACTGCAACCTGGGGTACATAGCCGGAGCCATACCATCTCAAATTTTGGGACCCAACGAGGCTGCCATACCAAACTGCTTCATTGTTTGGCTGACCAACGTGGAGCCAACAACACCACACAACTAAGTCGCTTCATATTACATATCTATGTATCCAACTTTAGTTATAAATCGTGCGCACATATAACGTCTAGGCCACTAAGTGTCGCAGTCTACTTCAGTTCCGTTACTTTATAGAAAATGCTGGAATTGTCCTTCCTCTTATTGGAAAAACGCGTTCTAATTGACACGATTAAATTCGACCAGCTTAATGTTTCTTATTTCATTATCAATATTTTCCTTTACATTATGAAACCCCCAACTTGCTAATTCCAAGAATATTTTTTTTTTTATGCGAATGTTCAAGTTTGACGATTTTTGTTTTGATTTGATTTTTCTCTGTTAAAACGTGCTTTGGTTTTGCCCCCTTTTACTTCCCCCCCCCCTTTTAACACTTAATCAGTAAATTCAATGGAAGAAAGCAATTGACCAGGAAAGTTCTTTCACATACTTCGAGATGAATCTTATGTAAAAACAACGTGTACATTTAGACATGGAACTAGCAGGAGACACCGACGTTCAAGAACATGAGGGGAAGCGAAGTTGAAGTACGGAGGCAGCCGAATGCAGCCGAGGGTGTAACATACAATAACACTGCTTGAGCAGTTAACGTTAGTAAATAAAGCCCTGTATATGACAAGTTTTATAAATAAGCTATAAAATAATAGATCAATTGCTATAAAGCCTATAATTGTAAAACATTGCATTCTTGCTATTAAGAAAATATTTAGCAGAAAATACGAGTAATATTCTATCGTCCTCACAATTTGGAGCTCTTGTAGTAAAAGCCCCCAGGATGCAATTAATGATTTTTTGTATATAGTTTACAGAGCTTTATGAAAATAAGGAATATGTTTTGATTATGCCATTATATTTAAGTAAGACCTTCGATTGCATACCATGTCCTACTTTTTTATTATGAAATAATGTGAACTAAATATTTTTAATCTTACCTAACTGGAGTAGTCGTGTTATTCGTGCAAATGGGAAAGAAGCAGAGAAATGACCACAAATTAATGGGTTCTTCATGGGCCTATCTGAGGACCATTTTCGTTTCTTATTATGATAAATGTAATACACTAATATTGTATGCAGGTGAGTACATATGCTACTACACCCAGTAGTATTATGTTCTTAATGAAACATATAATTATGCTATCAATGACATTAAATTTCATAAAAATTAAACGTTAGTTAACACAGAAAAAATCAAGGAACTGTCTCAAAAAACTATAAAATATTTGGACAGTGGAAATATCAATTGCTAGGAATTTTGTTAGATGTTCTACTTTTGCAGAAAAAAATGCTATTCTAATTTTATAATGTTAGCCAATATTCCTTCCAGAAGCCTATTTTAAAACAGAAATTAATTTTAAATATGTGCAGATAAATGTTTAGAAAAAAAATAGATATATACAAATGGTTACATACCTTTATAATACAAGAAATAATGGTAAATTACAACTGCCATACCCAAGATTAGAAAAAGCAAAATCCAGTAAGTTCAGCGTTGGTATTAGGGTTTACAATACCATGCCAATTTAGATTAGGGAATTATATTGCAGTAATTTTAAACTACAGGATGAGCCTTAGCTATCTAACCTATTTTAGAACTTGACAGAATGGATGGGTTGATTATTATATGATATTAATTTGGATAGGTGAGACGATCTGCATTTGCATATAGCCTAGTACATTTTTTATTCAATGGCCACAATAAATTATTATTATTATTATTATTATTATTATTATTATTATTATTATTATCATCATCATCATCATCATCATCAATATTACTATTATTTAACTTTCATCTGTACCTAAGGTTCGTGGTTTCCGACCTAGGTCGTTTGGTTTCTCGGGACGAATAAATCTCGAGCGCAGGTGTCCCCCGGGAGAGACTTAAAGCTATGGGTCTGTAGATTTACGGCACGTTAAAAAACTACATACCTAACAATAGGTCTCTGGAAAAAAAATCACGTTCAAGTAAGAACTTAGTATCACACTAGATGGCACTTGTACCTCTTCCTCTTACATTTTTCAGCGGCTAAATTCGAATGGTTCATATCTGAAAGAGACCTTAAGTCTAATCCTTGTAAGTCGGTGATGCTTACCATTATTATTTAACCTTCTTTTAAAGCAGCTTTAGAACCGATTGGTTTAGTTCTCTTTTTCAGGTTACATGGAATAGACCTCGACCAAAGTCCCAGAAAAGGGAATCTGCTAACATGGTCCCAAAACAATTTAGAACGGACTGATCTCGAAATAGAATTATCAGTCGAACTTAGCCAAAAAAGAAGCTAGAAATGTTTGACTATTTAACTACTAGTTGAGCAGTTACTTTTGTTGGGAACTAAGTTTTTTGGTTTCACTCGTTTGGATATTCGTAAGTTTGCATATGATTTATTTGCAGGTGATATTTCAGCGAAAGTGTTCGTAGAACTTCTCCAGGAACAGCTTGCAATTTGAAAGAGATCCGTAAAAGAAAAATTAATTTATTTTTATGGTTTTTAAATGAACTTTAAAACGATGTTTTCAGTTTTGAACTACATTAACTATTTCTGAGCCTTCACATTTTTTTATTTTGTGATTTTAAAAAACATTAAAATGTTTTGCGCCAAATATTTCAATATTTCTTTAATAAATTCCCTCAGAAAAAGATTCTTTCCATATTGTCAGCTTTTCTACTCAGAAAAAGAAAATGTATACATTAACTCTAATCGGCAAATATAATAAAAGCTGTTATCTATTAAAATAATAGACAGCTCATGCTAATCGTGGATATTCCCTTAAACAAAACAAAACATTTTTGATTTAATGGGGAAAAAATTATATTATATTACTATATCCATAGTATGCATTAATAATGCATTTTTATCTTGATGATTTGAGGGTAATGAAAGGTTAATTATTGCATGTATTAAATATTTATGTAGTACAGCATGAAAGGAGTGAAATATATTACAACTAGGACATATATTAACTCCTTATATGCGGAATTCAAACTTATTGCTGTAATCATTTTTTGTTTCTCCTTCAAGTTCAGCACTGCTCTTGCAAGATATTCCAAACTAATTAGACATTAAGTACGGTTGTGCGAACACTGTTCACTATGGCATATCCTTGACAGGAAGAGAGGTGTAACACAACTCAGAATGTGCTAATAAAATGTTTCCTGGTTCTCGGGAGGAAGGAGAGTTCATGATCCCATGGAAACAACTTTCTCACGGCGGCATCCGTTAATCCTTCGGGGCACGCCTGCACTCTACAACCAACTGAGTATGGAATTAGATTCATCATCAATGGAATGTTAATGCGTGGGTCACTAAAAAGCAAGTTTTTCTGTTCATTTACCAAATTCCTTCCGGCCTCTGACCTCGTCCTCTTCAACGTTCTAGCGATATTACGAAACAGCGAGCGCTATGCCTTCCAGACAACAAAGTGTAAACAATGCTCAAATGGAAGATGCTGAGGCAATGTTTGCTATAGAGCTGAAAGGTATTGTATTATCCACACATATCAAGGGAAGGTTTATCATTTACAAAATTTACTGCAGAACAGTGTTTAAACGTCCTGCCGCAAGAGTTTTGGCAAGGACATATGATGCAATCTGCTGGTAGTACTCTTTTGTCCTTGCAGTAGGACGCGCTATTAATAATGCACATTTTAAAACTATATATTGTTACAATAATAATAATTATTACTGTTATTATTGGTGTTGAAAACTTATAAAGAGAAAAAATAATCCAAATATTTTAATTAAATGATACATTATTTAAAAATTACGCAGTGAGGCCCACTGGTACTTTTGTTATTGTTGACAATGATACATGACATTACTTTTATAAAGTATATCTAAAAGAAAAACCAACATTCTTGTTATATTAAATATATAGCGACTGAATTCCATTAATACAAAGTTTTATGAATTACGTAGAGATTGCGTGTTTAATATGATATGAGTACTACATATAACTGATCTTGAACCACAAGCAATAAAAAAAATAACTTGTTTTCTGTTATACTTTCCTGACAAGTGAACAAACACTATAGCTTCCGATAAAGGTTATTAAGATTGGAAAACACAGTTCACCGAATCGGTCGTTGGGGGTGCTGGTTTCGCTGATTGCAGATCGGGAGGCTCCCTGATCACGTGAAGAGAAAAACGTTCTGTAAGCTGTACATAAAGTTGAAGAGCTTTTGTTATGTACCTATGTTCAATACAGATCCTACACTAACATTTTCTGGCCGGAAATAAATTTACTCCACAAGTTACTTCTATCCGAATCAAGTAAAGTTGCCTTACCGAACGCTAGCACACCTCTATTGACTAAACCGATTACAGAATATCATACCAACTTAGTGGTTTGCACTAACAGGTTTCATATGTGTATTAATGGGTCATCGAGCAGAGTAATATAGCCTCAATAATCACTTAACTGTGATTTGACAATGAAGATAAATATTCTATTCTGCCGGTAGGGTGCTATACGATTAGACATTATTGTTAAACGACACTTTTTTATTAAATAGTCAACATGGAACTTACTTTTATAAAATAAGAAAAATGTGATCCAGGTAGGGTGGCTTCTACGATGCAATCATTCACTTACCTGAAAAAAGAAAGAAAAAGATTCAGTGATTTTAATATTCAAAAGCAGAAAAAACTGAGTATCGTATTTATGTGAAAAGACGATAAAATACAAAGTAAATAACTATCAGTTTTTCTAAAGCCTAATACTCGAATTAATATTAATTAAGTGTTGATAACAAGTATACTAGTGGTGTTTTTATAACTGTGCAATTAATTTTAGAGTTAAATACAAAGTATTATTTAACATTGTTAGAAACCTCTAGGGAACTGACAGAGAACTATAAAATGTTCGGTCAATTTTCGTTTAGTATTTTTAGGTATTGATGAGCCATAGGTATTTTTGTTCTTTACAAGTTGGCACTGTATTGCTTTTTGCTAAAGTCACCTTCATATCCCACAATTGCTAAAGAATGGAGTGCAAACTTTCTCAAATTTTATTTCATTTGAAAATAAAACACCAACATATGAATCGGTACATTTATTTTACCTGAAACATTTACAGGAGCATCATACTGTTACTTTTTAAAGGAAAAATTAAATGTTTTGTTGAAGAGATTCCACTAATCTTAATAAGTCATAAATGGTTCGTGCATATTGTGGCACCGTTTCATTATTTTTGTGTTGTTAAATCTATCCTAGGTCTGCAAACACTACAAATGATCAATCTCTACGAACAAAGCGGCTTCGCGTTTGTAGCTATTAAAAAAATAAAGATACTGGGCATTTGCTAATTTTGCTGCGTTTGTTATTGCGTCGATGGCCTTGAAAGTAAGAGAAATAATTTTAATTCAAGGTTTAATTATATCAAAAACTTCGAAAGCGTGGTGCAACTGCCACTTTTTGTTTTTTAAAACATAAGTTTGGGCAACGCAAAATAATGTTGCTATTATAGAAATCACAAAAATATAAAATAACTCCATCCATTGCATATTTACTCCATTTACCTATAAGTCTAGAGTGTAAAATAATTAACAGTGTGTACATCTGTGAATTTGTGTCAACGTGTGTGAATCAATCTTTCCTTTTTCTTTTTTTCTGCATCTATGTTCAATTTTTTAATGCAAAGATTCTTCGTTGTTTTCGTACCATGATGAAATGAGTACGAAATTCATCTCGATTTCTTCTCTTCGACGTTCTTTTGTTTTCATTTAACTTCAGAATTCGGAGCCATAAAGGATGGGAGTGTAAGAGGCGTTGCTAATACATTTTAATAAAGTTTTTTTACCTTTCCTTTACAGTTATTTTTATAGATAGCTAAATCTGATCAATTTGTTTATTATGTCTCCATGCACATGGCCAAAAAAATTGAAATTGTTGATTTATTCCAATAGTATGTTTTTTAATATTGCTTTTGTCTTTTCTAAAAACTATTTCATATGTTATTTTACCCACACTTTTGTTTTTAAAACTGTATTGCAGAGAATCCCACAAGGAAACTAAAATGACTTGATCATCTGCAGACATTGCTGTGTCCAAAAGCAAATTATTTACAGTATAAACCTAGTAAATAATGACTGGCTACGTTGTCAATATAAAATTAAACAGGGATAGCAATAATGAATAACTTTGATCCTTAATTATGACAAGTATCAAAAAACAAAAATAAGCACCATACAAGAAAAGTTCCTACAGAAGCTCATGATCTTCCTCTAACATAATTCTAAGTAATTTTACTTAACACAAACTGGCAAACTGGAAAACTGGAAATAATTTTAAATAAAAATTTTCGAATTAAGACCGCTCCTGTAATTAACTATATTTTCAGTAAAAGCTTTAGTTAATAATGAGTATAACATACTTAAATAATAATTCCGACTCTTTTTGTAGATGTCAAGTGTACAAAAGTATTATCTTTCTACTTATATAATATTTTAGATGCATTCCAACAATTGTTATGTTAAAATTGTCAATATTGCAATACGAAGCCTTCATGTGTTGCTCCTCAAAAGGACATTTTTCCCCGTAGTAGAAGATGCCCTATAAAAGCTGTAGCTATTATTAAAAATAAAATATTTCTAGTGGAAAAATGTTTTTCCTCAAAAATATTTTTTACGCAATCAGATATGAAAAATCTGTAACCGAAGAATGGAGGAAACCTGCCTTATATTTGCTTTTACATCTTCTGGAAACATAAGACACTGTAACTCAGTGATTGTAACGTGGGCACAATAAGCAGAAGATTTATTGATATATTAAACACCACAAGTTAGGCTGTTCTTAGTAGATTTATTTCCAGACTTTTAATCCCAGTTAGAAACTGAGAAAACAGTTGCTGAAATGTCCATCACAATTACTAGAGAAAAAAATCAAAGATCAATTAGCAGATATATTTAAAAATCAATAAATGTTAAATAAATACTAGATCTGCAACTATTTTACAATTGTTTTAACAGAAAGAATGACTATGTTGATGATGAGCATAAAAACAAAACAAAATTTATGTTATATAAAACACTGATGGACATTGACATGTTGATACCTCTAGATGGTGTCAAGCGGTTAAGAGATGCGTTTCCAGTTCGATCCTAATATTGAAATCGTATTAAACATGTTTCGGACTCTCTGGATCCAATTGTTAACGGCCTATTCCCTGAATACTGGTTAACTATCATAGCAGGCCCCCGATACATAATTTCACAACCGATTTGTGGATTGTTGTTTGTGTTTTTTTTAAATAGCGTTTAACGTCTGTTTTAACCACTGAGGCACCACAGGCGGTGGTCACTGATGGTACTTTTAGATGAAATTATATGTAGGGGAAAGAATTTTTTAAAGGAAGGAAACGTTCCAGGCCTAAGTTTAGGGTACCTGCTGGCATTTGTCATTTATGAGGACTGAGGAAAACCTGAAAAAAAAACTCATTCTTGGCGGGATTCGAACCGCAGAACTCCCGCTCACAGAGTTCACGCCTTAACGACCTCGGCCACTCGTGGCGATTTGCAGTATTCAAGTTGGCCAATGCACACTTTGTTCACCGAAATAAAGCTTCCAGTTACGAACTAAAATCAATCTCAGTAAACATTGAAACACATGTGGTAAGGCTAGACATAGCAGTGCGCACCGCCACAGTAGGCCAATGACGTTAAATCACAGACTTGTAATCCTAAACCCAAGACCGCGGGTTCAATCCTGACCAGGCTCGATAAATTTATTCGGGTGTAAAAATCCTAAGTTGGCTTCTTTCGGAAGAGAAGTAAAGCCGTGGATCCCGTGTCGTACATTTACGGCACGATAAAGAACCTCAAACCTGAAAGTCGGTCCTGGTGGTGTAGTGGTACTTGCCTTCTAAACCCAAGATCGCGGTTCTAACCCGGCCAGGATCAATGGATTTTTTCGGGCGTAAAAATCATAAGTATGGCTTCCTTCGGAAGGGAAGTAAAGCCGTGATCCCGTGTGGTACATTTACGGCACGTAAAAGAACCTCAAGCTTGAACGAAAGGCCTCTGAGCAAAACTTGTCGGCCGTTTAACGCCCTGAATAGAATGGGACGCTGATGACCTGAAATGCTAAAGAGCGTCCGTAAATAAACTAAATAAAAAAACAGACCTGTAAGAGGGAGTCTGGGATTCGATTGCCGCTTGGACCGTCCTATCAGAGATTTTTTCCAGGATTTGCTCATAAATAAAAAATGGCGAGGAGATACTTTAAATTTAGGCGTAGAACACTTCCTTTCTTAAAAGAGAGAGAGAGAGAGTCCTTTCCCAAATTATCATTTCATCTAATCTATTAACAATGCCCATCGCTTGTGATGCCTCAGCGGTAAAAATGGCCGCTAAACACTATTTTAATAAAATGTCAGTACGCTGTGATTGTGTATATTATAATTAGCTTTAGCAATACACAACTTTTAAGCTGTCATGGACTATAACGTTTTTTGCTGTGGATTTATAAGTTTTATTTAAGCACTGCACTGCTTATGGTAAATTACAAAAGTTATATTTAACTATTAACTAAAAATTAAAGGTCTTCCTATCACCGACAACTTCACGTGGGTAATGAATCAAATCGTAGTTAAATTCCCAAAATAACACATCCTTTATTATTTACATTAATTACGTTACCCAAGGCCTGTAGCTGAAAAATAAAATTAATTAATAATTAGTTATGTTTTAGTTCACGGTATATAAAATAATGCACATTAGTATTTTAATTTAAATGTAACGTTACCCTGAAAAGAAAAATCGTATTAAAATAAGCTTGTTTAAACACCGCGTATTCCCTCCAACAAGATAATGGTTTAAAATCAACTTCGCTTTTGTTCTAGGCACTAGCATCTCAAGAGACACGGGACAGAATGAAAGCCACTGCAAGATAGTTTAACATGAACGATGGTTTACGATGAAACTCACCTCTGAAGTGATTATATCCGGTATCACGAGCATTATTCCAGTGTTTAGCACTGTACACTGAGACATTCACACCTTCGCACTAGCAAGTCGCTTAAGAAACTGACGTCACAACAGTGAGTAACCCTTTCCGACGAGCGGAATATGAAGACAATTTAGTGGTAACGAAGAGAACAATGAGGTCAACGTTCACCGTGTAATTATGAGTACAGAAAATCCCGGGCCATGTCCCAATGCGTGTGCTTTACAAAACGTTCCTCGGAGTTCTTACGCGTGCTTTTGTTGTTCTACACGTTGCTCTTCCGCTCTGCCCTTTATACTCTGCTTGTGCATTCTCATGTCTGGGAGAGAGATCCACCCACTCAATGTTTTCCTTGCGATATGCTTTATTCCAAATAGTTCCGAATTTGACTGTTCATATAACTGGAATTTGGAACAAAGTACAGAGCATGGTCTTGGATCTGCCTATATAAATTGGACATTATTACAGATTTTCTTATTCTTATGAAACTGTAAGCAAAGAATACACAGAAGCAGGAAAGCCCCATCTCCAACTCTATAAAGTGAGGAAGAAAAAACACTTTTTATTTATATTTTTAAGATTTGAACGTGTAATTTTTGAAACAATGAAAGAAATGAATTCATGATGACACAACTTGAGTCTCGCCTCTAAAATAACGTGACATTTTCCTTTACAGGCTGAGGGAAAGCTCTGTAAGCATTTCATACAGTCAAACTGCTGCTACTTGGGAATTTACCCAAAATCAGAACAAAAAATTCCTGATGAACTACAACGCAGTCATTTCAAAGACTGTAGAGAAGGCATAGACAAGCAATTTCAGATAGGAATCTATGGTTCATCAGGACAAATAACGGGGTTTTATGATGATGAAGTTAAAATTAGATATTGATAAGTAAGTGTTCAAGCGAAATGGGATAAGCGTTTGCTTTAATATGTCTTCGAAGTCAAGGGAATTCCAATATTGTACATCTCATCTTCAGCGTTTTCAAGATTTACAATTATGAAAATCTCAGACTAATCATATGACATATAGCAATAAATATAGCAATAGATTTGGACTTCGGAGATTGTAGGTTCGGATACTGCGGAATATATTTATTTGTTTATTTCTATTTTTATGTTATAAACATGTATGATAATCAAATAAACTGAAATTTAAAACCGTGTAGTATTTAATTTTAAACATTAAAAATAAAAAGATTCAATACAGATAACTAACAATGGAAATGTTCTTACAAAGGAAAAAATATGAAAGAGCAAGTCTTTGCAACGATATATCTGTTAATTATCTTATCTTACTATAGGTGTTAGCTGTTTAGAGTTGTCACTTATAATTTTCTGTTTTAAAAAAATGACGTGCGAGTGTGCTTTATATGTAGAACTATTGTTTGCGGAAGGTAATGCGCATAAAAATGCAGAAAGTTATCGTTTTAGCATGTGCGTATTCCATTAAATTTCGAACAGAGTTGATCCGTAGAACTAAAAACAGAGAAATGTCAAACGGCATTGGCCAAAACGTGTTTATTCCAAGAATATAACATGATTTTTGTTTTCAGCATAGCATATTAGATATGTCTTTGTAAAGGCTGTCAAGCAAGTAATTGGAATCCGTAATCCATTACTCCAAAAGTAATTATTTTGTATTTTGTATCTATATTATGAATAAACTTGCATGGGAAAAAGTTGCAGCCATTTTGTAATACAATAGTAGAACAATATTTAGTACCATTAATAGTTAGATGTTCTACTAGAACTGAATTTTATGGGAGACAAACAGGAAAATCTTAAGGTAACAGAACGATTTCTGAACAAGGAAAATATTACCACATGAACTATGTTTAAAATGCGTAACTTAATGTTTGTACAGAAAACTAAAACGATAATCTTAAAATGTTTCTTTAGAATTTAAAATTATAGAGCAGCTTTTAAATTTAATTTTCCAAATTGATAATTTTCATTAACGAACCAATCGTATCTAATCAGCAATTTAATAAATGCAATTAGATATATTAAGATGAACAATGAAACATAGCTTACAAATTGTAAAACTATGACTTTCATGCTGTTATGTGCTTATTAATCATAAAAAATCTATAAAACGTGTTTTCTAGAAACAACAATTGAAATAAACAAAAGATCAGGAAATCATAAAGTGGCTATTTTTTTTAATTAGTATTTAACGCTCGTTTTTGCTACTGAGGCACCACAGGCGGTGACACTGATGATACATGTGATGAAATGATATTGGGAAAGGATTTTTTTAAGGAAGGAAACGTTCCAGGCATAAGTTAAGGGTACCTCCCCGGCATTGGCCATTTATGAGAACTGGGGAAAACCTGAAAAAAGCTCAGTCAAAGAAGACGGTCCTGACGGGATTCGAACCCTAGATCTCCCGCTCACGAATCCGCGTCTGAACGACCTCGGCCACACGTGGCGGTAAAGCGGCTCTAAAGGAGGTGCGATTCAAATGAGTAAATATTTTGTTAACAGACTGTGAGAAATCCAATTTCTTGTCTTTTGTTACTGTTTCGAATTTTCTGATATACCTAAACAAACAAAACATAAAATTTTCACAAAATTTATCGAATTCTATTACATATATATTTCAGCAGCACTGCAAGACAAAAGAAGAAGCATTTCGTGCTTTACAGTCGTTCTAGATATGAAATAATCCATGAAATTAATGAAAAGTTAGGAAAAATAACCGGGAAGACCAGTCACGTGTAAACAATCCTGTCTCAATCTCTAATCAGCAACAGAAAAGTACGATGAACGGAGCAGAATTAAAAATATGGATCATAAGCATCATAATGGCACATAGCTCGAATAGCTTACCTCTAATGAAGCCCTTATGTGATCGCGATCATGTTGGTATGAAGCAATTGTTTGCATTAATTGCACTTCCAGAAACTTATCAACAACACTTTCGCTTAATTCATATAAAATACAGTGTCTAACAACCGAACTTGGTTGTTCATGACTTCATATGACAATTTGGGCACCTACTTCGAAAGATTCCGTATTAAAACCGGTAAACAAAATACTATTACACTGCTAATCATGATTTCTAAGTAGAAACGTTGCACAAAATGTTCGTCAGATGTTGCAGTTACATATTGAAACTAATGTTTCCTAGTATTGTGTTCTAAATTTAAGTGGGTTTTAAGGCTACTTTATCGACTAGCATGCTTTGAAATTTATGGATGGCTAAGTATCTACAGTGAGTTTTTTGAGTTACGGGTCGGTAGAACTGGGAGAAGTCTTTCGTCAAAACCGTATAATGCACGTGCAGGTACCAGCTTGTAATTAGTTTGAAGGAGGCGTTCCTGTGTAACTCGGTCTTTCATTATGAGTAAATTATAATTTAATTATTCTCCGTTGCTTATGCCTCTACATAAATGGTATTGAAGAACGGGTTTTATGTATGAAAACGGATTCTTGTAGAAAAATGGCACGGCAAAACGCGAGAAAAATATTCTGGCAATCGTATTCCAGGTAGAAAAACTGTTCACCAACTTGTTAAACCGGATCTCTCAATGATAACAAACGTGTTCCAAATCGCGCATCTTTCTTACGGATGAAAACGAATTTAAGAGGCCAGCAATATATTGTCGCTAAGGGGCATCATTTTCAACGTCTCTAAAACACATCTTAATGCCTATTGTTATCAGTTCAAAATACAGTATCGTTTTATCCTTTCAATAAAAACATACATACATATTGTCGATCCTGGTGGTGTAGTGGTAACCATACTTACTCCTAAATCCAAGATCGCAGGTTCAAACCCGGCCAGGATCGATGGATATTTTCGAGCGTAAAATCCTAAGTATGGCTTCCTTCGGAAGGGAAGTAAAGCCGTGGGTCCCATGTCGTACATTTACGGCATGAAAAAGAACCTCAAGCCTGAAAAGAGAGGCCTCTGAGCAAAATTTACCGACCGTTTCACTCCCTGATTTGAATGGGACGCTGATAAACAGAGATATTAAAGAGCGTCCGTAAATAAACCAAATCAATCAATCAAGTAAAAACATAAATACTAACTTTACTACGTCCGGCGACTCCATCTACCTTTTTCCGTTACCGATGGATGCAATTCCAGACTAAACAGCTGCCTCAAGTGGCCCATAACTCAAATAATCGCACTGTATTTGGAAAGTCAATAATAATCACCTAATATTATATATAACCAAAGACCTAGACTCTATGGAATTTTGAACTCCTAACCTAAAATACGTATGCTTAGTATAATATTCTGTCAATAAAGAAATGTGAATACAATGTGAAAACGACCTAAGTAAATTAATTTTCCAGCAGAACTGGAAACATGTAAGTGTTTAGATTATGTTAACGTGAATTTTCAACGAAACTAAACTTGCAATTTAATTGAAAGTAAAGCATATTTGACCAATTCCTCACATATAATTATGTGACTGCCTTACTCTAAAAACATTTGTTTGGTCATTACTTTAAATATTAAGTTTCTCTTATACATTTTTACTGGTCTTACAAAGAACACTAAATGGGATCAAATAGTTGGAAGAATACAGGTTAGTTTAAAGTGGTACTGAAAATATAAAAATAGCGTCATCTTATGCAGTTAGATTACTCTTAAATTAGTTTCAATTAGTCGAGATACTGTTAGTTTATTCCTGCTCTACTCTATCCTCCCTCTGATCCCCCCCCCCCACCTTTTTTTCTTTCCCACCAGGGACAAAGTTCGCCAACAATACACGCCCATAGTTTAAACTATCAATAAAAACAGGAATGGCTTCAGATAATCTTCATTAACGAATGCGCACAGTTTTGTACTTCAGTTACTTATTTGTTTATTGTGAGTTTATTGCATACTTTGACTACAAGTCTGAACCGCTCAAAAACAAAGCAGAGGCGTCTGTGGAAATCGAAACAAGGTCCGCAGGCTGGTGAATGAGCTCACTTTTGTAATGAGCCCAGAGGCAGGAGCGTTCACCTCAGAGTGGGGTCAGCACCACTGCTCCTTATGGTACTTAAGACTGATGGAAGTGTAACAAACCAGCAGAGCTGAACGGTGCACGCGGCGGCCATGAAATAGGAGATGTGGCAACGGCCATTAACAACATGCTTTTAATGCACTCTAAATATGAGGGCTGTCCAAGCTAGGCGCTCTGCTTTATGGTGCTGTGTTTATATTATATCTGATTTTAAATTAAAATAGAACCTTATTATTTTGATAAAAAGTATCAAATTAATCAGTTTAACCCTTAAACGTTAAAAAATTTTATGAAATATTTTTATAAATTATTGAAGATTACTATAAAGTTAGTTTTTTATTTTATTTATTTACGGACGCTCTTTAACATTTCAGGTCATCAGCCTCCTATTCAATTCAGGGCGTGAAACGACCGACAAATTTTGCTCAGAGGGCTCTTCTTTCAGACTTGAGGTTCTTTATCGTGCCGTAAATGTACGACCCATGGATTTACTCCCCTTCCGAAGGAAGTCATACTTAGGAGTTTTACGCCCGAAAAAAATCCATCGATCCTGGCCGGGTTTGAATCAGCGATCTTCGGCAGAAGGCAAGTATGGTTACCACTACACCACCAGGACCGACTATAAAGTTAGTTAAAAACATTTGCATTTACTGCAGTTGGCAGTAAACAAAATAAATCTGATTAAAATTTATATTGCAAATTTGTTCTTCCTTTTATTTTTTTCTTTCGTTTTTATTATTGAGCTCAGAAGTATATATTTATGGTTGTTATGTTAGTTGTCTCTCAAACAAAGTTTTATTTTGTTTATTTTGAATGTATATTAACACATTATACGTATAGAAGAGATGCCAACATGATCAAAAACGATAAATAAATAAAAGTTCTAGTATCTTTGTACCATATATGGTGACTTAATACAGCAAAAGTCGTATCATAAACTACTTGGAGTTAGAGTGTTGGATAAAAAGTTAAGGCCGAGCAGACAGGTCCAAAAAACGCGAGATTATACAGACACTTCACTATAAACACCCAACTTAATTAAATGGTTATAATTTCAAATCTCTCCGCTTGACTCGCCACTTGCATAGAGTAATGTTGCTCCACTATAATCGAAAGGCAACGAACGGTGTTTCTAATTAGAGAGACAGGTGAAGATATAAGCGGCCATGTTTTTTAAGCACAAATGCAGGCATTCAATTATTATCATTAGCTAAAGCGTAGACCTAAACCATCTCGCTCAGATATGACTTTCTCGATTTGTTGTTGTTTCATTACTGATAATGAGAAAACATAGTAGAGGATGAAATATATACAGAGGGTGCCAAAAATGCATACACACTTTAAACAAAGAAAAAACTGTGTTAACATAACAAAACTGAGCACTAATCTTCTTAGACGTTTACAGTTACAACAGTTGCTCAAAATGCCCACCATTGGCATCGATACGCTTCTGAGTACGTTGAACTACTGATTGAGTTTGCGAAGGGGTCCTCAGCGATTGCAGCACATGCCGTTTCAGGGTCATCTTCATTTAATGCATGCAAAAGTCTTGGGATGAAAACTTTCGTCTTTGCTGTTTTAATAATACGCCGCACGCTGGTTCTGCTAATTCCAGTCTCACGTACACATTGCTTTGTAGATTTCTGCAGTGAGTGCTCAAAACGTTCCAAAACCATAGCAGAGGACGCAGGGCTTGTTGCTGAGCGAGGTCTCCCAGATCTGCACTTCTGAACATCGCATACGGTACCATGAGTCTCAAATTTGTCTCGAATGCGTGCAATTGTAACTCGCGTTGGTGGTTTTGTTCTGTACACACGTCTCCATTGCCTTTGAACTTCAACAACATTCTCAGTTTTCCAATACCACTTCAAAATTGCTTTCCACTGTTCATGTTGTTGTAGCAACGCTAGCATAACGTAAAATGAGTCACGTCTGTTTACAGAGCATCATACGATAATCTTGTTCATTGTTGATTTACCTGTCACGTAGCAACGCTATCATATTGTATGTGAGTCACATCTGTTTACAGAACATCATACTGTTACTGTTTTTTCGGTCTTAACTTTTAACTATATTAAAAAGATATCTACTGTGAAAGTATATACATTTTTTTTTTGGCATCCTCTGTAGAACTTTTTGAAACTAATACACAATTTGAATTAAAATTAAATAAGAGACGTTTGATAAAAGGCTCAACACACCTTATATTATCAAAACTGAACATTTAGCAATCATTGTTGTGAAAGTCACGTCATCAATAATATTTTTGTAGGATAATATTTTTTCCCATGTCATCTGAAAGATGATAATTGTCTTTAAATTTATGTCAATTGAAGCTTTCTGCTATAAAGAAAAATTAGCACTTCTCTGAATTTTTTAAAGTTTAAACACCTCACTTTACAATTTTGGTGCTAATAATTTTCATTGCTTAAACATATGACAGTTTAGAATTTAGTATTACAATTTTACATGCTTTTATACAAATATTATAAATTTTTCAGTGGATAAAGTAATATGTTTGAGTTTAAATATTACACGTATACTATTTAGAAGTTCGGGAGCCTTGTAATGGCTAATGTCGGCACCATTCCTTTTGTTCAGTTAGATTACTATTGGTGATATTTCATAATTTTGCCATGTTGTTTGCGTTGTTTTTTCAGTCACTGTATCCTACCAAAATTTCAGCTCTTTAATTTTTAAAACATTTGTTTCATCATGATTCTAACAATAAACCTATTGTAATAAAAAGGATAATTAAAAGTATAAAAAATGTTTTTGTTTTCTTAGCAGCATAAAGTTTTTTTTTTTTCTTCAAAACACTATTGAGAAAGGATTCATTTTTAATATTGACTACGATATTACTCGACAACACTGATACTAAGATATTCTTTATTCATAATAAAAATAATCTTTTTCATAAAAAGTAGCAAGCATTTTCCTAATAAATTATTCATTTAATTTTAAGTAAAATTTTGGCTGCTTTTGAAAAGCCGTGAATTGTGGGCTAGCACTAGAACTGGAATCCATCACATTTTAGGACTCTATTAGGAGTTTTCTACATTGACATTACAGAGACTATTTCACTTATGTGATGTCATCATAAAATCGACCAATGAAATGAAAAAAAAAATAATAATAATAATAATTTTGGACAGTCACAATCCGATATCGCAGTGAAATAATCGTAAGGATTTTACCAAATTCCTTTATTGCGCGAAGTGTATTTGTGTTCAGGTCAGTGTAACCAGTTCTATACCCTCATTATAATTCCTGAACACTTTTGTTAGCAGACGGTGGAAAGGTATTGATAACGATAACAATAACAATGTCGACTATTGACAATCATACCGCAAAATGGAGGGACAATTGTGATTATTCTGTGCGCGAATTTTACTATATAATAATTGTATTCTTATCCTATTCATAAAATAGTCCTAATCCCATATTTAGTTCTTCTTTATTGGCATACTGACAATCGACGTTCGACTGTTGCAAGATGACTTAAAAAGGTTAAGTATCCATAATACAAATATAGAATTATTACAATTTGTAAGCCAAGTTTAGGGGAATTATATTTTAATTCTTACTTTATTTGTGAATCCTAATAGATATCACTCGAGGGCCTGAGCTCTCACGTTCGTGAATTTATCAACAATCTCAGACCCTCTTATATTGCTTGTGATAAACATAACATAAATAATATTTTGGTTACAGTCTTTTCATTTACTTTCTCTTTCTTTGCAGCAAATGTTCTTCAGTTTCAGTAATAATTAATGCAGTTAAGTTATTTGAGTTAAAGGCCGCCTCAGCACGGCTGTTTACTTCGAAAGCGCAGGCGCCACAACTGAAAAAGATATAATTATTGAAATACCCAATAAATTACAGCATTTTGAAAATTGGTATGATATGAGTTAAACGTACAAGAGCTATAGTAGTAAAATATGAAGATTAATGTTAAAGGTTTACACAAATGCCCTCAAGAACACACATAACAAATGAGGCCCATTTCGCTACATCACAGCAATAATCCTTGATTGGGATACAAAGATCTGCCTTCATACCCCAAAGAACAAACAATCCAATAAATGGGAAAAGTGTCAATTACTAAGGCAAGAATAACTGAAACAATACCTAATGCCCTGTAAATCCGGTAGGAAAACAGGTAAAAGTAACTCTTCGCTTTACAAAATATTGAAATCTAAATCTAAAACAATATAAACCTACTGTTTTTGCAACTTAAATACCTGGATCACTGGCTACCCAGATAAGGGGCTTCTTGTAATTTCTAATTATTAGACCGAAAGATTAGCCCTACCCCTAAATGTCTTGACTACCTTTGTTGAGGAAGAAAGCTAGAAGGTGTAGCAATAGCTATAGTTGATTTGAAAATCCGTTAACAGAGGGGCACATTAGCCAATGAGCTACTCTTTCCGGCATGAGGTTGTTCCAACATCACGATTCCAGAAGAACCGCCACTTGTGACTCAGGTCACTAAGCTACGGATTCGTGAGCGGAAGGCCTGGATCATCCTCCCTGGTTGAGTTTTTTTTTTTTTTTTTTTTTTCCCTCATATCTCATAAGTGGCAAATGCTTTTCCCATTGTTTCATTTCCTCTCATGTATAACCAGTGACCACTTTCTGTGGTGCCTCAGTAGTAAAAGCAGACGTTAAATACTATTAAAAAGGAAAAAGAAAGAGATTCGAGAAGGTAATAGAAGAAGGAAAGCAAGGAAGTAAAAGTATTGATTTACATTACTTATGTAAAACCGGCACAATCTGTTAGTGAGCATGCCGATCGAACATATTCCATCTTTGAATACTTCATGGTAGCCTGCCTGCTCATATTTCTGTCAGTGTTTAAGTTTGTGCTCTTGACTTTCATTTCTTATGAACTATTGTGTTCTACTTTAAGTGCAATTTAAACTTGGAACAGCATTGCTTTTTAATACTACTTGTAGTTTTGCATAAATAGCTCTCAACTTGTATTACTTCTATACATAGAAGTATAGACTTTAAGAGAAGTAAATGTATAATATGGAGTCTAAACAAAACTCTCCTGCCATACTTGCCTCCTAAACCCAAGATCGCGATTCGATCCCGGCCAGGATCGATGGATTTTTTCGGGGAATGGCTTCCTTCGGAAGGGAAGTAAAGCCGTGGGTCCCGTGTCGTACATTTACCGCACGATAAAGAACTTCAAGCCTGAAAGAAGAGGCCTCTGGGCAAAATTTGTCGGCCGTTTCAAGCCCTGAATAGAATGGGTCGCTGATGACCTGAGATGTTAAAGAGCGTTCGTAAATAAAACAAATAAAAAAAAAGCTCTCCTGCCAGCCGGTGAGGAATCTATATGAACATGATCGGCATATTCATCGACATTTTTCTATTACATCAGTTACCTTGGATTGGATAGGGTCAGACGGAGGAGGATTTCAGACACAGAAGTTCAACGAGAGCCTTTGGAATTCTACTGAATTTCCTGAAGAAAGGGATGAAGTTAGGGATATGAAGGGCGGCCAGTTTGTGGGACGGCAGGCACGGATGCAGGTGAGGCCCCTTACATTCCTGAATTCCTTTTATTTTGTTCATTCCCTCGCCCATTCCTCCGAAGAGTTTGAGCCCCTTGGAGGGAAAAAATGAATTAATAGTATTTAACGCCCGTTTTTACTACTGAGGCACCACAGGCGATGGACACTGATGATACATGTGATGAAATTATATATTGGGAAAGGATTTATTTTTAAGGAAGGAAGCGTTCCAGTCCTAAGTTTAGGATATCTCTCCGGCATTTGCTGTTGCTTTTAACTCTGTTAAAAGTAAATGTATTTATTAAAGGGTTTTCTTATACAGTTGGACGTGGATCCTCCAAGCACCAAAACTTCTCTCCTGTCTCTGAATCAATTCACAGACCTTTTATACAAGTTTAATGCCCAAGGAGGGGTAATAATCACCTAGTCTAGACATAAGAATTATTGTTAAACTTTTCCCTCCACCATGAGGTCAACAGTCACCAGGTCCTGTCATCATAAGTTCTAAGAGGTTCATGGTTTGGGTTTGTTAAGCTTAAAACTAAACAATACTTCGTCAGCACATTAATTCTGTCTATCTATAACATGCACACGTAGATACAATATTTTAAGTGAGTGCAAAATAGGGTTGCTTTTGTTTATGCAAGTGCTTCTCTGAGGACCCTTTCAGATCAACCTCTTCTGGGTGGCAAAACAAGTCTCCGTTAATATTTATTACTTCTACGTCTTACCATGGTTGGGTTTATACAGTATGTTTCACTAACTAGGATATACAGCGTGCTCTTATACAATATCATATTATTACATCTTGTCAACGTTACGATTCCTTCCACGCTTTCGTTACAAAGCCGACTCCTCATTACATTACTTTTGCATTATAACATAGAGAATGCGACATGTCGTACATGCTATCGACGTCGTTCACGCATTCCATCGCTGTGGGTGAGACAACAGTTGACTATCGGGTTCGGATTATTTATATGAGTGAATTTTCTTCCAAACTTCTATAGTTATATGTGAACGAAATGCTAAGGGTTTCAAAATATAACTGAAACGAAACCTTTTATTCGTGTATTTATTTATTTAACAAATGCCACATACAATTTAGCACTTATGCTATTATACACGGGCTCTTCAGTATTTTTCAACAATGCAATTAAAACCACATGCAGAGCACACCTCCAAATGTTCGGCTGTCATGGGTTGACGAGAATCTCAAAGGGTAGAATTTTGCTGAACCAGAGACAGGACCTCAGACAGTAATGTTTCGTCAACAATCCAAAGCGAGCGACAGCCATCAGGTACACAAGTAGTGTTTTCATTCAGAATCACCCAATTTTTGTCTTTAGTTGCCACTGTAGCTTCCAATTTAAAATTATGTTTAAAAGTCCCATTTGTCAAAAGCTTTAGGAAATGAAATGGTATTGTCCTCGTGGGTCTCTGAGTAAGCAAGGCTCCTTTTTAGCAAGTAGGTTCGCATGTTTGTTTCCCACGATGCCACAGTGTGCAGGTACCCATTGAAAAGAGATTTTATGAGCAAGAGCCTTCAGCAACAGTCTGCATTCCAGAATTCGTTGCAAATCGCAATGGTAGTTTTGTGATAAGGACTGGAGTGCGAACTTTCAATCCGAGAGAACCACTATTCTGTTAAAACCAGATTTCCACAATGATAATTGTTGGACCGCCACTGCAATAGCCTCTATCTCACCATCAAAGGCTGAGGTGCATGTATCCATAAATAAACAATAATTAAAAAGCTTACAAAAAACTTCAGCTCCAGCTACATGGTCTCTATCTAACATGGAGCTATCCGTTCTTTTTAAACAGTGTTTAACGCCCGTTTTTACTGAGGCACCACAGGCGGTGAACACTGAAGATACATGAGATGAAATGATATATTGGGAAAGGATTTTTTTTTTTAAAGGAAGGAAACATTCCAGGCCTAAGTTTAGGGTACCTCCCCGGCATTTGACAGTTATGAAGACTGGGGAAAACCTGGAAAAAACCTGTCACGGAGGACGATCCTGGCGGGATTCGAATCCCAGACCTCCCGCTCACAAGTCCGCGCCTTAACGACCTCGGCCACCGTGGCGGTGGAGCTATCCGTGAAGACATGCCACCATTCACTTTCCGGAAATCGACTTCCAATAGTTTCGAGAGCTATAGCTTTTAAATGTTTCGGGAGCATATCTTTCTTTAGTACTTTCATAGTAAGATCGAGGTTTACATCAAGGTGTATGTAATCCAATGAGCACATATGCAAGGGCAAAGTAACATTTTCATGATAGAGCCTCAAGGTCTAGTGACCTTCAGAGTCGATTGTATAAAACCATCTTTGTTTTTAAAATCCTAACTCTATTTTTATAATTCCTCCAAAATGGTAGACTAGTAACTTTATGGTAAAAAATATCTGCCCTTCTCTGTATAGATTTATGAACAGGTTTCGTGTTTGTAAAAATCTGCACAGCAAGTATAAGAGTAGTATTCACCGCACCTGTGGAGGGCTTGATTTTGAAACACCTCGAGACATTGGATGGTGTGATCCGATAAGGACGTCATTGCCATAATCAATAACTGGCTGTATGAACATTTTTACGTAGTATTTAGTCTCCCTTTTGCATCTCTATCTAGAACCAACTAGTCGTTTCAGGATGGGGAGTCTCTTCTCGGCCTTTGCCTTCACATGTTCTGCATGTTTCCTCCAGTTCAAACGAGAATCAAGCACACATCTGAAATAGGTAGTGGCTTCACTAACTTGCAAAATCTGTCCTTGAAACTTGAGATTGGGTATAAAATGTTGCCTATTCAGAGTAAAATACTGACATATAGTTTTACTGTTGTTAACCCCCATCCCATTTTCGTGGCACCAGAAGTCCAATTTCCTCAATGCAATATTTATACCCTCTGGTTTCTTCCTCGTTGCTCTATCCCACATTACAAGATCATCGGCAAATAGCACTGAGTCTACTCCTGGTGGCAATACATTTGGTAGATCATTGATAAAAACATTAAAAAGCACTGGGCTTATTATTGTGTCCTGTGGAAGGCCAGTTTCATTTGGTCTAAATTTCGAAATAGCCTCTCCGTATTGGACAGCTGAAAACCTTTGAGACATAAAGCTGTTAATCCAGACAAACATTTTGCCGTGCATACCCAAGAGTTGTAGTTTTTGCAGGACCCTAAGCGCCCATACTCTATCGTATGTCGACTCGAAATCCACAAATGCAGCAAGGACAGACATACTCGTATGACCTTCCAGGGAGTCTTGTAATGTTTTGAGTCAAAAAAACCACCTGTTGCACTGCTGAACGGTTCCGTCTAAAGCCTGCCTGATAGGGTGATAACAGATTACAACTCTCAAGAAACCAAACCATTCCATAAATAATCATGGATGTATTTATAGGTTAATTTAAAACCCCTCGAGGATTTGTAAAAATGCTAAAGCACTGAGGTGGACACCCCTACCTCCTCCATACCCACAATCTCCTTCGTATTTCACACGACCTTCTATTGTATAGAATGTCACATAGCGTCTGCAGCAGGCCTCAAGGCGTCATATCTGAAAGGAATATGACAAATGGGTGAGAGTCCCTTCTGCTATATCCCAGAGTCACTTGTATCGACTAACACTGAATCTGTTCTGGCTACTTTCACCATCTTATCAACTCCTCAACACTCTCCTTGTTTTGTCACTCCGTTCTGGCCATGTGTGTTGTGTCACAGCACTAGAAGGTGTAAAGAAGGCTGAACAGCTTCCCCAACATTGATGCACATAAAACTACTTACATCAAGACAGGTTCTGGCATACTTTTATAGGATAAAAATCAAATGTATGCAACCGCTTGTGCTTTATTTACATCTTCAAATAGAAGTTTTCGCTAAAGCATTTATGGCAACGTCCATTAAGTTGAAGTTCTGACATTCTGTCATCTGAATGCTCGTTTGATAATGGATAAACAATAAATATTATCCGATTTGTGTAATTAAACTAAAGGTAAGAGCTTGAAAGCAAAATACCGTAACGACCAAGATAATATAAAGAAATAATAATAAATGTTTAATCAACATTAGACACGGGGTCGAATAAATAAAAAAACATTGTATTAAAATTCCTTAAAACATTATAAGACAACGAGAAAATAAGTAGTGTATTATTATATTATGTATATATTGCACGTTCGTTTCCATTTGAAACCCTCTTTTATCCGCGAGTCCCAAGTTCAACTTCCGTTAGGTTGGCTATTCCTGCCTTGGGTTCCCCCCCCCCCCCCGTGGTTTCCCCGTGTCAGGGGAAAATGGTGGGTTGAATATTACCCATTTCAAATCACTTCATGCTGGTGGTTTTGTTTCAAGGTCGGAAGTGTTAGGGCGAGGTGGGCTGGTGCGGTGTAATGGTGGCTTGCGCTTTGAAAGGTTTCTGCCCCCGGCGTCTGGGGCCTTCTGAGGAGCTCGAACAGCACGGTGGTAGGGACTCCACCTATATGGTAACGTATTAGAGACATCATCTGCGTACGCGCAGTCACCGCCCGTAGGCCCTGGTCACGCGGTGTCTTCCTCACGTAATCCCTTCCTCCAGAAGTTGCCCTCCATTGGGGGTGAGGGCACAATGACCAGAAATGGGCAAATTTAAAGTGCCGAAAGCATCCTCCATCTCAGATCGTCCCTCTATGTTATGATGTTACTGAGTTATATTTATATTTAATGAACTTAAAGTAACTGGTTTTGAAGTTAAAATTCCAATATCTCAAAACCAGTTTCTTGTGACTTTGAATTCTCTTTGTCTATGATCTTCGTATATTATCTTTAGGGTCTCACAGATTGGAAAAAAAAGTTATTTATAAGCAGCAAAAAGCTGTAATATTACAAAGTTTATTAACAGATTTCTCAGCTATTTAATATTATTGCTGGAGAATTATTTATAGATATATGAAGGTAATTTCAATTGGTCTGCGAACATTGCATATGGACATTGCAATAGTTATGATTACGGTATAACAACTTTAAAAAACTATCGAATTGAAATTGGTTATACGTTTGTGCCTTGCAGTTTTGCCACGAGTTCATGTTTTTGTTGAATTGATTTATTTACGGACGCTCTTTAACATCTCAGGTCATCAGCGTGAGGTTCTTTTTCGTGCCGTACATGTACGACACGGGACCCACAGATTTACTTCCCCTCCGAAGGAAGCCATACTTAGGATTTTTACGCCCGAAAAAATCAATCGATCCTAGCCGGGTTTGAACTGGCGATCTTGGGTTTAGAGGGCAAGTATGGTTATCACTGCACCACCAGGACCGACCGAAGAGTCCATGTTGGTATGACTTAATCAGTTTGGAAGATTTCCCGACAGGAACACAAGACTTAGTAAATTCTGGATCAGAATGGCAGATCAAAATGAAAAAAGGTTCTGGAAGCCTATTAATGTAGTTCGTAAAATAATGCGTTTAAGAGTGTGCAGAACTTTGGAAACTGTCCTCGTTTGTTAAAGATGGTTAGGTAAAAAGTTGGCTCAAACAGATCTGTTTAACCAATGAAAGACTTTAACCACCAGCTTTGTTAGCAGTGGTTTATATAGCCTCATAATGATCAAGCAAGCTTTATTATAATAACGTGATTACTCTTCCGATTTGGCAACCAGCTACTTTATCTTCAGGACATCATGAGAGCATAGCAACGCACCACCACCCGCACGATACAGGATTTTAAGCCGCGCTTGCGTAACGTATGCACCGAAAGTTTTATCATGCAAATTGAAATGCATTAATTACAGTACAGTACAAAAAGAAGAAGAAAAAAAAAACAGCCTCCACTATTTTTTCACAGTAAATCCTTCTAATTAGATTTCTATACGCAAAAGACGGACGCCCGGGCGAAATAACTGTCAATTCAACATGGATTAATACATTACTAAAGTAAGGTAATATTGAGATCTGGAAGAAAAAATATTTGAAGAAGATATTGTGTTTCAGGAAAAATATTAAATCCTTCATCTATTAATAAAATATTATGGTAATTAACTGGGAATATCAGTAATAGTGGCAGTTTTTATTTATTTATTTAACAATAGTATTTAAAGTCCATTTTACTACTGTTGACAGTGAAGATTCGTGAAATGAAATGATAAATTGGGAACAGAATTTAAGGATAGCAGCTTGTAGGTATTTCCTAGCATTTGCCAGTGAAGCGGACTTAGGAAAATCAGGGAAAAAACTCTCAGGAAGGATGGTCCCCTTGGGTTTCAAATCGCAGATCCGTACCTTAAGATACCTCTGCCATCGTTGTCGGTTTAGTCTTCTTTTAACTATATGTACCATTAACTTATCAATCCTTTTGTTTCGTATTAACCACCGGAATGTGCCATCATAACATTCCTCCTTGAGGTTTCATTTCAAAACTTGCAAGTCTTAATCCACGAGGACTGTTCAATAATTCCTTAACCCTTCCTCATAATTTTGATGATCTTTCTCAAAGTAGTCCCCGTTGGGTGCTGTGCATTTACCCCAGTCTTCGAAGACATTTTGATAGGTTCTTCAGAATCGCCTGCGCAGTCTTCACCACGACTTCTGATGGTGGAAAATGCCTCCCAAGAACGTGTTTCTTTAATTTAGGGCAAAGGAAAAGTCAATGAAGCTATATCTGAACTATGTGAAGAGTGAGGGACACATTTCACATCGATTTTTGTGAGATATTCATCAATAATATTTGCGATGTGTGGTCATTTGCTTGAGATATAGTTTTGCGGATTTATCAGAACTTCTCTGTAGCATTGTCCAGTAACAGTTGTGTGTGAGACATGCTGGTAAACAATTCCTTGAATATCGAAAACTGAGATGATCATAACTTCCCCAGAAGAAGCTGTCACTTTATGATGATGAGAATTTCCACACAGAGTTTTGCTGTTTGCTTTCCAGTTTCGCCCACTTTGAAAGAAATTCCGCGTCTTCAACTGAATGCAAACCTGCACACGAACTTTTATTTTTCGGAAATTAGCAGGGATAGAACCCACAGTGCACAAGCATGTCTCATGTAAAACCTTTCAGTTACCAGGTGAAATGTTCACAATGTTTGGAGGTATTCTTAATGTTTTATGGCGATCCTCTCTCACAATTACAGCAGCAGTGTTAACGATTTCTTCTGCAAGAGTACAATTTTTTTTTGTTTATTTATGACGTTTTTTTAACATCTCAGGTCATCAGCGTCCCATTCAAATCAGGGCGTGAAACGGTCGACAAATTTTGCTCAGAGGCCTCTCTTTCAGGCTTGAGGTTCTTTTTCGCACTGTAAATGTACGACATGGGACCCACGGCTTTACTTCCCTTCCGAAGGAAGCCATACTTTGGATTTTTACGCCCGAGAAAGTCCATCGGTCCTGGCCGGGATCAAACCCGCGATCTTGGGCTTGGGAGGCAAGTATGGTTACCATTAGACCATCAGGACCGACAGAGTGCAAACTGGAGCGCCTATCTTTGAAATTGATTGCCTCTCCTCCCCTCATTTTAAACTTATCTTCCAGTTGTGCAATAGAGAAGACCAAACTTTTCATAGATCTCCTGTTAGTAGTGTTTAACGCCCGTTTTTACTACAGAGGCACCACAGGCGGTGAACACTGATGACACATGAAATGAAATGATATATTAGGAAAGGATTTTTTTAAGGAAGGAAACGTTCCAGCCTAAGTTTAGGGTACCTTCCCGGCATTTGGCAGTATAGAGGACTGAGGAAAACCTAGAAAGCAGAATTTCAGAACAACAAATACTTCGTCGCGTATCACCTGGTAGAGGATTTAGTGAAGTGCTTGTAATTTCCAACGTGGAGATAATCCTTACAAAGAAAGCCGCACTCATTACCTACGGCTAATGGAAAGGAATCAACAATTTTAATAGCACCGACCGTCTTAAGTTGCCGCGGCATTCTCCAAGCTTATATTTCACTTTAATCCTGTAAAGTGTTAACTTACAGCTCAAGTTTGGGGTACATTTAAGGTTAGGAGTATTAATGTCATAAGCTGCAGTTCTGCCTAATATTTATTTTAACTCTCAGTACCAAAGAGTAGGCTTTTATGATTAAGAATCCGTTTAATAATATTTGCAATAATAGATTGAAATGTATTTAAATATGTTGACATGTATTTAATTAGATTTAAAAGTATTTTATTAGATTTGAATGTACTTGATTGAGTAGAAATGTATTAAAATGTGTTATCATGTATACAATTAGGTTGATTTGTATTTAATTAGGTTGACATATATTTAAGTACGCAGTCATTTTTAATTCGGTTGAAATATATTTAATTAGTTTGACATGCATTTATTTACCTTGAAATTGTGGTAGTTCCTCACACCCACGCATGCCTTTAGATAATTTAAATAGTAATAATTATATATATAATATAAAAGAAAAATAAAGCAACACTATTAACAATGTAACAAATTAACATTAACTATAAAAGCAGAAAGTCACACGTTTAATTGCTACATTTCGAACTACTAGAGTTCTTCTATGGCAAGAAGACAAGTCAAATTATTGTCTTCTTGCCATAGAAGAACTCTAGTATTTCGAATTATAGCGATTACACGTGTGACTTTCTCTTAGTATTTATCCTCTTTTTTTTTTCCTTTTATAATTACTGTTTATATATAGCTTATAGTTGCAAACTGGGATTTTTCATGTTACGAAAATGTATTCATAGCTACCTGGACGTTTGACTCAATGATAACACGGAAAAGGTTGCCTTTTGTCATCTTTTGTGTTTCTTCTGCTGGTAATGGCCAGCGCAATGGGTCTTTCTACTATAATAAAGCTAAGTGCACGCAGGTGGCCGAAAAATAGATCCTTTTGTATCTTGGTTGCTGAAAATGCTTCAAAATTCGTTGAAGAGAGAAGGGGGAACAGGCGTCGGCGATAACGTTGTCACGTCTTATGATGAGGAACTCTCCAATAAACTGCCAGGATGACGATAGATTTAAAATAAGTCCGTTTGGCAGTTCAAGAACTCATCAATTATATTTAAAGGCTCAGGAAAGCTGTGGGCGCTATGCTGTTAACCTCGCGTGACCCTTTGAAACCATGTGGCTACTTTTGGATTTCATATATAAGGAGAAACAAATCTAGCAAAGCACGTTTTTCTGCAGACAGTTCTTACCAGATGGCAGCCCCAGTTCAGATTAGGAAGTTAAGGCAGCATGACGCTCTTCAGTATTACATTCGGTCATTCACATTTACGTTCTTCCAGTCTTACGTCCGGCTCACTCACATACACTTTTCTTCAGCCATACATACGTTTCATTCGTTTTCTGATGATCAACATCGCTTTATCAGGGGCAGTAGACAAGAGGCTCACAGATGCAGCATATTTACCAGTGTCATCAAAGTTATAGTGATAACGAACCTTGTGGCCGATAACTTTTCAATGTGTTTAAATGAAGCAAGATCGTGTGATTTAAACCTTCCTCTCCATCTCCCTCTTCCCGTGACCAATAAAACATGAAAGGCGACTTCGGGCCCCTGAAGGACCCGGGGTATGCAGTGGGACCCCGGCACAAAGACACATCTGCATATATAAACCGCTTCAAATCGGGCATCCAATGTGTGGCGACATCATCGATACATCCCAGTAAAAAACCTGCTTCAACATTTTTAAAATTACGTTGTCATTGTATTTAATTATGTTGATTGACCCGTGCAATTATAATTATAATCTGCAAATGTTGTAGTTCCATTATTTTTCCCTGCCTTGGGTTAAAACCCAATAGTAGATTGAATAAATACACATATTCTGTAGTGCCTGTAATTGCCTATTTTACTCGTAAGTCACTATTTCAATTATAAATACTTAATATCTTTATATTAAAATATAATCAGATATATATGTACATATCTATATCGACAACTTGAATAATTTCTTTCCAGTGTGGAATTTACCTATTGATGCATAATTAAAGCTTCCAAAGAGCAGAGAACTGAACATTTTTTCGTTCTAAACCTAGTTCGTGAGTAGTGTTATGCAATTAAACTCTCTGCATTTATATTGTTAACCTATGTAGAGCGAACTGTTAGCTAAATAGTTGATAAAAATGGCCAGTGTTTCAATTTCAAGACAGAAATTTTCTGCTTACCGCTATTATTTGCCTTACTGTACCTCCTTTTGTTAGTTCATAAGTTAAGCAATGCTAAAGGAAATTATCAAGAGTTTTTCGATTTAGACAGTACATCATTGATGATCCAAATTTATCTGCTAAAGGAAAGATTATTTTTTGTTAAATATTCACTAATAAAACTAAGTGTTTCAATCCTAGAAAATATTCTATGAAGACTTTCACCAAACTAAGATAATGGCAAATTCCTGCTCCTTGTGCTTTTTATTTATATTAATTATAAATTCCAATATCATAAAACAATTAGGAGTATTTTCGGGTGACTACATGATATATACGAAATTAAACGGAATGCTGGAGGTTTATACATTACAAAGAGATCTTTATAAAACTGGACGTTTTGACTAGCAATTCAAAAGAAAATGAATACAAGTTAGCAAAAGGAAATCAAGACGTTTGACAAGACAAAAGAAATTTGGCTCACATAACAATTACACGGAATTCGGTGTCTCAAGATCATAGCTCCAAGTACTTTGAGTTTATTTAAACAATAATCTAGGATGTAAGGAATAAATTAAATGTTGGAAGAAAAGTTTGGAAGGTGTTATATTTTTTATATAGACATTGAAGAAAGCCAGCTCGAAGCCAAGGAAATTGCATTCATTTCCTTAATTTTTCCATTAATGTAATACTCTGATATTCGTACAAAATATAATAAACCAATACTTTAGAAAAAAAGCAACATTAGAGCATGTGGAGTTTGTACTAATCCTGCATTGTCAAGTAGCTTATATAAATTAGGTATAACTTGATATCATTGTTCAATGAAAACGCGTACGTAAAAATCATATTCCTGTGTAAGCAGTGAATTAATGATCCAAATTTTACATAAACGTTGAATTGATATTCTGCTAGGAATGCTGTAAAGAGGAAAGCTCCAGCACAAATAATATGCAGTAACCTCGCCCGCAGCAATTAATTGTTTCACATAAAATATCAGTGGTTCATCTCTCTCTCTCTCTTTCGGGTAAAATGTCAGGAGTATTGTATGGTACAGCACCGAAATATTGGCACTCACATTTAGAAATTTCTCTGCCATTTTTTTTTTTTTTCCTAAAGCTGAAATATTCACTGATTAAAGTTATCAACACCTATTTTTATAAAGTTAATGTCTTTTAGGCCACCTATTTTCTCTGTTTGTGCTTCTATTTACCCCAGTATACGGCCAGCATCTCTCAAGTCAAAGTAGTACTGTAGTTTTGAACAATCCTGACGACTTGTATCGATCTGCGCGAGACAATTATAGGAAATTTGTGGTGGGAGTAAGGCCCCGTTCACAATGAAAGACGCAAATGTAAGAATTAGACAATAAAAAATAATAAGCGAAGATCAACTAACAGCTGGTTGAAAACGGCTGCTTTTGAAAGAGGGCGGTAGCGTTTATGCACATGCAAAGTGCAGTAACTAATTTGCTGGAACTAATATAAGCAAGAATAATTTTCGTATAATGCAATTAATCATTTGTTCATTGTCTACTACAAAGTTCTAGAAACAGAGCGGGTGCGTAGATTGATTGCCTGATTTCTTAAGTTAAAGTTAGACGGAGATGCAAAAGGGATCTTGCGAGCTTTTAAGATTACGTCTAAGCGTACGTTTATTTTTCATGTTTACGTGATTCATTGTGAACGCTTCCATTACAATACACAGCACCTAGTTTTTACGTTTAAGTTTACGTTACGTTTAATTTTCATTGTGAATGGAGCCTAGCTTCTTAGCTGCATAAACATAACAAACAATTGCACGCGAGAAAGATGAGAACGGTAAAGCTAAGCAAGTATTCAGTACGGAAGAAAGACAGATACACACCGGATTCGCCTATAAACACATGAACAGAAAATGAGTTCGACCAGAAAGCACTGCGCATATTTTGCTCTTTCGTCAGGACTATTCAAAACTACTTTGCAGATGAGTTATGGCTCGGAACCTTAACAATGCAACTAGCAAGATCCGCGTTTTCCAAATATAATTTAACCAAATTATTTCTTCTTTATAGAACATTAATTTAATATTTAAGGACAATATTAATTTGTAAGTTCCTTAGTGTCTGATTCTTTGCACAAACAAAACTTAGATACATATTTTATGTTTAGTACAATGACGAAATATTTACATGTAGGTATCTTATTTTTATTAATTTAATATGACCAAAAAAATCAGAAGTAAATGATCTTCTGTAGTACATTATGCACTTTTACATCCATGAAGCATGTAGTCAAAATTTTCTTTTCACATTCTTCACAGTGAAGGGACTAAGATTGGCTTACGTTGCCAGGTCGAAGTTTTGTTGTTGTTGTTGTTGTTGTTATTATTATTATTATTATTATTATTATTATTATTATTATTATTATTATTATTATTCCAAGTTTCCTTTCCCAAAACGGCAATTCAGAAGAATATTAAGTTAGATCAGATTAGGCCATTGGACAACATATGGGATTTCAAGAATTGCTGTCAGCAGTACCTACGAATTAAATAGCAGAATTCTCTTTATTGCTTCTCTTTCTTTGGTCATATTTATCAGATGTACGCAGACTAGGAAGGCATTATAACTAACTGAACGTGCGTGCATCAGAGAAAATCTTAAATTACCAATCTTATCTTTATTAATCTAACCATTATCGATGACGTGCTTCATTTTATCTACTTGAGTGCCTATATAGCTCAATGGTATCAAGCCATATCCAATATCTCTTTTCGGGATTTTTCCGCATTTTTCATTAAACGTTGTTGTTGATAGGTATGTGTTCATACTACTAATTTTCTTTCACAAACACAGCACACAACAAATTTTAATAATAAATAACGATTAACTGCTTTTCATTAAGTTGTCTTTAATAATTGTACTTTTCTTGACAATTCTTGTTTTCGCATAGTATCCATGTTATTTCAGTGCATAATGTTCGATCATTTACATCGGTGATAGGCATGGATTCTTGAACGGCAGGTCTACAATTCGATTCCTGCCAGGACCGTCTTTCCTACTGAGGTTTTACCCTACCCTTCACCCATCACCGTCGTCATCATCATGTGTCAATCGCCTGTGATGCCTCGGTAGTGAAATTCATCTCTCCATATCACCCCTTGTGCCGCAGTAAATCCCAAATGTTTCGCGCCTGTATATAGAACAGATGGTTTGCAAAATGGAACATTTGTATTCACTTTAATACCATCTAGGTGTGACTGGAAGAAGCAGCAAGTTACAATTACGAAGCGTGTTGCGTTAGTGGCGTCATCTGTGCTTGCGAATTTCAATGAGGTACCGCTATATCAGTGGATTGCTGCAAACTTGCATAGAGCGCTCTGGCTGTATATGCCGTAACTCCGCTTGAAATATTTAGGTGCGGCATTTCTGAATGTCGAGCGAGCTTACTTTATTTAACTAGCAATTCATATTCTGTTATTATAAAATAAGTATTTTAAGATGAATATATGCCTAGGGGATAACAATTTCTCTGACCAAAGACCTTTTAAAATCACAATACAACATATGAAATAGTTGTTTTTTAAAATAGCAATATAATAAAAGTTTAATTCAAAAATGGCTTATTATTTTAAAAGCATTTTCATATCTGCTACAAATTCAATAACATATGCTGTTAAAGAGGTACAAGTAACGTCCATTTATTTGTGAAAATATTAAAACCAACTGTTTCCGTTAAAAGGTTACAAACAACAAAATAAGTACACAATAAAAAGAAAGAAAATAATCTTAATTTGTTCTTGGCTTAATATTCAACTCGTGAAGAAAAGCAATGAAATTTGAATATGTAAACGGAAAAAGGTATACAAGTATACAATGAATGTTTCTCAAAATTGCACAATTTCTCAAAAAAGCTACGACTAATGGGTTTGCTAAACATTTTCTAAACTTTTCTGAACCATTCCTAAGTCAATGTTTCCTATATGACTCTTAAGTATGCTGCCCCTTCATATTATAGTATGTTTCGGTTGGTTTCACAACCTTGCTGTTCAAAAACCGAATAAATGACAACTCTCTGGTCCAAATACAAACTTTGAACGTATCTACATAAAGCTTAGCTTTTCAAAAACATCTCTCGAGTAGCTTTTTGCTTTTGTGTGGCTTTTTACTCCTTACATATAAATATAACTTCACACATTCGGTACTAGTTTTGAATAAACATGAAGTAATTATGACACATTTATCTACTTTTTTTTTTTGTTTTGTTTTCCTTTTTATAAAAAAATGCACTTTCATAACTTTTCAATGTTAATACTCGAACATGTTAGCGAGTTACATTTATTATTTCAAAAGGCCTCATTACTCATTTTTTGCTGTAAAGGCGACATAAGCACTTAAAATTTCCTACCAAAAGCAAGTGACTTGAAAATCTGTCTCAATTCATTTTTCTCCCACTCTTACCCGAATTGCCTAATGGTATTCCGTAGAAAGTTCATATTTTATATAAAAAAATAAACCTCTATTAAACCGAAATAGAAATTGCAAATTTTGTTTTTATTTAATGGTAGGAAGAAATATTACCGCTTTATTTAACTCTTGAAGAGAGAGAAGAAAGAGAAAGTTAAAAATACAGAAATATATATGTAAAATGTAAAATTCGGTCATTACATTAGATTAAATGCATTTAATGCAAGAGTTTATAAATAATAAAAATTACATTTACACTTGTCGTTTTTGCTTTCGTATTTCCTTAAGCCATTTTGAAAAATACATTAAATAACATCTCTAAAGTATTTTATCATTATAAGTTGTCGGTCCTGGTGGTGTAGTAACCGTACTTGTCTTCTAAACCCAAGATCGTGGGTTCAAGTTCTTGTGGTAAAGTATTTATTAGTGATCAGGCTACTGAACATTAACGCAACGCATGAGATCCAATGTGATGCATGGAACGGTCTTATTTCTTCAAAGCAACAAATGCATTATTCTCCGCTTCATCGTATCTCTCATGCCTAAGACGGGCAACTGATTGGAAGTGCAAGGAGACAATGCAACATTATAAATGAAGAGCAGGAGTGGTGAAAGTATTGAATCTATAGGTTACATCTTGAACATATCTAGAATACAAGTGCAATAAATTATTGTTGTACCCGGATACGGTCTAATCTTGTGTAAAAGGAAAAAGGAGACAATACCCACAGATTTCCAATAGAACTTGTAACGCTGTTCTTCTTGAAACTACCGTACAAGCGGGTCACCTGTTGCTCACTACACAATCAGATAGACCTGGAAACCAGTAAGTATAAAAAACAAAGGTAAAAGAACAAAACAGCTACGGAAGTGGATCACTTCACAGAAGGGAAGGAATGAGTGCAGGGCAGTTCCCACCGAAGCATGTGATATCTGTGGAGGGAGAATACCAGAGAGTTGGAAGGTGAACATGTAAACATAAGAAAAGCCTTCTACATAGTTTGTGCGAAGTCCCGATTGCATGATTCACAATGGGATATAACAACTTTCATTTGTTTTGTTCTTTATTTTATTTTCTACCAAAACAAGCCCTTCGCCGATCCTCACGGACCAAATATTAATTCTTGCTGTTTTACGTTGCTATGCTTGGACCATCTTGATTCGTCCATTCCATTTATTTGATTGTTCTAAATTTAGTACAGATATCAGTATTAAAGTAATAGCTTAGTTTTTACATATGTTCCTGTTGCCTTTTCCCCTGAGTGCATTGTTTTTGACTGGTTATTTACCTTCACGTTACTTTCCATTGGTGTTATTGTGATATCTAATGTCTTATTATTTGAAACCTATTCCCTTGCTGCCCTACAGATGGCATTGGTTGCGATACTTGCATGTAAAATATTGCTGATTGATGGTCCTAGGCTGACCAGACCGGGATCGAATTTATGACGTCCCGAATCGAGTCTAAATAGTTACTCCAGACTACCTTGCTCGGTCCGAGCATTTATATATATATATATATATATATATATATATATATATATATATATATATATATCGTATACACACACACACATATATATATATATATATATATGTCGTATATCGTATACACATTTGTAAGATAAAATAGTATATTACGAGTAATTACAAACAGCTCATTGAATGTCTTAAATAAAACAAATCCTTGTAAATATTGTAAAGGAGGTTAAGGCAGCGGTCGGTAAGAGTCCCATCGAATTATTATTGGCTAACCTGATCCAGCGTTTTAATCAAAAAGTATCTCTCTAGCATTCAATAGTTATTTATTTATATTTCTTTTCATTTTAAGGTAAGAGCTTACTTTGTAAAAATCTTTCTTAAATCAAATATATTAATTTATTATACCGATATCGAGGTAATAAGAAAGAAAGAATAATTAAACCGAAATAGAAATTGCAAATAGAAAGGTTCTATTTAATGGAGCAAAGAAATATTGCCGTTTTAATTAACCCTATAAAGTCGAGAAGAAAGAACTTATATTCTGATATATATAATTCGTTCATTAGATTAGATTAGTCGGTCCTGGTGGTATAGTGGTTATCATACTTGCCTCCTAAACCCAAGATCGCGGGTTCGAACCCGGTCAGAACCGATGGATTTTTTCGAGTGTAAAAATCCTAAGTATGACTTCCTTCGGAAGGGAAGTAAAGCCGTGGGTCCCGTGTCGTACATTTTGGGCACGAAAAAGAATCTCAGGCCTGAAAGAGAGGCCTCTGAGCAAAATTTGTCGGTCGTTTCACACCCTGGGTTGAATGGAACGCTGATGACCTGAGATGTTAAAAGAGCGTCCATAAATTAAAAAAAAAAAAAAAAAAAAAAAAAAGCAATCACATTGGATTGAGTTTATTTTTTGTTCTTTGGATTACAACTTTGTAAGAGTTTATAGTAAGCATGTATGCTCAATAGTTTGGAATGAATGATATTGTGGTTATTTATGGCACAGTAACATTCCTGCTGTGATATGGTACCGAGCTGGGTGTCTCGGGAGGCAACGCTTCGCATTTGAGAAGTTCAGGGTTCAAATTCCTTAAGGTTGGTCATCATGACCTTGAGTTTTTGTTTGTTCCCCTGGTCGCTTAGGCGAACGCTGTGACGGCCATTTCCTTTCCACAATTTTCCGCTCTCGTATTTCATATCATTTCATTCCGTTTAGTTCTTCCAGAGACACCTGTAATATGTTGTTGGTTTGTTTTATTTACGGGCGCTCTTTAACATTTCAGGTCATCAGCGTCCAATTCAATTCAGGGCGTGAAACGGCCGATAAATTTTGCTCAGAGGGCTCTTCTTTCAGACTTGAGGTTCTTTTTCGTGCCATAAATCTAGATATGGTACCCGCGGCTTTACTTCTCTTCCGAAGCAGCCATACTTAGAATCCATCGACCCTGGCTGGGACTGAACCCGCGATCTTGGGTCTGCAAGGCAAGTAGTTGAAAAGGAGATAAGCTGTTACAGAGTCGAAAGTGTCACGCATATGGTGACGATAGTTTGCGCTTTGGAAATATTTCTGCCCCAATGTTTACTATGAAAGCATTTTGAGGGACTCGAATTCCTTGGAAGGGGACCCCGCCATGGTTCGGCAAAAATGTTAAGGACCCCTTTTACTTCGTGCATCTTCGCCTAATGTCTCCCTCAACTCATTCCTTCCCCCCAGTAGGAGTTAGGCACATACGGCCAGCCTATGAGCAAGGCTGAAGTGCCGAAATATCCTCCTTTGATCCTAATAATGCAATACAATCCAATGCAAAGTTCTGTGTATTAGTGCTAGTCGCTGGAAAAATAATTGTGAATAAGTGGAATGGTGACCAAGAGTGCGTTGAGTTTAAACACGTTCCTCTTATGACGCTTTCATATGCGATTCATTTTAACTTTTCACAATCCGATAGATGGTCGTAAGTTATATCATGCATCTATTTAAAATATATTATCCTAAACAAAATTCCCCATCATTGAACTTAAAATATGAAACTGTTGTCATTATAATATTCTATGTTCAATTAGTTATGTTCTTTGTGTTGAAATCAAATCTTTTGTTGTAATATAGTAAACAAAAGGTATGGAAATGTAACATGCATTGCAATTAAAGTATATAAAGATAGATGTTTAATAAGGTCAATTATTTGTTTGCTTACTATTAACCACACCGCCAGGCTGGCCGAGGCCGTTAAGGCCCGGGCTCTTGAGCGGGAGGTCCGAGGTTCGAATCCCTCCAGGACCGTCCTCCCTGACTGAGGTTTTTTTTCTAGGTTTTCCTCAGTCCTCATTACTGGTAAATACCAGGGAGGTAACTTAAATTTAGGCTTGGAACGTTTCCTTGCTTTAAAAAATTCCTTTCCCAGTTCATCATTTCTTCTCATGTATCACCGCCACGGGTGGCCGAGGTCGTTAAGGCATGGACTCGTGAGCGGGAGGTCTGCTGTTCGAATCCCGCCAGGACCGTCCTCCCTGACTGGGGTTTTATCCAGGTTTTCCTCAAAACTGGCAAATGCCGGGGAGATACCTAAACTTAGGCCTGGAACGCTTCCTTCCTTAAAAAATCCTTTCCCAATACATCATTTCATTTCACGTATCATCAGTGTCCACCGCCTGTGTTGCCTCAGTAGTACAAAAGGGGTGTTAAACATTATTAAAAAAACCGTCACGTGGAACTCAAGAGTGTACAATATAATGCTTTATTAACAGCTTGTTATGATTCTAAAGCAGTAAATGAGCATTTTCTGCGCTCCAATGCCTCGTTTGAGAAAAGTATTAAATGTGTACCATCAACGATATTTTGTAAAATCCAGTTACAGAAATTTACTTCTTCTTTCGTCATCACGAGGTTGTAATTCATAAACTATAGTAGCTCTGCAGGATTTCAATTTTAAAAGTTTAGCAACTCTACAAACAGAAGTTTTTGAAACATATACTTGCTGTGCAAAACGTCTTAGAGATTTCTTTGGAGAGCGTTCGAATGATGCATCAATTTCGTTCAATTTTTACCTCTATTAGAACATTTTTTTTTCCCGCTTCTTTCGTTTAGTATTTAGCAATCCCGTTGACCTAAACTTATTAACCAGACATCTAACAGTTTCTCTACCTGGAAATATCTCCTGTAGTTGTCTACACGCCTGTCTATGATTTGGTTTTTACGTATCGTAAATAAAAATTCTTTGTTCAAGGGTGAACATTTCGGTACGCATTTCAGTGGACTAATAAGTATAATCTAATGTAATTCACACACAACACAGATGTCTTGAATAAACTTTCACTTTTGAGAGGCACAATTAATAAACTCTGTTCTTTATTGCTCGAACAGAAGGCAGCAACTGACACAGTATAACACAGCTGATAAGCGTAGCCTTGAGCAGGTCATTCACCTCTAGTGCGCTACTGGAATAATACCGAGGTCACTGAGTGCAAGTGAACTATGCACATATGCCATCTATCATCAGTGTCCATCGCCTGTGGTGCCTCAAAAGTACAAAAGGGGCGTTAAACATTATTAAAAAAAAAACATCACATGGAACTCAAGATGTACAATAAAATGATTTACTTAAGAACTTATTATGATTCTAAAATATGCAAACTAATTTAGATATTAACAATGTCGTATTGTAAATTTATGCATCGTCTTTCAATTGATGTAATCAAATCATCCAGCACTCTTTGCAGAAGTACTCAAAATACCGTATATTAAATGAATGCAACACACAATGAAGATGTGGAACAAGTTGCTCTGCTATTATCAAGTTGTATTTTGATCGGTTTACAGCGACATGTTATAGAGCAAAGTCTTATGATGGGATCATTTAAAACAATGCTACAATCGTTTCCGCTGGATAATGAGAAAAGTCTCGGCGATCGAGTTGTAGCAGATTGTCAGACGATAAGGGACATGCCAAGAATTTAAATCTTCTTCATGGGATAACTATAAGTATATAAGGTATATTCACATAGAAGTTGGACAAATTACTTTAAATGGACTGAAGATCTCTATAAACCTTTCAAACTCGGAAATCAAGTTTTTCCTTGTGGTAAAAACAAATGTCTTATGATGAACCTATTCCTAAGTTATGCCGCGTATTTTTTAAACACTCTGTATATACAAAATGAGAACCAGTGTAGATATTATCTTTCTTTTAGGATGCAAGTTAATTTAACGACAGTGTTTACAGACATATCTCCGTTTAATACACCCCTAAACTGCAATGCAAATATATAGCACCATAATTGCAAATTTAATAAATAAATCGGAGATTCAATAAGTGGGGAAGTTGGTGTATAATACTCTAACCCGATTACAGGTATCAACATCATTTTGTGTTCCATCCTGTTCAGGAGTTAACATTTTTTCTTTTTCAATCTAAGCGAATTCCAAAGGTTGTGCGCATTAAAATATTTTTGAAATTTTTCTTCAAATCTCTATCGATCCCACTTAATAAGCACCAAAAAATGACGATGAAAAGATGTATTTATATATTATCTATTTGTATCTGCTAAAGCTCTAGCGTTTGCAATCTTTTTTTCTCAACGAAACTCGGCATATAACGACCAATTAACAAACGATTCATCGAGCTCAAAAAGCAGAAAACTGGACCATTAGGAGTACTATATTTTAAATATAGATGCGTAGTGTTTCACTAACGCTCTAGCTGTCGTTATTTTCTTTCCAAGAAATTCAGCATATAACGATCAATTAACAAATGATTCATTTAGTTCTTTCAGCAAAATTGGACCATTGGGGGTAGTGGTTAACCTATAGGAAAAATTTAAAATCGCTTAAACGGCACTAATATTTGTTTTTCGCAATGAAAATCATAAATACTATTTAAATGAAATGAGAAAAATAATTTCTGAAAATCAGGGAAATCGGACTGAATGGGAATTTACCTGAAACCCAAAATTTAAAAATCGCTCTAGCAATGTTTGTTTTTTCGCAACGAAACTCGGTATATGCATTTAAATAAAATAATAAAAATGATTTCTGAAAATCAGGTAAATCGGGCCATTAGAAGTGGGGGTATACCTAAAAACCGAAATTTAAAACGCGCTCTAGCGATAACAATTTCTCTGCTCTAGCGCTCTGAGTAATGTCTATCCTTCATAAATTCGACTTGCTGAGGAATTCGCTTAGTTTACACATTTGACGGACTTTTTATTTTTCCATTCTATATACCTCGTCTTAATGTTTTTACAGTTTTCGATATGTTTCTTTTAATATTATTTTCTAATACGACTCTTACAGCGAGCCGAACATAATGAAACTTCTGTGTTGTTTGACCTAGTACACAAATACACGAAGCAGCCCCGTACCCAGAACCAAATACGACGAGCAAATTCAAGGATATCGATGTGCGTAATTACTGGATGGACTCGCGTCTTGCATTGTATTTCTTTAATCTATTCAACGACACGCCTTCCGTAAGTTACTTTAAGTATTTGTTTTTGCCGCCTGTAGATATTCTACTTGTTCAGGTTTCACTTCTATGAGGCAATAAGACGCGTGATACAAATACGATAATATTTAATTAAAGTTCATAAGTTTCCAATAACTGTTTTCCAAACAACCTGAATATGTACTATATAATATATACTAACAATTTCTTCAAAAACAACTACAACTCATTTAATATTGGAGATGAGATTTCCTCTGAAATAATAATTTCTATATTCAAACCATTTCATTACCTTGTATAACTTTATACTATAGTGCGCTTATATTATTTATATTTTCATGTACAATTTTTGTCATCAAATCGCATAATAAATTATACTGTAAGTATGTGGTAGAAAAGTATATCTTTAACACTGCAGCATCGTTAGATAGGATAAACAACTTCCTTCACCTTGGCTGAACAGCCCTCATGGGCCTTGACTGATCGTAGCGGCCGGCGTCCTCTATCTCCCTCCTGTGACATCATCACCAGAGGGCTTACCGGTGCCCTGCCAGTGCCAGCATGAAAATTTCTAGACGATCTTTCTCTCTCTCAGGCATGGTTTTTTCCAGGATTTCCTCAATCCTCATAAATGGTAAATGCCTGGAAGATACCGTAAACTTAAGCCTGGAACGTTTTCTTCCTAAATAAATAAATAAAAAAACCCTTTCCTGATATATTATTTCCTCTCATGTGTCATCAATGTCCACCGCCTGTGATACCTCAGCAGTAAAAACGGGCGTTAAACACCATTCAAAAAAAAAAAAATATCTCTCAGGCGTGGTGTAATGGTAACCATACTTGCCTTCTAAACCTAAGATCGCGGGTTCAAACCCGGCCAGAGTCCATGGCTTTTTAGCCTTAGTATGGCTTCCTTTGGAAGGGAAGTATAGCCGTGGGTCCCGTGTCGTACATTTACAGCACAAAAAAGAACTTCAAGCCTGAAAGAACAGGCCTCTGAGCAAAATTTGTCGGCCGTTTCACGCCTTGAATTGAATGGGACGCTGATGACCTGGGATGTTAAACAGTGTCCGTAAATAAACCAAATCCACAAAAAAATCTCTCAGACTGCTTCCTATTTGTCCTCAAAGGGCTGAGTCACCCCATTCTGGACCTCCATAACTTAGAAAAGAGCTAGTCAAGTACCGGAGATCGAACCGTGGACCTCCCAGACAGTATCTAGTAACGCTGACTACTAGACCAAGGAGGCAGCCACGAACAATTACTTGCCTTGGTTGTTATGCCACTTTCCTTAAAAAAATCCAAAAATGTAGAACATGATTGACCTTGGCGCTCTTCGAAGGTGCGGACCGGCGGCATGGAACAATAGGGAAATTCAGCGATAAGCGATATGACCTAATATTTGTTATCTATATAGGGCACTGTTTACGCAGCGTAAAAATTAAACGTGTTATCGCGAGATATCTTCAAACAAAGGAATAAATACCAGCCGTAACTAATTAAAGTAAACTCGTTTTGTCTCCACACACCACTAGAGACACCTTTCCATTTAAATGTGTACCCCCAGGGTTGTGATTAATTCAAATTATACATAACTACTTAGATCTGAAATAAATAAAAATAATTTATCACTTGCTACAATTTCAAGTATCTCTGACCATTAACCAAACATATATGCTAATAATTTTACATAACCACTAAGAAGTCTTCAAGTATCGCAGGTTGAATACCACTGCTCTATGATATCATAAAATAAGTATAAATACAAATGGAAAGAAAATGTGCTTATCACTTTTTTTTTAAAAAAAAAGACATTTTAATGTTTACATCCAGATTACTCGTAAAATCGATACAGGGTGTCCATAAAACAAGTAAATGTTTTCATGAAGACATATATTTAAGTTACTTTAGCATTCACAAATGAAAACCAAAGGCTTGCACAAGGGGCACCATCTAATTGAAAAGCAAGTGTCTTCGATAACATTCTGTTCTATACGTCTGCAGAAATTCTGTAGCCCTGTGGAAAGTGTTCTCTCCGTAAAAGAATAGTCCGTACACCTTTTTATACATTATTCTGAACCACGTGTTGACTTCTGGGCTCTCTTTCAAAGAAATCTGTTGGAGATTTGTCGGCTAAAATGCGACAGTTATGACGAATGATAGATTCGTTTTAATTGCATGTTATTTCATCACTGAAAAACACATGTCTCATAAATCATTTGTTCATTACCTCTAACGATACAAGAACGTTGCCACACGTTTCGCAAAGTCCTCATCAAGTGTGGTTAACTCTTACTAACTTGCTACTTCGAATTGAATTTCAACATTTTGACTATCCATGATTTGTCCAATTTGCATCGACCAAGCTTCAACCATGTCTGTTTGAGCTCAATTGACAGTTTCCATATGTTAAATCAAATCAGTTTAACATTTAACTTAATTGAATTTAATTACAGAAGAAGATTAAAGGGTGTTGAAGATCCACGGGAAGGCGGGAGGAGATGGAGGATGGAGAAGTGGTGTCCGGAGAGGAGGAGCAGAGCGCGAGAAATGGTGTAGCCAGGGGTTCAGGAGAATCAAGAGAGATGGAGAAAGGAACGATTGGAAAGAAAAGACAGAGTGATATATATGGTTTAATGAGTTAAAGTGTTGGGATAAATAAATGAAATGAGTAGGATAGATTAATGGTGAATAATGAACTTTAAGTGAAGTAAGTTGTTAAAGAGAAGGTGATTTAGTATGAGTGAGATGATTTAAAGAGATTTGAAAGAATAATGAGATTAATGTTTAAATTATGAATATAAATTTATGAGAAATTCCTGTAAAAGTACTGGATACAAGTATATACCGCTGGTAACCTGTGGTTAGTAGTATAATAATGTAATAAATTAGGATAGAATACTTAGCTACCGGTTATAATTCTTATTGGCTCCCAGTAATTTTATAGATTTTGATATATTAAATTGGGAAGCAGTTTACTAAATTTATATTTTGGTTTAATTTAATTAACTTTAAGTTATTTTTATTATTTTATTATATTATAGTCTAGTTAATAGAAAAATCTATAAAATATTATAGTAAGAGATTATTGTATGGTTTATAATAATAATAATAATAATAATAATAATAATAATAATAATAATAATAATAATAATAATAAACCACACATTAGAAATTTTGATATACACGCACTGGTTTAGGAAACCAGGCACGAGGGTGCCGTATATAGATTTTATTTATTTATTTATTTATTTATTTAGTTTCCACATATTTGGAATCGGTTTCCACGTGATATTATATAAATGTTCTAAAGCTTTATTTGTACTTATCTTAAAAATGTTTCGCAGGAACGGTTGGCGCAGTTCATCTGAGGGAGATATTTTACATCATATTCGGTAATATTGTAGATTGTATCTTGTAATGAACCTTAGACAGAAGTAAACTCCTTAAGTTAGCTGTAACAAAAATAGTTACTTATTTAATGAAAACTCTGTGTTATTACACCGCAATGTTTTATGCTACAGTCGTAATTATTTTAAAATTTTATCTTTACCTGCAGAAATATTCAATTAAATTTGCAAACACAGGCAACGTTTTAAATCATATAAACAAATGAAGTAGCATATTTTTTACACACTACTATATAATCTTTTTATTAATTCTTGAAATAATATGTATAAATTATTAAAAGAAAGAATAATGCAAAAAGTGATTTTTTTAAAAAAAAATCTCCCAAGTGGTAGCATGTTTTAAGCTTAAAATATATGTAATGCAATTAGCCTTCGTTTTATTGATAGAGGAAATAATTTGCATTAATTTTCTTCCCTCCCCCATTGAAAGAAAAGCTGCCCTATCACAGTTAAATGATTAGCAAATTGCTCTATCTTACGCATTATAGAAACGGACTAATTTGCCTTGCCAACTAGTACCACTTTCAGTGTGCGAGATAAGAATAAAGTTACTAATTGAGCGCTGAAGAGTATAGCAGCGTAACATCTCTCTGAACCGTATGCTCTGTGAACCCCATGCCGCTATACTAATGGAGCCCGGCGTAACGTCTAAAGCTCTCTGTGAACCCTATGCCGCTATACTAATGGAGCCCGGCGTAACGTCTAAAGCTCTCTGTGAACCCTATGCCGCTATACTAATGGAGCCCGGCGTAACGTCTAAAGCTCTCTGTGAACCCCATGCCGCTATACTAATGGAGCCCGGCGTAACGTCTAAAGCTCTCTGTGAACCCTATGCCGCTATACTAATGCAGCCCGGCGTAACGTCTAAAGCTCTCTGTGAACCCTATGCCGCTATACTAATGGAGCCCGGCGTAACATCTAAAGCTCTCTGTGAACCCTATGCCGCTATACTAATGGAGCCCGGCGTAACGTCTAAAGCTCTCTGTGAACCCTATGCCGCTATACTAATGGAGCCCCGCGTAACATCTAAAGCTCTCTGTGAACCCTATGCCGCTATACTAATGGAGCCCGGCGTAACGTCTAAAGCTCTCTGTGAACCCTATGCCGCTATACTAATGGAGCCCGGCGTAACATCTAAAGCTCTCTGTGAACCCTATGCCGCTATACTAATGGAGCCCGGCGTAACATCTAAAGCTCTCTGTGAACCCTATGCCGCTATACTAATGGAACCTCGCGTAACATCTAAAGCTCTCTGTGAACCCTATGCCGCTATACTAATGGAACCTCGCGTAACATCTAAAGCTCTCTGTGAACCCTATGCCGCTATACTAATGGAGCCCGGCGTAACATCTAAAGCTCTCTGTGAACCCCATGCCGCTATACTAATGGAGCCCGGCGTAACATCTAAAGCTCTCTGTGAACCCTATGCCGCTATACTAATGGAGCCCGGCGTAACGTCTAAAGCTCTCTGTGAACCCTATGCCGCTATACTAATGGAGCCCGGCGTAACATCTAAAGCTCTCTGTGAACCCTATGCCGCTATACTAATGGAGCCCGGCGTAACGTCTAAAGCTCTCTGTGAACCCTATGCTGCTATACTAATGGAGCCCGGCGTAACATCTAAAGCTCTCTGTGAACCCTATGCCGCTATACTAATGGAGCCCGGCGTAACATCTAAAGCTCTCTGTGAACCCTATGCCGCTATACTAATGCAGCCCGGCGTAACGTCTAAAGCTCTCTGTGAACCCTATGCCGCTATACTAATGGAGCCCCGCGTAACATCTAAAGCTCTCTGTGAACCCTATGCCGCTATACTAATGGAGCCCCGCGTAACATCTAAAGCTCTCTGTGAACTATGCCGCTATACTAATGGAGCCCCGCGTAACATCTAAAGCTCTCTGTGAACCCTATGCCGCTATACTAATGGAGCCCCGCGTAACATCTAAAGCTCTCTGTGAACTATGCCGCTATACTAATGGAGCCCCGCGTAACATCTAAAGCTCTCTGTGAACTCTATGCCGCTATACTAATGGAGCCCGGCGTAACATCTAAAGCTCTCTGTGAACCCTATGCCGCTATACTAATGGAGCCCCGCGTAACATCTAAAGCTCTCTGTGAACTATGCCGCTATACTAATGGAGCCCGGCGTAACATCTAAAGCTCTCTGTGAACCCTATGCCGCTATACTAATGCAGCCCGGCGTAACATCTAAAGCTCTCTGTGAACCCTATGCCGCTATACTAATGGAACCTCGCGTAACATCTAAAGCTCTCTGTGAACCCTATGCCGCTATACTAATGGAACCTCGCGTAACATCTAAAGCTCTCTGTGAACCCTATGCCGCTATACTAATGGAGCCCGGCGTAACATCTAAAGCTCTCTGTGAACCCTATGCCGCTATACTAATGGAGCCCGGCGTAACATCTAAAGCTCTCTGTGAACCCTATGCCGCTATACTAATGGAGCCCGGCGTAACATCTAAAGCTCTCTGTGAACCCTATGCCGCTATACTAATGGAACCTCGCGTAACATCTAAAGCTCTCTGTGAACCCTATGCCGCTATACTAATGGAACCTCGCGTAACATCTAAAGCTCTCTGTGAACCCTATGCCGCTATACTAATGGAGCCCCGCGTAACATCTAAAGCTCTCTGTGAACCCTATGCCGCTATACTAATGGAGCCCCGCGTAACATCTAAAGCTCTCTGTGAACCCTATGCCGCTATACTAATGGAGTCCCGCCATTGTATCTATCTTTAGTCTGATGCATGTTCTTAAACCTTGAAGATAACGATTGTCACCATATCGGAAAATGATAATCATTAAACGTAGAGAAATTCCAGTTTAAAAAGATCATTTACTGTCAAAACTTATCATGTTTTAGCGGTCATGAGCTATTGAACAGAGAAGTAACGAATTCCGCGTGGTAAGGTTGTTGCAATGACGCTGCGCTGCCCCGTGGCCCCATAGTATATTTCAAATATTTAATCCCGTCTTTTGAAAATTATTTTTCAGAGTGGATGACTTGAACCGGATGGCATTGTACTTCCTTTTACTACCAAATTTTCTTTACCTCGCACTTATTAGTGATGATTTCGTTTTTATTTTATACAAAAATCACATTCAGCGATTTATTTTATGAGCTTTACAGTATTCCACTGTCTTCCATTTTCATGCCAGTTACAACTGAACACTCTCAAAACATTTTGCATACATTTGTAGTTTTGTTGTATCTCTGGTGATTGCAATGTATGTGAAGGTTTATGGTCAAAGAAAAAGTTTATGATGTTTCGACAGATGTGCTGCAATATGCCCAAAATAGCCAATTGGTTGAGCAGACTGTAGTAAGCAGTGCGTATTTACTTGAACGTCAGCGGCTATGCCTTCGACATATTTGAATTCATCACCGGTATAATGGACATATTTGGTCTTATAGCGCTGTTGGTGTTTATCATTGCGCCACGAATGAGAAATGATTGTCACTAGAGGAAACAAGATTATACACTCGGTAATAAGAGCTCAAGCAAAGTGCATCACAAAGCTCTAAATAAAAAGTATTTAAGTTCAGCAATAAAGAATCCCACTTACTATTGATCGATTATACAAAAGCACCTGGTAGGGTTAACAGTGAAATTTTTAGAATACAGAGGCATTCCTTTTTAGTTAATACAAGTAATCAGAAAGGTACAACAATAGTGCTGTACCATTAACAGAATAGATAAATAAACCCCCTACCTAGGGCGTTATAAAAGTTCTCGGTCTAACAAGAAAACACAAAATTTAAGAGAAAAAAACTATTTTTCAATATAATCACATTTACTCCTATAACTTTCCAAATTTTTCATGCCCTCACTAAAATAAGATTTGTCTAGCTGTGAAAAATAAGCGTCCGTCTCATCTTCAACCTCATCATTTGATGTGCATCCTCGTCCACCCAGCCATTTCTTTAGGTTTGGGTACAAAAAGTAATCGCTGGGGGCCAAATACAGGGAATATGGCAGATGTGGAAGCACTTGGAAGCGAGATGTGGACTTTTAGCCTGAAAAACGATCTTCACGTGTTCCAGTAGTGAAGCGTAAAACTCGCCGGTGATGGTTCTGCCCTTGTGGAGGTGAGAATACCAGACACAATGAGAATACCAGATAACCGTAGCTATAATTTTTCCTGCAGATGGAATAGTTTTTCCTTTCTCTGGTGCACTTTCACCTGTTGCCACCCACTGTTTCGACTTTTCCTTATGCTCTGGCGTGTATGATAAATATACGTTTCATCTGTTGTTATGAAACGCTGGAGAAATTCATCGGAATTACGGTTAAGTATACACATTCTTGCGAAATGTCCATTCGAACGCCGCACCCATCGAGCGGAAGGCTTTCTTATTTCCAAAACTCCGTGTAAAATGTACGACTTATTGGTCTATGCAATGTCAACCAAGTTGTGTACCTTCAATCGGCGACTATTGAATATGGCATTGTGAATCTCATCGGTTGTAGCAGTTTTGGGACATCCTGAGCGCTCATCATCGTGAATGGATGTACGACCACGCTTAAATTCAGTAGCTCACTTTTTTAACCTTCGAAAATGAAAGAGAAGAATCATTTAATGTGAAATATAACTCTTTTTGTATTTCTTTTAGGGTCAAACCCTTCAAAACGAAGTATTTTATCACATTTTATACTTCAGTTTTATCGATTTTGTAGAAAATGTTAACACCAGCTCCTTTACACGATCGTCACAAACAAGAGACTAGATATACGCGTCTGAAACTATACAGCGCTCCATCTAACGGAAACTATTATAGTTATTTGGCCATCTTCACGACATTTCTGAGCCAGGCCGAGAGATTTCAGAAGGCCCCTCGCATAAGTAAGGGAGTTAGACAAAGGTGCAGCATCTCACTAACCTTTTTAATGTTTACTTGAATACAAGGGATATAGTTCGAAATTAAAGTATAACGTGACTATTGGCAGACGAATTAAGTTTTACTATCCGATACAGAAAAAGAACTACGGAGAGCATTTGCACATTGATTAATAAGCAGTCATAGTCCAGAAATATCAATAAAGAAAACAAAAAAGCATGAGCTTTAAAGGTAAGATCAAATATAGTTTTAAATAATAAACCTGTTAAACAAGGCCATTCATTTACCTATTTAGAATGAAGTGCCATATCTTACCGACCGGAAAATGTGTCGTTATAACTATCACTGTGAAACAATGCATGTATTTTTAAAGCAACAACAAAGAAGTGAAATATGAACTCTAAAAAAATCATCATTCAAGAACACAAAGACGAAATCAGAATATCAGAACAGTTTTAATATTATGGAATACAGGCCAGCATCTACAAAAATGGAAGACATAAAATATCTGACACTATAAACTAAGAAGCAGGAGTGAAATGAGAAGATCTTGAAAACGTTGATTTAATCAAATTATACGGAGTCGGAACGGAACGTAATGTTTCAATTCCTGGCAATGATGCGAACCTTATCTGAGCATTTCTTGCAAGTAGAGCTTACAAGTTTAAAACCAGGTCATGTTGTATGGTCGCCTTTAATCAGCTAAGATAAAGTATCGAACTCTGCATATCTGTGATAAGCATAACGTATTTGTATATAATAGAACGAAAGGTTTTACTTGTGTACAATGTGTACACAAATGATATAGCAATTTTAAAATTTCACTTTTTTTATCTGCGGTATTCAATATAATTTTGAATCGTAACTTAGATTGAAGAGTAACTGTGGAAGTTTCAATTCTACATGCACAGATTTTGTTTTGTTTTGTAGCCATGGTACGAAATTAACTAAATATGGTAACTGGGTTGCAAAAAGCTTTTTGTGTCTTGGAATTTGCGAAATATAATTCAGTGGTTGCTGTTCAACGAGCTTATAGGCCAAGATTTTGTCTTAACACAGCTTCTGGTACCTACATTCTTAGTTGTTACAATCAGATCCAAACGACGGGGTGTCTCTGTAAAAGAAAGCGCACCACCGGACGAGCGCCTGTGTCAGATAAGAATGTGGAGAGAGTTAGAACGGCTTTCGCGTGCTGTCCTAAAAAATCTGTCCGGCGGTAGTCCAGCAGTAGCAATACCAACAATGACAATGTGGAAGGTGTTAAGAAAACGTCTCCAACAGAGACCGTATCATCTGCAATTGCTACATCCTGCAGATTATGATGTGCTTAGAAACTTCTGTACAGAAATATTGGAACAGGGAGTTGATGAGTTCCTTAGTCGTGTAATTTTCAGTGACGAGTGCACATTTCATCTTAATGGAAAAGCAAACAGACAATTAGCTCATACCTGGGGGTTGGAGAATGCACAGCAAATTATATTGAACGTTTTCTGTGCAGAATCTCATCAACAAGTCTATGCCCCTCTTTTTTTCCTTGGAAAATTTGTTACTGTGTTTATCTACATAGACATGCCTCAAAACTGGCTGTTTTCTCACTACAATAACAACAGAACAACAATAATGACATAATTTGGCAGCAAGATGGTACTTCTGCTCACTTCCGAACGATGTTCGGGAATGGTTGATGCAAATTTTACTAATCGTTGGATCGGTCGTCACTTGGCTTTTCTCCGTTGGCTGCCAAATTTCCCCAATCTGACCCCTGTGACTTGGGGGAGGGGGCATATAAAAGATCGTGTATACGTACCACCTGTCTGCTACCTGTAGACCTACCTGAGTTGAGACGGAGGGTTATTGCAGCAGATGGATCAATTACACCAGACATGCTAACATCAGTGCGGCAAGAAATAGACTACCGGCTGGATGTATGCCGTATCACAAATGGATCCCATATTGTGTTATGGTAACTTCTAAAGTGTTTCTTAAATGTAAGTTATGATTCAAAATTATCTTCTATACTGCAGAGAAAAAATAATTAGTTTAAACCCGCTTTAATTATTTGTGTACACCCTGTATATCGCACACATAGCCATGCAAAAGCTTTGAAGAATAGCACTTTTAAAATATTATGCAATATTCATTTAAGTTACTTAATTATCCAGTACCTAAATTTTTTATCAATATACAACTACCTTCTCCTTTACCAGCTGATTCACATGTACCAAATAGTTCATTTGTTGGGTCTCACATTAAGCAGCAGAAGTTCCCGGCATTAGACAGCCGAGCACTTGCTAAGGTCGATATGTCACGGTACTATCGGCAAAACAAAATAAATATACGTACATTCTTATAACTCAAACACATGCGAAACGCATAAACATTAATGAACAAATGGGCAGGGCTAACTAACTAAAGAGCTGTTGCAATTTAAAATTTATGAACGTGAACAAAAAAATTAATTGTTGAAAGGTTTAAGAAATCCCTCAGATATGGGCCTCTCAGTCTGCGGTATGTTTGTTCTACAGTGCTTTCAAACGAGCGTTCATCCTCTAGAACGTTTGCAGCGACAGTGGAGAACTATGTACTGCTAATCAGTTTCTGTCTCCGCCTGAACAGCTAGAAAGTTGTCTTCGTGCCATTCTTGTGTAAGTCGTGGAACGAAAGGTTTTTCTCTTTATTTGTATGTTAGCGCAATTATAATGTCAAAAAGTCAATTTAGAACAAAATACTTTCAAGTGTGATCCGTGTGAGAAAGAAAAATTTGCAGAAAAGTGAGATGACGATTTGTAAAAAAATTCTCCGGTGTTTCTTGCACTCACCGATACACTGTGCGTAATTATTGTTATTGTAGTCTAACCTAAACTCAACTAACTGGTTTAGTTTACACTCATTCATCATAAACATCTACAATAGAGTATTACATGCATTCTACTTTTATTTGGATTACAGTAACTTCAGTTAGGAAGTCAAAGAAATTGGAAGTTACACTAGAGAACTATCGCTGTCGGCGGCATAGTGACCGAGACACCACACAACCAGCAGCCCACACTCGGAAAGAGATAAGGACCGCATTGCACTGTCAGTGATAAGTGCTTATCTGTGTGTTGTGTTGTTTCACTCCTCTTCATGTGTATATACAAGGTGTGATCAAAAAACAACGGCAAAATTCGTTTTTCTTAAGGAATCTATTTCTTCATCAACATCAATTCTTTTTCTAATCTTGGAAGCACTTCTGGAACTCACTTTTCGGAATACCCTTCAGCTCCTTCAGCGATTGTGTTTTTACCTCATCAATGGTAGCAAAACTCGTCTTTTCATGGTTTTCTTCAGCCTCGGGAATAGAAAGAAGTCGCAGAGGGCCATGTCCGGCGAATATGGTGGCTGAGACAACGTAACGGTTTTGTTTTTGCCAAAAAAAAAATCACGAACAAGCATTGAGGTGTGAGCAGCAGTCTCGGAATATGCCTAGCATTGTTTACTTTTGCATACATGACAGAATTGCTACGTGACAGGTAAATCAACAATGAACAAATGAAGCCAAGCTTATCGCATGATGTTCTGTAAACAGATGTGACTTACATCTGTAGCTCACTCACTCACTGTAGCTAATGTTGCTACAACAAAATGGAGCCAAGATTATTGTTTGAACAGCGGAAAGCAAATTTGAAGTGGTATTGGAAAATCGAGAATGTTGTTGAAGTTCAAAGGAAATGGAGACGTGTGTATACAACAGAACCGCTAACGCGAGTAACAATTGCACGCTTTTGAGACAAATTTCAGACTCATGATACCGTATGCGATGTTCACAACGGCAGATCTGAGGACACCTCGCACAGCAACAAGCCCCGCGCACTGGATACAAAGCACTGGATAGGACGAAGAGGTCCGATTGAGTTTCCACCGCATTCTCTGGATCTAACTCCCCTGAACTTCTACCTATGGGGAACTCTTAAGGATGTTGTCTACCTTAGAAAATCAGCTACACTGGCAGCACTTTGGGAAGAAATTGAAACGACGTGTGCTGCAATCGCTGAGGACACGTTCGCAAACGTTGCTCAATCAGTAGTTCAACGTACTCAAAAGTGTATCGATGCCGATGGTGGACATTTTGAGCAACTGTTGTAACTGTAAAAGTCTAAGATGATTAGTGCCTATCGTTTTCTGTTTGTGTGAATTAGTTTTGTTTTCTTTGCTTGAAGTGTGTGTGTGTGTGCATTTTTGGCACCCTCTGTAGAATGCGGAAAAATGTACACAACGAATTTACGAGTAGAAAGAAGGCTTGACCAAAGTATTTTGAGAATGGGAACGAATAGTCTCAGACACTTCAATTTGGAGCTACAGGCATGGATATAAATCTACCTCATAGCTATATTGCGATTTGACATTTGTTCATGTTAGATATAAACAAAAGTTTTTGACGGGAGACGTAGTCACACGCAGGCTGCATCTCATTCTAACCACAAGTCACACACGAATCACTCAGCGCCCAGAGATCTTCATAGTAGTTGTAAGGTGATTTAAGAATTACAGTGTTATGCTTTATGAACAATTGCTGTACTGCAATTTAATTCAATTAATTAAATTACACATTATATTTGTTGTACTGCGTATATGTTGTTATTTGAAAAGAGTGATATAGCTCATCGTTTCAAGCATGAAGAGCTGTCAGACATTGCCAGAGGGTACAGCAGTGGGGCATATTACGACATGTAATCATGCACTATAAATTATTTGTTTAAGGTAAAATGGTGCGTTTTCAGCTCTTGACCATTCATACACACATTTGTAGTTTTGTAAACTGTAGCAGCACAATGAGGCATCCGTGACTAAATTTTTTTTTTGTTCCTATTTTTGAAGTGTATATTTTCGATCCTCTTTCAATTGTGTACACATTTTTCTGCATCCTCTATACACCAACATTAAGCAAATGTATCATAGCTACAGAGATAAAAAAGTCCCTCTCCCCCATAAATCGAACAGAATTGCCCCAATTTGCATTGTTTTACGTATTCAAATTTAGGCCAGTAATTTCTGTGTAATGTTTTGTAAGTTAAACTTAATTGGTACCTAAAATAGCAGACAAACTTTTCTAAAATATTTTTTATTCTCCCACAAACAAAATCCTGCTTAAAGCCCTGCTAATTATTACATTTACATAAAACCGCTTATGAACCTTTAATAAAACCACAAGAGACGGTTTAAAATCTATAAAAGAAGGAAGTTAGTCACAATTTTGGATTTACTTTATCAGCTGAAATATTAGCGGGCAAACATCTAACTAAAACACACTTCATTTATCTCATTAGGATGCGAAAAAAAGAATATATTGATATTACTAGATCTTCGACGTTTCAGGTCTGAATTAACAACTGCTATTGATTTATTTTTGTTGATTTGATTTATTTACGGGCGCTCATTCACATCTCACGTCATCAGCGTCCCATTCAATTCAGGGCGCGAAATGGCCGACAAATTTTGCTCAGAGGCCTCTTCATCAAGGCTTGAAGTTTTTTTATAGTGCCGTAAATCTACGACACGAGACCCACGGCTTTACTTCCCTTCCGAAGGAAGTCATACTTAGGATTTTTACGCCCCCCCCCCCCCAAATGAGTTCGGTCCTGGCCGGCATTGAACCCGTGATCTTGGGTTTAGAAGGCAAGTATGGTTATCACTACACCACCAGGACCAACGATAACAACTGAACAACAACACTAGAAACATGGATGAATTCAAATTAGGATGAAGCAAATGTCTAATGTCTAACTTAATAGGAAGCAAGCAAAAGGAGAGAAGCATTAGCTGAAAAAGAATAGATAATATCGGTGCTTTAAACTGCATACTTTCTATAAGACTGTCTAAAGCATATCTGTGATTTCTCACGGAATGGCGTCACTTATGAAACACGGTTATATTTACTCGGGCATGATTCATTCAACCATAATGTAGCTTTACAGCGTTAAGCAGAAAGTTCTGGGAAGCGTCATTCAAGAAGCTGTAAATAACACGAAATGAGTTTCTGGAGCCATAAAGTCGAGCTGATAAAATTCCTGAAGGTTTATGGATGCAAACATAGGCATCTATCTCTCTCTCTTTTCTCTCGTCGTTATATTTCTTTCTTTCTGCTGTATTGTAGCATGTTCACCCATTGACACGTCAGTTTTCTATAAGTATCCTTAACATTCGTTCTAACTTTAGTATGTCTAATATTTAACATTGCTTGTATTCCTCTAATATCGTCTTTCCTTGTCAGCCTATCTGAGGGTGACTAGGTTTATAAATTTGAAAAATAGAGATACTCCACAATAATGGCTTTTTAAACAAAGCATTTGTATTTCAGCATTTCACTGTGAGCAGTATTTATATGTAAAAAGAACGTTTTTCGACGTATCATGCAAAAATGAAGTAATTTGTGTCAGTACATAAATAATGCCTTTTTATTAAGTGGAACAGAATATGTGTTATTTTTCATTTTTCCTTTTTCGTTTCTTGACAAGTTCTGCATTGGAGCACCTTTAATTGATAGAACTGTGCATCTTTGGACAAAGAAATAAAACCCCGTACACGATTTTTTTATTTATTTGTTTATGGACGCTCTTTAACATCTCAGGTCATCAGCGTCCCATTCAACTCAGGGCGTGAAACGGCCGACAAATTTTGTTCAGAGGCCTCTCATTCAGGCTTGAGGTTCTTTATCGTGCCGTAAATGTACGGCACAGGACCCACGGCTTTACTTCCCTTCCGAAGGAAGCCATACTTAGGATTTTTACGCCCGAAAAAATCCATCGGTCCTGGCCGGGTTCGAACACGCGTTTTGGGTTTAGGTAACCACTACACCACCAGGACCGACCCCGTACACGAGAAATTACAAAATGGCAGCATCTGCAGTATTCCATGCTGTTTCTTTCCTGCAGGAAATACCATCTCAACGTTTGTGTTGTTAAATGGAATGTATCTACAATGTTTTATAGTTCAGAACACTGCTGTTTTAGCAAACAGAAATTACTACATGCTAACAGTGCTTGTAATTTAAAACTATGAAAGTGTCTCTGTTCGTGATATAACAGGAAACCAAGACATTGCTCCTAAGTAATTTTTCTGGATATAACTGAAAAATCGGTACAATCGCTTTTTCTAGGACGTCTAGGTCATCTAATCTATCTTGACATCTAGATTTTTTTTTATTTGCTTTATTTACGGACGCTCTTTAACAACTTAGGCCATCAGAGGTTCATTCAAATCAGGACGTGAAAAGACCAACAAATTTTTCTCAGAGAGCTATTCTTTCAGGCTTGAGGCTCCTTTTCGTGCCGTAAATGTACGACACGGGACCCACGGCTTAACTTCCCTTCCGAAGGAAGCCATACTTAGGATTTTTACGTCCAAAAAAATCATCCGTACTGGCCGGGATCGAACCCCGCGATCTTGGGTTTAGGAGGCAAGTATGGTTACCACTACACCACCAGGACTGACTCTAGATCTTGATCTAGAGAATGTTAATTTGCATAAAAAAAAATCTTCAATGAAAAATTAGCTGTTATAATGAAATGTTGCTCTAATACCTATAGAATTTTTTCCTTAGCTTTATAACAATTATTTTAAAACATTTCCACTTTGTTGCCGTATTTTTCCAATATATTAATTTTTTAAAAGGAAAATTATATTTGAAATATTCGGGTCACGGCGGGATTCGAACCACGAATCTCTGAGCTTACATTACGACGCTCTAACCAACTGAGCTACCGTGTTCACCTCCTAGCACGGAACTGCGAATCTCTCTGTAAAACCCGGAGATCTCCCTATGGTTTCTCTATTAAGAGAGATATATAGTTCTTTAAGAGGCGATTCGTAATACTATGCATACTTTTGATCCAAGCTTCTAGGTTAAACACTAAGGTCAATTTATCTACCGTTAACGGAATTTTTAAAGTTTGAATCTTCCTTTCCAACTAATATCCTGCACACAGCTAGTGTGAAATAATTATTTCCTTATATAAAATTACAATGCTGTAGCAATTCTTCTTGAACAGTTTTTATAAGATGCCTATACTCAGAGCTATTCATATACTCTATTACAAATATTGGCGCAGGATTTCCTAGCTCCAACGATTATGGTTAATGTAAGATATTATATTTAATTTATATTAAGGCTTCCGTGATGAATCATAAACATTAATCATTCATCATTAACATAAGTAACAAAAGTTTCAGATATGATTCAGAAAGTCTGTATCAGACATTTGTGCAGTAAATTTGCTAAATTCAAAAAGTCCGAACCTCTCGACTTTGGCGTCCTCTCTTACACAAAGGGACAAATACCAAAATACCAGATACAGCTAGCAAGAGTGATTTTATAGCCTGAAGTAACCTTGAAAAAAGACGCAACTCTGACAAAACATAACGGGACATGTTTGTAACAAGAGTAACTTGTAACCTGAATCCCTATTAAAAACTGCTTCAATATTTAGTTAAATCTTAAATAACTTTCGTAAAAAAAAATGCGCTAAAGAAGGATTTTTATGTGCTGGAAATAATAATAATAATAATAATAATGATGATGATGATGATGATGATGATGATGATGATGATAATAATAATAATAATAATAATAATAATAATAATAATAATAATAATAATAATAATAATAATAATAATAATAATAATAATAATAATAATAATAATAATAAAGGATTCTAAGAAAACGAGTACTAATGGTACTCCCCACCAAAAATAGCTTTGAAGTAGTGTTTTTTTAATAGTGTTTAACGCCCGTTTTTACTTCTGAGGCACCACAGCAGGTGGACACTGATGATACCTGAGATGAAATGAAGGAGTATTTTTTCAAAGAAATTTAGGGTACTTCCCCGGCATTTGCCATTTATGAGGACTGAGGAAAATCTGGAAAAAACCCTCAGTCAAGGAGTACGGTCCTGGCGGGATTCGAATCCCAGACCTCCCACTCACGAGTTTACGCTTAACGACTTCGGCCACCTGTGGAGGTTTGAATTAGTGTGATGCAGCCTAAAGAAGTAAAAAACTTCTGTAACAATTCATGTTGATATAAGCGTTAAGCTTCATAAAATGTACAAGATTAGAAAATCGAAACAATCTCAATTGTTTGCCATGTCAAGCTGACCAGCCTAAAGGAATAAAGATGTCATTAAGTTGTAATTTTGCATTAGGAGTTCATTGTCATCCATAAATTTACTCCATATGCATTATGTTTTGGAAATACCGCGTAAACGTTTTAGCTTTTAAAATAGTACATTGTAATGTAGGTTTGCATTTCGATTTCTCCCTCTGGGGAAACTCACTACTATGTCTAAGTTGTTTCTTCAGCATTAATATTGTTAATTAATTGCACATTAATATAGCTTTTATAAAATATTGGACAGTATAGGTAACAAGTTATATTTTTAATCAAGAAAATATAGGATGAAAACGTTATATAGATATCATTGACAAACCTTGGAGGAGGAGATTTTTTTAAACATCATATGCATTGAAGTAACAGCTATCAGTTTATGATAAAATAACTGTAAAAATGTAACATATAAAATTAAAATATTGCCTTTTTAAAAACAATTTTAAAATAGGAGTATTTTATTTTAATTTTTATCCTGATATTTTAATATGTGAGGCTCTTGTAAAAGCATATATAAAAGCAATCTCTCTTAACTCATAGAGGAATTTTGTGTCGAAATGAGAGTAAACAGATATGGTGGAGTTTAAGTTCTAGGGCTGTTCAATAAAGAATGAACATAATATTTTCCAGGTATAATTTTTAGAGCTAAAATTCAACTTTACAACATTTTGTTAGCTTAATGCTTAATGTACACGTGATACTATTTTCATGGTTGTTACTTCCGGATCCAGTCTGTAGAGATGTGCAAGTTGAAACATATTCAGTTTCATCTATAGTGGCATGCGCCGAATATACGCTGCTCTGAAATTCTGCTTTCGTCTCGATAAATCTGCAACTGAAGTCTATGCAATGTTACAGGAAGCTAAGCTCTGTGTTTTCTTACCTATAGCACAGTTCGAAGATGGTTTAAAGAGGAGAGGCAATCAATTACAAAGAAAGGTAGAACCAAACATCCGGTTTAAGCTCCAACAAAAGAAAATATTAACACCGCTGCTGTCGGTGTGAGAGAGGATCGTCAAATAACATTCACAATACTTTCAGAAATTCTGAAAATTTCGCGGGTGCCACCCATATGTTGGTAAGTGAAAAGTTGCACATGAGAGGTGTATGTGCTCGGTGGGTTCCAAGACTGCTGATTCCCTTGCAGGTTTGCATGCAGTTGAAGATGATGTTATAAGACGATGGGAAATTTCTTACAAAGGTAATCACTGCTGATGAAACTTGCCTACATCATTTCGATTCTAAAAGCAAACAATAAAGCTCTATGTGGAAATTTCCATCACACACACACACACACACACACACACAAATCTCATTTTTCAATAATTAAGGGATGGTTTACCAGCATGTCGCACCTGCACAGCATGACCGGACATCGCATATTTTGTTGCCTTTCTGATGGAGGTATTTTCCATCATCAGAAGCAGTGATGAAAGCTGCGGAGGCGATTCTGAAAGACCTGTCAAAAATGGTTTCCAGCATGTCTGAATATTGGCAGAAACGCTGGGACAGGTGCATTGTATCCAACTTGAAGAAACTTTGAGAAAAACATAAAAATTATGAAGATGAGTACAGGTATGTTGTCAAAAAGTGTGATAATTCTTTATTGAACAATCGCATATTAGGGAAGATATTAAAATGAAATTGTTTATCATGAGAAAGTGTATTGTGACAGTACTGTATAAACAAATTTTGAACATTGAAAAGAAGAACACGTTTTACTATTTTATACGTATAACTGCTTTGTAAATACATAAGGTTCTTATTAAAATACTGCAGCGAATTTGTTTATAAGGTGTGAATGATTAATTAATTTCCATGTTGAAGTGCCAATTTGCGGGAGTTATTATAAGAATGGGGAGAATGATTAATTAATTTTTATTTAAAATGGAGTGGATCTGATGTTTAATGTTGATGTAGAATGTCGCTGCCAAGGCTTGAAAGTCTGCGTTGAACCCGCCTGCTGCCGCTATCGGAGAGGTGTTCTCTCAGGGTTGCTGAAATTACTCAAGGCTTTTCCTGGAAAGTTTCCAGGGGAGGAAGAAGATGCGGATTAAGGCTTCACAATTGACAAGCCTGTTCACACTTCACTGTTAGTTTTATTATTCACTTTCCTTTAGCAACGCTTTCATACCACTAGCAAGGAGCTGTGAAAGTTTTAAATATTTCCTGACGCCATAACTCACAAATTCTCCAATCGTTCACATATACATATAATCTAGCTAGGTTGGAGTGATTGATATCCGCTACTTGCACTAAAAATTGTTATTATGAGATGTCTTTAAACCACAGTTTCTCGCAGTCGCTTTGATTATACAAAGTTACACTTGTTCCATCTTCCACCAAACAAATTACACCATTGATATCTTCTAAGCAAATTCAGCTTTACTGTTCTACTTCATAAGTTTTATTTCTCATTATTTAAATTGAGCTGCCTCATTTCGCTTACCGAAGCGATCCGTCCTTGTCGTTTCCCCAAGCGAACTGTGAGGGAAAAGCCTTCAAAATGCCTTTAATAGACTTTCTACGCGTCTTCTACGAGAATTCAAAATTTTCGAACATTGCAGACGCGTTGCCAAATTTCTTCTTGATTGGTTTAATCTCAAGCCGCTGAAAGTTTCTCGAAGAAACATTTTGAAATACGAAAACTTATTGGCTAGACTTAATTTATTGTTCGTTAGCTAGAGACGTTTTACGAGAGCGAAAATTTCTCTTTTTAAGGGACGGTTGCCCAAAGTGAAAGCTATTTACGACAGTCTTTTGCAAGGACTTATTTTACGAAGATGTTGCTATTGAATGAATGACCTTGCACATGGTACCAGGAAGTCGCTGCTTTGTGTTACATGAAAGTTTTATCTTTACAGCAGAGATTTCTGTTTCTTGAATAATCGACATCATTATATATAAATGCATTAGGAAATATATTAATTTATGGAAATACACTAGGATAAAATTAATTAATTAATTAAACGGCTTAAATCTTGATCTCAGGTAATTAATTATATTGGATTAAATCTGGATATCTCGTTACAACACACAAAACAAGTACAATTATTAATAAAACAATTTATTTGTTATATTTATGACACATGCCTACAGATAAGTTTGAAATAATTTCCTTCATTTCAAAAGTCTCTAAATTCACTTTTCAAGTGTCGAAACAATTAAATCAGAATAATATTTCACATCTAATGATCACAAACTATGTTATAGAATGCTTTCATAAACTTCAGAAAGATTTTCATAACGAAACTATTAGTCATTTTCCCGAGTATTTACTTTTCTGGACTGGACTTGTTTTTACATATTAAACATAAGAAAGAGGTATTTACCTGGAAGTAGACCCCACTATAGAGCTCAGAAAAGGTAATTATGCTCCGCACTCAAGACTTTAGCATTAGCATTAATTCTCTGGTTTCATTCAGTCGGTAACTTTACAAATTTCAGGATAAAAGATTGAAATAGCTCAAAAGTTATACTGAATATCCCGTTATGCGTTGTATAGTGTCTTATAATTTCCGTTACATCCTCTTGCATGTCTTCATTTCTTATGTGATTTCTCCTTGTGCAACCTCTGACTTTTCAAAGGACCTCGTTTCTGCGGCATGTTCCACTTAACCCCTGCTTCTCTCGTTGGTTGCCAGTGATTGACTTAACAAGTGAGTGCAGCAATAAGAATGACTTGTAAAAACCGCGATTTTAAGAGCAACTGAGTGCATAACAATAACTAAACGTTTTCAGTAAATAAATCGACTTTCATGTTGTTACAGAAGCTCGATCATGACGTCGAGTGCCTAGTTGCGTATTTGTTTTTCAAAAAGCTCTCCACTACTGTGAAAATAATGAAGCATTACTACTTTATGCTCCAGGTCAATATTTCTATAATTATGTTTGATTGAGAAAGCATGCGAATGGAAATAAATATCAATACACATTTAAAAGACAATGACTTATAATATTTATGAGTGCATCATTAGACATGAGCTGGAGCACGTTGGTTACTATGTCTAAGATTAAGCAAATGCTGGGATGAACCTTTACGTTCCACGAATTATCCGCTCTCGCATTTCATATCATTTAATTCTGTTACCAAACAATAAGTACCAGGCGAAAGTGACGATGGTTTGCGTTTTGGAAAAATTTCTGGCCTGGCATCTAGTATGGAAGCAGCCCATCTAGGGTCGGTTCTGGTGGTGTAGTGGTAACCTTACTTGGCTCCTCAACCCAAGATCGCGAGTTCAAACCCAGCCAGCATCGATAGATTTTTTCGGGGTGAAAAATCCTAAGTATGGCTTCCTTCGGACGGGAAGTAAAGCTGTAGGTCCCGTGTCGTACATTTACGGCAAGAAAAATAACCTCAAGCCTGAAAGAAGAGACCTCTGAGCAAAATTTGTCGGCCATTTCACGCCCTGAGTTGAATGGGACGCTCATGACCTGGGATGTTAGAGAGTGCCCTTCCCCCCAAAGGTACCCCACTAGGGATGTGGGCACAAAAGGCCAGTCATTCAGCAAGATTGAAGTTCTGTCTCTAACAATACATTCCTATGCCCGGATTTAAGAAAAGGTTGTATCTTTCAAAATTTAAATTAAAAAGTGTAAGACTTGCCAACAATATGGCGTCAATTAAACTATTAGGCCCTTAACGAAATCTGCTCTAAAGAAAAGTGTTAGCAGGAAAAATGCAGAACGACAACTCTAGCACAACTTCTAGCGATGTACCTGAAAATGAAACGTCTGATGCCTGAGGACTCACAGTACGAAATTAGGAACTATCTAAAATAAGTAATAACAAAGAATTTAAATATTGCACTAAAGGCGCGTTTTAGATCAGAGAGCCAGGTAGTAAGGCCCATGATTATCGCTCTTCACAGAATCGAGAAGTTCTGTGCAGTTCGCAAATGCCTCAGGTGAATAAACACGACGTTTAGTAAAACATTCGTGTAATGGAGGTAACAACTGCCCGCTGAAAAAACTGAAGGCATACTTCAGAATAAAGTTCAATTCCTGATCATTCTCAAGGTAATCCTTAAGATGCAGAAGCGAGATCAAAATGAAAGTCCGTCACGCAGGAGCTGCCTAAACTAAGCGAATTCCTCACCTTACCGTAACTTTAAAAAAAAAATGTAAAATCCAAATTATGACCTTATTAATTAACGAAATTAAATAAGATATGGCATTACTGTGTGGTATTAAGAGAAAAAAAATTATTGCAATTTATAAGTATAACAAAAGAGAAACCACATTTTTTTAATTATAATTGTTGTTCTTATTATTATTGAAATAAAACCACAAAAAGTAATGCTATATAATTAATTAAATGAAATATATTATAACTGACTATTCTGACTATTCTTTATAGGTATTTTAAAACATTTTTAAATGTAAACATGTTTATGAACTGAGAGCCCTTGATATTTTTACATTCACTAAAATAAGAGGAATAACAGAAATTTTCCAGTTTCGTAGTGTATTTAAGAAGATGTTAATTCAATAAAACAAACTACTATGTAAAAATAATTACAGTATACTAATGAAATATACACAGTCAACAACAAACAATCGAAAGTTTCATTTATTTTCATTGACTTTGAAATGTAATTTAAATTTTACTGTAGTAAAAAGATGTAACGAAAACGTTTTCTGGGTGTTAATACAGAGCTCTTAGATATAAACACAATTCTCAACCACGTATTATCGTAATATTTCTCATTTGCTATCTTTACGACAATGCTTTTGTTGAATATAAAACATGTGCATCCTTATAAATACAATTTATATGTCGAATTAATTTGTCCTTTTTTTTTTTTAAACAATACAGGGAAAATTAAAAAAGAGCGCTTTTTAAATTTCGATTTTCAAGTATATTCCCATCTTAATGGTCCTATTTCCCTCATTTTCAGAAAATATTTTTTATTATTTAATTTAAATGGTATATATTGAATTTTGTTGTTGAAACAAATATTTGTACCTATAGAGCGATATTTAAATTTTAGGTTTCAGTTAAACCCCCACTCCTAATTACCCCAATTTCTCTGATTTTCAGAATTTTTTTTTATTTTATTTAAATGGCACATATCGAGTTTCGTTGGGAAAAAGCAAATATTGGTGCCGTTAGAGTATTTTTTAAATGTTAGGTTTCAGATAAACCCTCGTTCCTAATAACCTTATTTCACTGATTTTCAGAAACTATTTTTCTTGTTTCATTCCAATAGCATATAATCGAGTTTTCTTTAAATAAATTAAAATTGCGTCTACTGGAGAGATGTTTAAATTTGCTTTAACGCCCACTCGTTTTTCAGATATACCTCCATCCTAATAGCTCGATTGCCCTGATATTCGGAAACTACTTTTATCAATTTATATTCATTAAAAGAATATTTATTAAAAGAAATTTAGAGTTTCGTTAAGAATAAACAAAAATTGCTGCCGCTAGAGTAATTTTTAACCCTTTTTTTCCGCTTTAGGTTAACTCCCACCCTCCATGGTTCAGTTTTGCAATTATCGAACTAGTTTATTAATTGATGGTTTTATGACGAATTTTGTTGAAAAAAATAAAATTGCAATCGCTAGAGCGTTAACGCACACACATAATATAAATGAAAAATAAAATGACATGTAACTAAAATATCAATAACTAGATAAGAAGAAAAAGAATAAAATGCTTGAAAAGTCACAAATTTAGTACCGCAATATTTCAAACAGCTTGTGTCCTTCTTAGGCAAGAAGGGACCCACAGATTTACTTCTCTTCCGAAGGAAGCCATACTTAAGATTTCTAGGCCCAAAAAAATCCATTGATCCGCCATCTTGGTTTTGAAGGCAAATATGATTATCACTAGACTTAATCGAAAAATGTACAGTTTATTTTTATTGGCTAACTTTCTTTTTTCCCCTTCCATACTTGTTTATATATTCCATACATGTTTATATATAATTAATTTATACTAATTAAATAATATACACCATAATTACGAAATTCTAAACAGAAAGAGCGAAAAACATCTTGGTCAACTTGCTTTTACATAGAAATATAGCACAGCATAATAAATAGTGATGTATAGTGCTAAGCGTCTTTCCTTATTCTTAAGTTCAAATGGAACTCTCCCATAGATCCTTGCACGAACGTTAAGTTAGGAAGCACAAAGGAAAGCCCCAGGGTATGGCCCCAGGGTTAAAATGACATTTATTGCCCCTCTTTTACGACAAATGTGCCGTTGAAATACTAATTTAGATTGTAAAAATAAAAACAGTTTTGAACATCGGTATAAAAATATGCTCTACATACTTCCAGTAAAAAATATTCAAGCAAAAATTTAAGAAATAGCGTTACGTTAGGAGTAAAATATAGGATAATATATACGCTGATTTACAAATAGCTTCAAATTTTACCTATGTCCTATCAGTAAATATTTTCATTGGTAAATTTTGCCACTAATACAGTAGATACTTAGTACCATATTTATCTTCTGTGGATTTAAAAAAAAAAAATAAAAAAATGTATTAAGTCATGTTTAAAAAAACTTTATATTCTGTGGACGGTGTCTCGGCATTCCACAATTCCCAGGGTATGGCCGGGATTTCAATTACGGAGAAAAACCCAGCCCAATATTTTGGTATATTGTGCAAAGTAACGTAAATAAGTATACAGTAACTCAAAATGAAATAACTCACCGAACTTGCATTTGGCTATGTAATTAAAATTTACAAGCATTTATGCCTTCACTCAATAATCTTGGAAATGTTCCACAACAGCAATATGCTTTCGATTAGCACTTTACATTTCCATTAAACATTTCTAAAAAAGAAACGGTGCTGGCCTAAATTTTACATAGTTGAATTACTTTAAATGAAATACTTTAAAAGCCCTATACAAATTAATTTCCATCTGCACATAATTTAATAAACCCTAAAATAAAATGAAAACATTACAACCTTGGTCACTGGGTCAGGCGAGCGGAGAGCAGAGAGAGCAACGAGATGTTGAATAAATGGCCGAAACGTCTAACCACCTTGAAATCAGAGCCCTCTTTGCAACAAGAGACTGATAACCTACGAACAAAACTCTGACACTACATTCATTATAGAAAACTCCATATTATCTCTACCGATAGGTAAACACAGGGCATTAGCACAGGTTCCATGTGGAATAGCCGGTGCGGAAGGGAGGAAAAAGATTTTTAGTATAAAAGTACACAGTGGACGCGAAAGAACGTCACAATATTGTACATATAGTTGTGAAAATATCCTGGATGATAAAACTAGATTAGCTGTAATTAATTATGCAAATATCAAACAATATTTGTATTTTTATGGTGGAAATGTTTTTGCATAATCACTAGAGCCCTATTATTGAAACGATTGGCATGGACTATCACGAAAACTTCCAGAACTGCAGAATTCAAGAGAAAGAAAAGAAGAAGAAATTGTCACCATTGAAAGCGTTATGTTTCGCAATCATAAGATTACTTATGGACACCCTGTAGTTTATATTACTGTTTATAACTTGCAGAGGGTGCCAAGATGTATACACACTTCAAGCAAAGAAAAAAATGTGTTAACATAACAAAACTCAATTCACACATACAGAAAATGATGAGCATTAATCATGTTAGACTTTTACAGTTACAACAGTTGCTCAAAATGCCCACCATCGCGTCGATACACTTCTGAGTACGTTGAACTACTGATTGAGCAACGTTTGTGAAAGTGTCCTCAGTGATTGCAGCACATACCTTTCAATTTCTTCCCAAAGTAGCTGGTTTTCTACGGTATACAACATCTTTAAGAGCTCCCCATAGGTAGAACTCCAATGGAGTTAGATCTGGAGAAAGCGGTGGAAACTCAATCAGACCTCTTCGTCCTATCCAGTGCCTTATAAGATTGGCATCAATGTACGCACGTACATCTGGGTGGTAATATGGTGGCGCACCATCCTGTTGGAAGTCAAATTCCTTATTCCCATAGAGTGTATAAGACGGGTGTGAGTATCCTGTTCAGGTATACCCGGCCATACTGTTCCTTCAAAAAAAAAATTGTTTCAATTAGACCCCTAGATGACAACCCACATCAAACATTAATTCCAGGTAAATTAACAGCCTTTTCCATGTGATTGGTTGCACACCAATAGACACAGTTATGCCGGTAACAGTTCCGTTCAACTTAAATTGTGTCTCGTCGGACCAAACAACTTTCCCTACGAAGGCCTCGTTCTCTTGCACCATGTTCCGAAACCACCCACAGTTCTGCATTCTCCGATCAGGGTCGTGTTCATTTAATGTATGCAAAAGTCTTGGGATGAAAACTTTCAACCTTGTGTTTTAATAATACGACGCACGCTGGTTCTGCTAATCCCAGTCTCACGTACACATTGCTTTGTAGAGTTCTGCGGTGAGCGCTCAAAACGTTCCAAAACCATAGCCGAGATCTCCCAGATCTGCCCTTGTGAACATCGCATTCGGTACCATTAGTCTCAAATTTGTCTGGATTGCGTGTAATTGTTCCTCGTGTTGGCACTTCTGTTCTGTGCACACGTCCCCATTGCCTTTGAACTTCAACAACGTTCTCGGTTTTCCAATACCACTTCAGAATAGCTTTCCGCTGTTCAAACGTACTCTTGGCTCCATTTTGTTGTGATAACGATAGCATAACATAATGTGAGTCACATTTCTTTACAGAACTTGACTTCATTTGTTCATTGTTGATTTACCTGTCACGTAGCAACGCTAGCATAACGTAATGTGGGTCACATCTGTTTACAGAACATCATACTGCACATTACTGTTGTTTTTCAGTCCAACTTTGAAATACATTAAATAGATATCTACTGTGAAAGTGTATATGTATATAATATTACAATGAAAAATTTTAAAGGTGTCCCTTCAACCTAAGCGCAAGGAATTTTCCTTGATAATCCGTAACCATGCCATTCAGAGTGTGACAGTATCACCTCAGGTTGCGAAAATTAAAAAATGGAAATAAAATATGGCTTATGAATCTGTATAGCTATTGCATCTTAAGCTCACATACTTCGTGCCTCACAAAACTAACACCGTAAAAAAGAGATTAAAGAAGAGAAGAACATGAAAATGAATAGCTTCCTTCCGTTTGCCAGGCATGTTAAGACAATGCACTGTACGGTTTATATGCTTGAGTGATGCGTGGGATGATAGTGGAAGTACACAGTATACATGTGTTTATTCTGCAGCACGTGAACTTCATAAATTTGTTGTGCAACTCCCTGTTCACTTTTATGGTATTATTGTTGGCTGTAAATTGAACCTAGGCGCCTATTATAATGCTCTAAAAATGCGCCGAGAAAACTGAATAGCTAAGAGCTTTTTATCCAACTAGCGTCTACATTCCTACATACTCCTCAACAAACGGGTTCTGTATCGCAAACAACCCAATATCCTTTCGTGCTCTCCTTTTATTGTTTTCTTACTCCTCTATTAATAATGAAGAAACAATTACTAATTTACTTTCATTATCCCTCATGCTAATTACATTTTTCACTTCAATTTCAATATAAATTGCATTTTTCAAACAGCTGATTATGGGCTGAGTAAATCCTTTTAAGATGATGCGACAGAACCGGAAAGTAAAAATGCTCTCCGCTTACATGCGATACAGCGATTAGAGTGAGCGTGCCTTGAACGCTTAATTTATCATTCATTTAAAGTGTTTCCTATTAAATACAAGCAATTAGAAATATTTTTAAACTGAAAAACAAGCAATTAGAAATATTTTTAAACTGATTATCAAAAAATGTAAACGTTTCAAGTAAATACAATATTTAGGGTTATAAATCAAGCAAATGGATATTAAATTACATACAAAAAGGAAGGTTTATAGATCTCTAACATAGAATAGTTTAACCTGCTGTGCTGGAACGTGGATGAACTAAGAAAGTGGGTGAATTAGCAAATAAAGTTTTACTGAGATAGGTATTTAGAAAACACTAAAATAGACATAGTTACTTGTAATTAATTCTTAATGAAAAACGTTATGAGGAAAATAATGTTAAATATTATCAATGCGTCTTAATAAATGATACTGTCATCTCTTTACATGCTCTTCCTCTGGCAACGACATTACTTGTCGATGTGTATTTGAGTTTGAATATTTTACAATGTATTTCAGAATACAATTTATATTATTATTTGACAAAAAATTAATGAAAATATATCACATTATATGATGGGTGTTCAATGAATAATTATATTTTTTGACAACATACGTCTACTCATCTTAGTAATATTGATGATCTTTCTCAAAGTAGTCGCCATTGGGTGCAATGCACCGGTCCCAGCTTTCTGCCAATCTTCAATCTGCCAATCTGATGGGAGTTATTTTTGACATTTCAGAATCGTCTCCACAGCCTTTATCACTGCTCCTGATGATGGAAAAGGCCTCTCATGAAGCTGTTTCTTCAGTGTGGAAAAAAGGAATAAGTCACACGGAATTAAATATGGACTATAGGGAGGATGAGGGACACACTCCACATTGACTATTGTTAAAATGTTCAGCAACAACCCCTGCAATGTGCGGTCGGGCATTATAATGGCGCAGCATCTAGCTTGTTTCAGGAAAATGTGATATTTCAGAGTTTTCAGGACGTCTCTGTAGTATTGTCCAGTTGTGAGTGCAGGTGCGACATGCTGGTGAACCATTTCTTGAATATTGAAACTGAGATGACCACAACTTTCCCAGCAGAAGCAACCACTTTTGCTTTGTTTGGTGTTAATGGTGGTGTAGATTTCCACACAGAGCTTTGCTGTTTGCTCTCAGGATCAAATGACGTAATCAAGTTTCACCATCATTGAAAGAAACTTCGTATCTTCCTGTAACATCATCAACTGCATGCAAATGTCGCCTTGTTCGCAAGTCAGTGTTTCATGTGTAACATTTCAGGTACCAACGTGTCGGTGGTACCCAGTGAAATGTTCAGAATTGTTTCATATTATTCGACGATCCTTTCTCACAATGACAGCAGCAGTGTTAAAAGTTTTCTTCCTTTAGACTACAAACTGGAGAGTCGGGTTCACCTTCCTTTGAAATTGATTCCCTCCATAGGCTTGAACTAAAGATTTGCTCAGAGAAAAGCAGAATTTCAAAGCAGCATATTGTACGCCGCGTGTTACTCCATTTTGTTGTAGGTTGAACTTAACATGTCTGAAGGTGCTGCACACTTCTCACAGACGGGAAACGGAAGTGACAGTGAAACTAGTACCACGTGTACATTACACATTAAGCTAATAAATGTTTTAAAGTTCAAATTTAACGCGAAAAAGTATGCCTGTAAAAAAAGAAGCCTGATATTTTTTCATTGAACAGCCCTCGTATGTCTACTTATACTTGGATTATATAGCGTGTAAATACAGCACATATACAAAGAAAACAAATGACAAATCTTGTAAATACTAAGGCGGTCTGGAAAGTTCTCGATTTCGACTATAGTTAACAAGTTAATTACTTTATACTTTGTATATCTGCATTAATAACTCATGTGAAATATCTAGTCATTGTTTCAACTATTTCTTTCGAAAGCAGACATATTGTAGGTATTATATAAAATTAATTATGGTGATGTGAAAAATTTCATTGTAAAAGATGGTTTAACACTTAAGGATATTCTTAACAACTCCATTTTCAACAGTTAAAAATGGGCTGATGAATTTAAACATGGCTATACCAGCCTTGAAGATGATCCACGTGAAGGACGTCCAAAAATGCAACATCATAATCTATTGATCTAAATTATATATTAGATGAACGGCGCGTTAAAGTGTATGATATTACTGAGGCTATATGCATTCTAAAGGAACCGATAGATTACAAAGGATCATCGAGAAGTCACTTCGCAGCAATTGTATAGCCCAGATTTCACTAGAGAAGTGAATTTGGGTGGCAGCACAGATCGCGTGCCTAGTATAATTATTGTGTTCACCTAACCACCAAGGCAGCATACACTCCAAAGTCCAAACCTTAGGAACTAGGTGGATTACCTGGTAAAAACCAGTTTCGAACAAAGGAAAGAATGTGAAAAATGTAGGATTACCAACTTTCTCCGCACTTCAACCAAGTGCGGAGAAACTTGTCGATGACCCGTTATTTCACATGAAGAATTGCATTTGAAAAAAAAAATTGCACAGGATGGGTGCCAACAAATCAAAAACGATTTCATATGAAAACATTACAACAGCGTTTGGAGTTTTAATAGCAACAGAACCGATTTTACGCGTCGACTTTATAACTGTGGGAAAAACTTGGATCCACCATCACACGCCAGGATCGAAACATCTGTTTTAATGGACAAAAGTCGGTTGTTCAGTCAAAGAAGACGAAATCGGTTTCACTGCTTCGCCTTTTGGAACGCAAAATGAATTTAGCAAGTTTATCATCTTCAGAGGGGTAAATCATAATCGGAGAATACTAATCCAACCTTCATGACAATACACCTACTCACAAATTCTTTTAGAAACGGAAAAATAGATTAAAATTGATGGAGCATCCATGCTACTCATTATATATGGCCCTCCATAACTTCCATTTGATTCTCAACTTCAATTTCTTCCTCGCTGGTCAGCGTTTTTCATCAAATCAATATAAATTGCAGATGTAAATAAGTATTTTACAGATCTTCCGAAAATCCACTTCAGAATAAATGTATTGACCTTTAGGAAAATTATGTTGAAAAACACAATTAATGATTAAGTTAAATAATCGTTCATTCATTATTAGCCGAGAAACTTTCACACTGCCTTCATACGTCGTACATCAAAGAGATTCACTAATCTTTGACCTTAATTTCAAGTTTATTCCTTATCATTATCAGCACTATCACGTTTATCGTTTATTTGTTTGAGTATGGAAGTATTACAAAATTAAATAGTTTTATTTCTTATTATATTTCAATTTGAACAAAATTTAAAACGAAAATATCACAACTTTTCAAAGTATTTACCTAATGTGACTTGGAGCATGATAAACACGGAGATGTACAGGGATGCAACATAAACAACATCTACTGCAGCGATTAAGACGCTATAGTTTAATAGAGTACACTGTAAAAAAAAAATCGGCATACAAATAATGCGGCAATAGGAAAATAAAAATGAGGCAGTACACGCCCTTATTCGGAACACATCCTCAATTACAATATCGGGAGAAATTATGGCAAGAGAAATGGATTTCTGAAGGAGAGCAGCCAGGATTCAAAACAGAAACAGAATACAAAATGGTGTTGCTGTTAAAAAAGAAAGTAATTAAAAGAGTATAAAAATTGCAAAACACCTTCATGTGAGAAGAAGTGAAAATAGAAAAGTCATGACAAACATTACTGAATGGATACTATATTAAAGTATTTGGAGAGAAAGACTTGCATAGAAAACGAGAAGAATACAAACTCACAGGAATGAGCCTGGCTCGTCCGCCTAGATGCAGGAAGACATTAACACATGGAAAATTTCCTTTGATGGTGATGAAATATTCCACTCATTGTCAACTTTGTTTGTTTTGATTGTCCCCTACGATATGAGTGAACTGGTTCACGGTCACATCCACGCTTTGCAGTGGGTTCCAAACAGCTAGCGCAGGTTTAGCAGTTTGTAAGCAATTACGGACTACCGCAAACTCTCTGAAAAACAACTTCACATCGCATAAGACAATAAGAGGGGGGAAAGAACCATAAACAAGTCGATCAAATGTCATTTGTTGGCAGAAATATAATGTGTTTATGGTATCAGCAAATTGCTTATGGTGACTGAGCAATAGGATTGTTTCTTCCTGCTGAGTCATCATTTGCAACAGCCATGATAAAATACTACGGGTAGAGGAGCTAATGCTTATTTATACAATTGGTGCGAAATGAACTTCATCCCACTAGTTGTATTCAATATTTTATCCGCGTTCGTTTAATAATAACTACCTACATCGGATAATGTTTAATAACATCAGTCTATTTTATTCTAATGCACTATGATTTAATGTAGAGTATGCATAGTATTCCATAGATTGTAGCATAGGTTTAGAACTAACACCGTAATGGTGTTCAATTGTTTATGATAACAATTGACATACGATTAAATAGAACGAACGAAAATCTGTAAGAAAGAAAAGTATTTCTTTTTTGAAAATGGGCGATTCTGAGAACAGTTTACCTTTAGATATTAAATAAGGTTCTTCGACACTTGTTTAATCACTTCTGCGAAGGAAACCAAAGGTGAAATATGAATTGGTATAATAGCGCTGCTTAAAATGGTGCGAAAGTAAGAACGTAAGTGATTCATAAATGAGAAGGTTTTGTTCGCATATTCTGAGTATTTATCAAAATCATATAAGCCTACGTCCATGTAGGCGTATTATTCTATGTTGCGAGCTATAAATATACTTTAATTGCATTTTTAAAAGAAAGAGCGAGGGATTTAGAGCAAAGAAATCTAAAATATTATTAAACGCAAAATTACAACATTTTCAAGAGCGGAGGACGATGGATTTCTGATTGTGAAAAGTAGAGCTTATTATTGGATTAGCTAGAACTTGCAGAATATATATACCGAGGGTGCCACAAATATATTCCCACTTTCATAGTAGATATCTACTTAATATATTTTAAAGTTCAACAAAAAACAACAATAATGTGTAGTATTATATTTTGTAACCAGATGTGACTCACATATATTATGATATCGTTGCTATGTGGCAGGTGACAGGTAAATCAACAGGTAAATAACAATGAACAAATGAGGTCAAGATTATCGTATGATGTTGCGTAAACAAATGTGACTCACACTGCGTTATGCTAGCGTTGCTACAATAAAATGAAGAAAGATTATCGTTTGAACAGCGGTAAGCAATTTTTCAGTGGTATTGGAAAACCGAGAATGTTGTTGAAGTTCAAAGGCAATGGAGACGTGTGTACAGAACAGAACCGCTAACGCGAGTAACAATTGCATTCGAGACAAATTTGAGACTCATGGTACCGTATGCGATGTTCACAAGGGCAGATCTGAGCAGACCAGCTACACTGGCAGCACTTCGGGAAGAAATTGAAACGGCATGTGCTGGATCGCTGAGGACACTTTCGCAAACGTTGATCAGATAGTTCAACGTACTCAGAAGTATATCGACGCCGATGGTGGACAATTTGAGTAACTGTTGTAATTGTTGTAACTGTAAAAATCTAGATAATTGGTGCTCATCGTTTTCTATTTGTGTGAATTCAGTTTTGTTATGCTAACACAATGTTTTCTATGCTTGAAGTGTGTATTCATTTTGGCACTCTCCGTGTGCGTGCGCGTGCGTGCGCGTGCGTGCGCGTGCGCGTGCGTGTGCGTGTGTGTGTGTGTGTGTGTGTGTGTGTGTAAATTTATAAACATCTTTAACATCTCAGGTTATCAGCGTCCTATTAAATTCAGGGCGTGAAACGGCTAACAAATTTTGCTCAGAGGCCTCTATATTCAGGCTTGAGGTTCTTTTTCGTGCCGTAAATATACGACACGGGACCCACGGTTTTACTTCCCTTCTGAAGGAAGCCATATTTAGTAGAAGAGATGAGCTGACATATATGCTAGTGGAAAATGTCAGAGATGAAGGACAGTGTATGCGACTTCTCCTACCAGCTACCAAAACCAAGATTGCAAGGGAGTTTTTGTCACATGTGATGACGTTGAGATGTGAATGTTAGCGATTATCCAAAAATATGTTCATCTTCGGCAAACGGAACTAAACATAGGAGATTTTTTGTGGGATATAAGACCGGTAAATGTACCAGACAACCAGTTACTGTTGCAAAAGTCAATATAGAGGGATCTGTAGAGTATAAACAGAAAATTGCATCGAGTATCCTTGGTCTGGAGGAGAATGTAGAGACTAATATACAAGAAATCAAAACTGTCAGTGGGAATTATCGAAAATAATTGTAACCTTGTATTCAATTATTTAATTGCAAGAAATACGTTGTAAGTATATATACACTTATATATAATAAATAATAAACATGAAGAAAGTTCAACTGTGTAACTTTCTTGCAGGAGTCGTTTTGAAATATGATATGTAAGTAAGTAGTTTAGTTCATTATTGCATCCAGTGCGGTAATAAGATGATTATTGCATTCATTGGAATAATGGCTACTGTTACCATAGTGATATGGCGCTATATAAGTAGTTATTATTAAATGAACGCGGATTAATCCTGTTTAAACTTGATTGCACGATCTTGTATTAAATAAAAAATTACCAGTGTGTTTCCCTATTTAGAAATCAACTACACAATTTCAGCTTCGCTATAAAAATGGTTCGCGAAAGACCATGTAAAGTAATGCTGATACGCTTTGCTGTTTTTCCTGCAATAAAAGCATATTTTTATTGATTATTCATTTATCTAAGAAGTGTGCACAAAATTTAGTTAGTACTGCTTTTAATCTGAGTTTTTATTTTATTTGAGCGAAATATTTTCCAATTGTTCCCACTAACCCAATCTGCTTGCAAACAAATAAAAGCTCTCGACATCTTGTGCCGATGTACAGTCAATGATGCTTGTAGTTCATTACCAGACTTTGTAACAGCAGAACAGATTTTGTCTATCGTCATAATCGGATAAATTTAACTATTACATTTTGGAATGAATGTATAACTGAAATAGATAACATCTCAGCAAATTTAATTTCCTCCGCCAATCTGAAAATATTACATAAATACAGTGAGATTATTTGAATTATGGGCCAGTAGAGCGCGGCTGCCTACCGAGAGAAACTAGTCGTCAAAGCAGATAGTGCACGTGTAAGTAGCACTTGTAGTTACTTTGAGAAAAACATTATTACTTTGCTATGCAGTGGTGATAACATGTCTATTTTCTTGGTTTACCGCCACGGGTGGCCGAGGTGGTTAAGGAGCGGTCTCGTGAGCGGGAGGGCTGGTTTCGAATACCGCCAGGACCGTCCTCCCTGACTGAGATTTTTCCCAGGTTTTCCTCATTCCTCATAAATGGCAAATGCCGGGAGGTACCCTAAACTTAGGCCTGGAACAATTCCTTCCTTAAAAATAAATCCTTTCCCAATATATCATTTCATTGCTTGTAGTGCCTCTGTAGCAAGAAAGGGCGTTAAAGACTATTCATTCATTCATTCATTCATTCATTATTTTCTTATTTCTTTGGCCCCATATTGAAGAAACATTTGACCAACTCACTGGCTCTTGCTCTTGCGTCCTCGTCTTTTTGCCCTGAAGTTAATTTGGAAAAAAGTACCTTTTTCGAAATCGTATTTGTACTGCATAACACATGGTTTGCTCTTTTTGCACCCTTATCCACTTCATTTTCATTTAAATGACCTTGTTGTCATCAACAGCGACCGTAACGTTCTTCTCAGCTTTCTCTGCCAATTCCTTGAGGTCAAAGAAATCATTGTATCGCATTATAGTAACTTGGTATGGACCGAAGATTAATTCTTACTGCCGAAATCAATAGCGCCAACCGATGAGCTGTGTACAACTTCATGTGCTTGCTCTTTCTTTCGATTGTTGCAAATGTGGTAAGCATTTATTTACCTTCATTTACTTAACATACTTTTCAACTTCTTCCAAAGTGCACAAAATTGTTAAGAACGTTAATCACATTTGCACACATGTATATAGTAAAGATAGATACAATTGCCATTTTATTAATTCTATGAACTGCAACTACCTCATTTGTGCACAATAAAGATAAACATCTACTGGTGCAATTAACTATTTTACTGAAAAAATACTTAACACGTATGTTCACTGAGCTATAGATAGGATTTTCAGGTTTTAATATCTTAATTGAAAGGTAAGCACGTTTTTTATATTTATGTTTTGTCACTTTCTAATCGTGCTTAGACATTACATTTATATATATATATATATATATATATATATATATATATATATATATATATATATATAATGTAACTAAATTAACAATAATCAGAAAAGGATAAAACACTAGGAAAAAGTCACAGATTTGCAATCCATATATTTCGAACTACTAAATTTCTTCTATGACAAGAAGACAAGTGAAGGTGATAAAATAAATATTGAATATCGAAGATAACGTTATGCATGGAAACAGATAAAACAAGTAACAAGTCTGTTTGGAGAAGAAAAAAATCCGGTTTAAATCTTACATATATATATATATTTTTTTTTTTTCCTTCTCCAAACAATCTTGTTGCTTATTTCATTTGTTTCCATGCATAACGTTACCTTCGATATTCAATATTTATTTTATCACCTTCACCTGTCTTGTCATAGAAATACTCTAGTATTTTATCCTTTTCTGCCTTTCTGATTATTGTTATATATATATATATATATATATATATATATATGAATTAACAGTAATTATAAAAATAAAAAAGGATAATATACCAAGATACAGTCACTTGAAATCGCATTTAGTATAAGATGTATTAAACAATTAAGTGCATTAGAAAACACACACACACATATCGAATGGAAGAAAAACACTTTGTAATATTAATTCTTCTTGTGCTTTGCAAAAGACTTTTCAATGCATTCTTATTGAGCACTGCTTGTTTGACTATTTCCCTGTTACAATAAATAGTTTTACTCCCGTAAATGAGGAAAGATGTTTATTGCAACATTTAGTGCGTTTATCAATTGACTATATGCGCAGGCATCAACGAGATGTTGGTCCTGGTGGTGTAGTGTTAATCATACTTGCCTTCTAAACCCAAGGTCGCGGGTTCAAACCTGGCCAGGATCGATGGATTTTTTCGGGCGTAAAAACCGTAAGTATGACTTCCTTCGGAAGGGAAGTAAAGTCATGGGTCTCGTGTCGTACATTTACGGCACGAAAAACAACCTCAAAGCCTGAAAGAAGAGGTCTCTGAGCAAAATTTTTTCGCCTTTTCACGCCCTGATTTGAATGGGACGCTGATTTTTTTATTTTTTTTTTTAATGGTATTTAACGCCCGTATTTACTACTGAGGCACCACAGGCGGTGGACACTGATGATACATGTGGTGAAATGTATAGTGCGAAAAGATTTTTTTAAGGTAGGAAACGTTCCAAACCTAACTTTACGGTACCTTCTCGGCATTTGCCATTTATGAAGACTGAAGAAAACTTGAAAAAAACTTCAGTCAGGGAGGACGATGCTGGCGGGATTCGAACCCCGGACCTGCCGCTCACAAGTCCGCGCCTTAACGACCTCGGTCACCGTGGCAGTAAGAACGCTGATTACCTGATATGTTAAAGAGCGTCCGTAAATAAAACCAAACCAATCAATTTGGCATTGCATCACGTATTGGAATTTCCATTATTTTTAGTAATAATCACAGTTTATTTCTATCTATTTCATTAAATGCAAACTCTTACTTCACACGCTATCTTCCTATTTTAACGTTTTTGTAAATATTAAATATATACCATGACAATTACCGAAATCTTCGGAAAGGAGAATTAAATGAATACCTTAATAACGAAGCAACTGAACTCTGAGACCAACGGCGGCTTTTTAAGTCGGAAAAAAAAACGGATTGGAGCTCTGCCTGTAGCTAGTTGCAAATTGATTCCGAAATTCTGTTGTGATGTGTTAATTTTTTCATTATTTTAGGTTAGTCAATACTTCTCACCAATAAATGTTGATTATCTTCAAGTAAAACTGTGGGTATATGATAAGTTCTCTATCAGTGTCGCATAGCAACAGGTGTTACACGAACGGAAGTTGTCTGGCGGGCTCGACATCACCCCTCCCCGCTTCCCTGTACAGCCGTTGATGACAAACAGCCAACCTGCAGCAACACTAAACTTCAGAGAACGCGGAGGATATTTTTCACCATCAAAGGTGGGGTTTGGTAGTGCTAGTGGCACTCCCTATTTCCTCATGTTGTTTGTATACTCAGCACTGCAACGCTATTGTACCGAAAATAAAATACACCAAGTGTTCTCTAAAATACGTCATCTGTTTTTTAGTTCTTCTTTGGTGGTTATTAATCTTTATTGGTTTGCAGTCTGTTGTATATAAGAATATAGGCTTTCGTTTAATTTTGAACTCCTGATCTGTAACGGTTTTTCCTCAAACAGTATTTGGAAGCACACACCTGGTGTCTTATTCTATTTAACACCTCTTCCTAATCGACAAAAACTAACACTTAGTTCGAGAATCCAATATTGATAATGCATTTCTTAGTCTTTAATGTTAAATTATCTCTGCACTTTTAGGGATACTTCCTCCTTAACCATTCAAGGGATTGCAACATTGGCTCAATTCTTTCTCCAGCAGAGTTTTCTGCTAAGAGCGATCCCCCTAAAAATGAACGGATTGCTTCTACTGCGCAAAAGGCGTTCGTTACTGCTAACAGTAACTAACTACTGGTTAACTCGGCTTAGCCTCTTTCCGGAGTTTAATAAGGTCGCTCCATCTTATGCAGCCTATGGCGATGTCAGAAGGTCAGTGATGCTCGCATAAATTCTCGCAAATTTTACCGTTAGATCAATTGAGTGGTTCAACCGAACCCACCACCTAATTGTAGTCACCCGGAGCAAGATGTTGTGAGTGCTTCATTTGTGCCGTTCCTATGCAGATATTTTGGACAAAAATAAGAATGCTAACTTAATCTTACCTTCAGGTGAACACGGTTTGAACTATCAATTGACTTCAAAGAGATTGGTGTGTTATTTTGTGTAGTTCAGGGTTCGGTGCCCAATTGGACGAAAAACAAGACATACTCGCCAATTCTTAAGGCATAGTCACGTAAAACGAATAGCCCTGAGCACAATTACCATTATTTTTTCTTTTTGTTCATATATATTGATATATCTGAGGCCTGTCTTTCTACACTTATTACAATCAGTCATGATTGGAATTCGCAAACTCCATGCCATGAATGTCAGAGAATAACTCTCCAATGGACATGATCACCGAGAATGGCACAACACCGAACCCATTACTTCCCCTTGCTTTATCACTCCCAACCATTCGGTCACTGAATGCTTAGGCCCGATTGCTTGGTCAGCTCAGCACCTTACCAGCGTTCATTTTGGGCTTTTGAGACCGTGATTAACCCACATCGTTGAAAAACAGCCGCGAATCGAATTCGGATGCTCCATCTGACCAATAGAATATGGAAACAATCGCCTACACAATCCAAAAGGCTGCACTCTGCATATTTCCTTATCATCATCATCATCATCATCATCATCATCATCATCATCATCATCATTATTATTATTATTATTATTATTATTATTATTATTCAGATTTAAAATGTAAATGCCTCTATTAGCCCAGCTTTATTCGTCTCTATCCTTCCAGTAAATCATTTGAAATTTTGCCTTCATTATCTCATTGTTCCTTCCATACGTTTTACCGCAACGGATGGCCAAAGTCGTTAAGGCGCGGAGCGGGATGTCTGGGGTTCAAAACCCGCCAGGACCGTCCTCCCTGACTGAGGTTTTTTCCAGGTTTTCTTCGGTCCTCATAAATGGCAAATGCCGGGGAGGTACCCTAAACTTAGGCCTGAAACGTTTTCTTCCTAAAAAATAAATCCTTTCCTAATATATAATTTCATCTCATGTATCATCAGTGTTCATCGCCTGTGGTGCCTCAGTAGTAAAAACGGGCGTTAAACACCATTCTTTCATTCATTCATTCCATTAGTTTTCTATTCTAAAATGTTTGTTGGTAATCTAATTCCATCAATGTCCTTGTGTAGTTTCTAAGAGCTGCCAAACAGAATGTTTGTAACTTGCATTCTCTCCTATAGCTTCATTTCTAATTTGTTTCATTTAGAATGTTTAGCTATCTTCAAACGGAATTCATATATGCCTTTATTTTCCATGTTTGTACAATATAGGTCTTCCTTATTTTATATGATATAGATACATGTAGGGCGTATGTATGTATAGCACTAAAGTCAAAATACTCAGCTAAATAAAAAGAAACATTGAGTGTTGGCACAAAAATTATCTACCTCTTTGAAATATCGCTAAACAGTGCTATATTAATGGAGAAAGGCATATGGTAGCTTTAATAGCTGTTGTTGCAGTCATCTTGTAGTTGGCATGCAGTGTATAACAAAGGAGTAATTTGTAATGCTGAGTGAGCAGTTAAGCATATACAAAAACTGGAAAAAATGGCTACATAATCATAGATAACAAAATATTTATTCTAGTTACATTATTTCAATGTAAGCCCCTGCCACATTTGTGATCCGCTGTTAAGCTTCTAAAAGACGGTAAACATCCATAGTCTGTTTTTGTTAATATCTGAGAAGGAACGTCCTACTACAACACTGTATTATGACTTATTGAGACTTCTGCGCCTAGGTTCCTGGCACCCATGACCGATCCACCTCCAGCAGTGATTTGAATCAGTTCAACGCAATACGCTTTTAAGACCGGGCAACCTGCCTTCCACACTAGCACGTCCTTGTGGAAAGAAGGACACCCAACGGGCCACGTCTGATATGGCAAGTTTTCACTGCTACGTGTTTCTTGGAGACCCGTATGACATTCTCTTGCGTTCCTGCAATGTGCCATTTGAATTTCAATTCATTAGTGCTGCTCACTTTAGAAAGCACGCTTTAGAGCGGTACAATTTTATACCACTACTTAACAGTTTCGTATGCGCTGAACAGATGTGCCCTTCTTTTATGTTGAGAACACCATCGCCCTCACATATTCATTAACAGCCAGGCGATGTGCTGTTAACACTTTTTTCCAGTCCTCACAAAAAGATCTTATGAGTTAATATGGTTCAAGTAAAATAAAACAATGGCCCTATCGTTAACAATTAATAAATTCTAAATTATATGTAGCTTTTAGATTGTCACCTTTAAGATGCACAGTTTTTTGGGCTTGTGGCTAGGGTTCATAGGGCAGCTTAGTATCTAAAACTCTGGCACGATAAACAGAAGAAGTTCTGTATCTATGTTCATTAGAAGTGAAACTTGAAATTATTCACACATATGCGACAATATTTTTCTCTCGTTCTTACTCTAGTGAACAGCTACGAAAATCCCTAATTATGGAAGCCCTTATCTACAAATGTATTCTATTGGTGATTCAGCGCATACCGAAATCGAACTTGTTTTAGATGGCCTAAAACAATCATAATTAGCTTATCTAAGGATCACTACATCAGTAATTTTATTAAGTATGAAAACAACGATATTCTCTTAAATGTGTATTACAGTTGCGCATGGCAATTGATGAGACGGTGCATGATCTCTGTCTCAATATTTAAGCAGTCAAATTCATTCTATGAACGAGGGTGGTCCATAAGTTCCCGACCTCGCCGATAAGGACTATCGCCTCCACAAAAGTCTTATCTGGTGTCATACCTTATCTGTTAAGTAAATAATTGCAGCTGTAACTTCCGCTCCGATGTGTTCAGTTGTTCAGATAGAGTTGCATAAAGAAGGATATGTGTAGAAGATTGTGACATGTTAAAAATGCAGTATCCAGTTGTTATTAAGTTACTCACAAAAGAAGGACTTACTCCAAATGAATTAAACAGCGATTGGACGGTGTATATGGGGAAGTATCCCTCTCATATTCTACCATAAAAGAATGGACCATTCTTTTTCGAATGGGTCGAGAAATCATTGAAGACGAAGAGCGTACAGATCGGCCCTTGGAGATGCTCACTCCTGAAAACATCGCTCCTGTAGAAGGAGAAGTTATGGAAGACCGGCGGATGAAACTTACAGAAATAGTAATAAGGTTGAACCTTTCTAAAACAACAGTCCTTCGAATTATTCTTGACCATTTAAACATGAATAAGGTTAGTGCCTAGACTTCTTTCCTCAGTCCAAAAGTAGCAACGAGTCATCTGTTGTCAGGCAGTTTTGGAGCTCTGCCGTTGTAACGAGAGAGAAGTTCTGCAAACCATTTACAGGAGATGAAACTATGGCCCTCTACTATGATTCCTTGACCAAAAGAAAATCAATGGAGTGGAGTAAACCTGGCGAAGCACCGCCTCTAAAGGCGAAGGTTACTCAGTCAACCAAGAGGATCACGCTCTCAATCTTTTGGGATTCTTCATTGACTTCAAAAAGAGAAACACCACAGTAAATGGGGAGTGCTATGCTGGCCTACTGCACAGGCTACGTGCTTCCATCAAAGAGAAAAGGCGAGGAAAACTGAGTGTTGATGTGCCCCTTCTTCACGACAACGCGCCTGTGCACAAGCTTTTGTTGCAAAGAAAGCTGTGAAGAAATGTGGCTTCAAGGAGATCGACCATCCACCCTACAGCCCATATCTAGCTCCCAGCGACTACTTCCTCTTCTCAGAACTCAAGAAGGACCTTCGAGGAAGGAAATTTTAGTGTGAAGAGGTAGTGATGGATGCTGTTTGTGTCCATTTTGCAGAGAGACTTCTGACTATTTCGGGGAGGGGATTGAAATGTTAATTTAAAGATGTGAGAAGTGTATTGCAATAAAGGGTAACTATACTGAAAAGTGAAATATAGTTTTTGTGTTCATCATACCTAAAAAATGGTTAGGCAGGAAACTTATGTACCTACCCTCGTATAAATGAAGGGGTCGGGACAAAATAGTAATAAACCTCAGTTTTATCAACTTGTGAGTTACAAGTGTGAATACATTCTAACTTGCTGGTTCTGGAAGCTGGTATTAAGAAGTTGCTATGGACATTTCAGATGAACATGCAGACAAGGATTCTAATTTTGTATTAAGAGTACTTCAGCAGCTTCAACAGTTTTAGGGTTATATTTTTCTTTTATACTTTTTTCTAGTATAAACCACATGGCATATTTTCGGTGTTATAATTAATAATAAAGAATGCTACCACCATGAGATTATTTTAAAAGATTTGTAATAACAAAAAAGGAAGAATTTTTTTACTTTTTCACCTGTGGTACAAAATTGTTTTGTCTCTGAGAGATGTTTGATTGTGGTTCACAATTCATTAACCATTATTATATGTTAAATTAGTTAATGTCATATAAAGTTTAGCTCAGATAAAAATAGGAAATAGTAAGTTTTTATTTATTTATATTTTCTTCCAGGTTAAAGACAACGCTCTCAGCTACAGGAACATGATTTAAGAGGGAACTTCAATAAGAAATATAACATTGCATTTCAGTTATCTAAACCTGACATATGCGAAACATGCAACAGGTTGGTAAATGTACTGAGTGATAAACTCAAATGAATGTAGTAAAAGTAAAATATTATTTTAACTCGTCTGCATTTAAGGCAAGGAGATTTTATGAGGGGGAAAAAAAACGGACGCGATCCAAGTCATAACAGAGGACTTGTAAACAAACTCTTTTCTACATCTAAACTTCAAACATAACCTGACTTTTACCTTTTACTTCGAAAATTATGAACTTGCAATATAGGCATCCATGATTGTGGGATGAGTCAGTTGCACCTCAATGAAGTATGCATTTTGAAAAATTTTAAATATTGCAAATTAAAAGAAAAAGTATTTGTAATTTTCACTGACAACTGCCAGAATAAGAACTGGAACATCATGTCATTGCGATTATATGTGCTACTAAAGTTTACTTTGATTAAATAGAACACTGCGTTTTAATTACGGACACAAGCTTACCATCTGATAGGGACTTTTCAAAGATATAAAAATACCATAGGAGCTTGTACCTTGTGTGTCGTCGCTCTAGCAGGGAAACTTTTATTGTATGTCACTTAACAAAATAAGATATTTTCGATCGCTCCCATTGAAAAATTACAGGAGAAGCTACATAATGGATTAACTTTTCGGGAAACATGCTTCAGGTTCCAAAAACATCCTCCATTCCAAATTAAGACTGAGCCCATATAATGCAGTTCTGCTCTGTTTCTCTGAGGAACAGAGGCAGAACAAACGTCCAGTGTAATCTCGAGCAGCATTAGACAGAATCCAGGAAAATAAGCATATGGAAACTGGATGACGTAAAGTCTCCATTCCCATATATCCCCCCACTACCACCATGTTATTTGTTACGGAGCTAAACATCAACATATTTTTATATTAACATGCAGCAGTATTTGATAAAATAAGGCAACGGAGTTTTATTAAATATATGTACCAGAATAGGTTTTGGATGTAATCTCAGGGATAATCTTATTTCTTCCTCTCCGGTGATATGTCAGCTGACTTATATTTTGCCACGGCTGTTGAGACTGTGCTGCTGGATACTTTTGTGGTCCTGTCATCATAGGGGAAGGAATCATGGAGATTAATAATATTTTTTCATTATGGAAAATGACACATAGTTACAACGAAGTTACATAAAATTATTTGCTGCAATTAATCTAATTAAATATGAGGGCGGCAGGTCATAAATACTGTCTCAAACAATAGCTATTATGTTAAAATGACACCAAAAGTAATCTTCATAATTTTGAAACATTTCAGAAAACAAAATGGTGTAAGTTTGCTGTTGTATTTTGAGTTCATGTTGGAAGGACCAGAATTATAAAGTAATCATATACAGCTTAATGAGTTTCACAATTTTTGTCAGGCCTACAGCTAAAACAACCATTCAAATTAAACATATAACTGTTTGCATACTTAATTACTTTTTAATCGTTATTTCAGCGTTTTGTTTTTTGTTTAGCTCAAATTTTAACTCAAGTTATAGAAGCAAGAACTTATTTTTGTTCTGAGATCTCAAAATTTACTATTAATTTTAGCATTATGTTGAAATAGAAGTGTTTATACGTAGTATGTAAGACATTTTTTCAGAAAAAATAGAGAAAAATATATTAAGGTTTACAATAAATTAAAATCGTAAGAATAAGAGCAATATGGTGCTAACCCACAATATTTATAGATAGCTAAGTGAGTGACTGTAATAATTAAAAACTATAACTATATAATATATAATAATATGCCTTTATTATTGTTAATAAAACAATATTTAACCAAAACATAATCACAAACGTCGGTTCTGATGGTCTAATGGTAACCATACTTGCCTCGTAGACCCAAGATCGCGTTTTCAATCCCATCCAGGGTCGGCGGATTTTTGGGTGTAAAAATCCGAAGTATGACTTCCTTAGGAAGGAGTCTCCTGTCGTAGATTTACGGCACGTAAAATAACCTTAAACCCGAAAGTAGAGGCCTCTGAGCAAAATTTTAGACCGTTTCACGTCCTGAATTGAATGGGACACGATGTTAAAGAGCGTCCGTAAATAAACCAAATGAACAATCATCATGTAATTACATATTTATGGGTTTAAGTCAAGCATTCTTTTTGCTGTCTACAAATACTGAAATTAAGGTTAGCACTATTTTATCCCGACCCTTTCAAATTATTGGTATATACATAAAAACGCGTTTACATCATTGTGGCTACAAAAATTGATTTGATTGTCTTGGTCTAGTGGCAACCATACTTGCCTAGTAGACCCAATATCGCGGGTTTGATGATTTTTTTCGGGCGTAAAAATCCTAAGAATGGTTTCCTTTGGAATCAAAGTAAAGCCATGGGTCCCATGTTTACGACCGTGAGGCCTATGAGCAAAATTTATCTATCGTTTTACGTCCTGAATTGAATGGGAAGCTGGTGATCTGAGATGTTAAAGAACGCCCGTAAATCTACCAAGTACTACTATTAAAAAGCTTACAGTAACACATGGGCACTTTTATTCAAAGACTGGAATGGAATTACAAAATGTACCATTTTAAAAAATATTCTAAAATATGGTAATTAGATAGACTATATGTTTAATTGAACTATTTTCTTGATTTCTAATTTCTCTGTTTAACTCCAAAGATTTGCCACCACAGTACCGGGATCGTGAGTAATTAGTTGTCAATTTCAATTGCAATTAAGCTCTGACATTTGTTCTGGGACCGCCACGGGTGACCGAGGTCGTTAAGGCGCGGACTTGTGAGTGGGAGGTCAGAGATTCGAATCCCGCCAGGACTGACCTTCCTGACTGAGGTTTTTTCCAGGTTTTCCTCAGGCCTTATAAATGACAAATACCAGGGAGGTACCCTAAACTTGGGCCTGGAACGTTTCCTTCCTTTAAAATCCTTTCCCAATTTATCATTTCATTTCATGTATCATCAATGTCCACCGCCTGCGGTGCCTCAGTAATAAAAACGGGCGTTAAACCCTACTCAAAAAAAAAATTGTTCTGGAAGTTGCCTCACAGCTGACGTTGTGTGTCATTCAGTTATAAATATCTCGTTAACGCTATAATTTCTTGTGATATTAAGTTGAAATTGTCAGCTATTGCTTAATTCAGGTTTACTAACTGTAAGTTGAGAGTGTTTTATAAAGGTTTATACATTTGACTCTTATATTCTATATCAAGTATCTTCTAATAGACTATCTAATAAAAACGTACTCGCCCAAGAGTAATGTGTGTTTTTAGAACGAGCTGGTTGGTATTCGTGGAATTCGGATGCATATGCTGCAGAACAAATGACATCAAGCTTGTCTGCACCGTGGACAGTACATGCAGCTAGCGCCGATAACATCAGCAACAACTCTTGCCATTGTTCCTCCCAGACAAGTGGCCAACCGCTTTGCCCCGTAGCAACGTAAAGTATGAGATGGCAGACGCGTACTCTCTAATGCGATACTGTTAACATGTGCTTTAAATTCTGTATTTAGGTACTGGAGAATGTTTTGAAAGTCAGTAACACTAATAAACTGTTCAAATAAAATCTGCAATAAAGTACTGGACATAAGAAAATCGCTAGCATAATTATTGTTGTGGTTCAACAGGAGCCTGATTCTTAAATTTTCAAAATACTCCTTGTAAGGTTATATGCACATTCAGTAATTAAGCATTTAACAGGATTATGGCTTAGAAAAGTTGAATGCTTCCTTTTACAGTGCATTCAGATAATTCCTCCGCAGACCGGACCGGTAATCCAGACCGGTAAAGTTTGAGACTCGCAGTCGGGAAGACCCGAGATCAATTCCCATTGGGCCGGCTATCCTGACCTTAGTTTTTTCGTGGTTTCCCCTGATCACTTAGGCTAATGTTGGAATGGGTATTTACATTCCACGAATTTTCCGCTCTCCTATTTCCTTTCACTTCATTCTGTTGGCTCTGTTACAGGTCAAGTGGGCTAGCGCGATGTGACGGTGGCTTGCGCTTTGTAAAGGTTCCTGACCCGGCATCTGGTATGGAAGCGAATCTTATAAGGATCTCGAGCTCCTTGGTTAGTGGAGGCCTCACTGGCTTCGGGATGTTCTATCTGGAAACATTGTAGAGACACCTGCATACACCCTTCCTCCCTTCATCCCTTCCTCCCAGAGGTGCACCCATTGCGAACATGGACACAAAGGTCTTACCATAGAAAGACTCAAATACTGAAGTATCCTTCGTCCCAAAAAATCCAATCCCTCTGCGGAAAGTCTCCGCACACGATCTCTGGCTATCTACGGCCTAAGAAGATAAGCGAACATCAACAAAGAACCAACTACTGCTGCGGAGGGATTATTTTAAGGTACTGTATTTATAGCATTATGCTTCATACTCAAAACGAAAACTGCTACCATTATTTCTAGTGAATATCTTTGGTATCAAGACGTATCTATACGTATTCACAAGCCTTCTTTTGCAACTCTACAACATATTATTGAGAAGTACCAGGCCTATTGTTTAACGATAATTTAATATTTTCGAGTGGAGGATTATTACAATACGTAGATTTTGTAAATGATGTAATTCAAAAGTAAAGCGAAATAAGTCTAAAGAGCATTATTTTTAAAGAGCGAATAAGTTAAAGAGAGCTGAAAAGTGGTGATTTAAAGTGGAAAATAATGGCATAGTATGGAAACTGTATTACTTGAGGATAAGGTTTAGAAGAAGGAAGATATTTAGCTTTTGAGAATGTGATAAGATACCTATAAGACTCTGTTTATGTAAAATTCCATAAAAAAGTATCAATTGACTGGAGGTGGTTTACAAGGCAACATTGCAGGTTAAAATATGTGAGGTTGAAATATGGGGATCAAATAAAATATTGATTAGTGTAGATGTGATTGAACATTTGTCCATAGTGCTACTCAAAAGGAGCGTATTATCAAAATTAAAAATACTAAGTTTAACAGAAAATGCTGAAATATTGTTATAAATTAATGAGCCTATGTGGAAGATTAATATTATAGAATGCCTAATTGTACAAAAGAAAAGCATAGGGGTATAGCCTGGGTGGGAAATATGCCTAGATAGAATACAATTGGGAGAATCTTGCAGCGAGATAAAGAAAATGGGTAGGAGTTTTGGAGAAAATAAAAGTTTAGTACAGAGAATATTTGGTAGTATTCGAGATAAAATATTTTATATTACATAGAGAAGTTAAGGAGAGTGTGACAGAGGAAGGTACGAGGTCTGTTCAAAAAGTATCGCGATTTTTGTTTTTTTTCAAAAAGCATTTATTTATTCATGAATATCTATTTTGTCCCCTTCAAAGTAATCCCCACCAGATATTATACACTTATGCCAACGTTTTTTCCAATCCTCGAAGCACTTTAAAAAAGCGTTTTTTGTGATCTTGTTCAGCTCCTCCTTCGATGCATTCTTTATCTCCTCAATCGTGGCGTAGCGTCGTCCTTTCATGGGCCTCTTCAGTTTTTGGAACAAAAAATAAAAGTCACAGGGGACCAGGTCTGGGGAGTACGGTGACTGCGGCATCATAAGTGTGTTGTTTTTGCCCAAAAATTCGCGCACAAGCAACGATGTGTGAGCAGGGGCGTTATCATGATACAAAAGCCAATTTTTGTTCTTCCACAAATCCGGGCGTTTCTGGCGGAAATTGCGCATAACTTGCAGATAATATTCCTTATTGACCGTTCTACCCTGTGGCAAGAGCTCATGATGCACCACGCCCCTGCAATCGAAGAAAACTAGCAAAACCTTCACATTCGACCGAACTTGGCGCGCTTTTTCGATCTTGACTCGTGTGGCAGCATCCATTGGGATGATTGAGCTTTAGTTTTCACGTCATAACCATAAACCCATAATTCGTCACCAGTTATAGACCTCTGGAGCAAATTTGGGTCGTCGCGGACAGAGTTCAACAGCTCCTTAGCAACGTTAATGCGATGGTGTTTTTGGTCGAAATTGAGCAACTTTGGCGGCGACCCGTCTTATGCCCAAATCATTGGTAAAAATCGAATGGCACGAGCCAATCTATATTTTTTGGTCCTCAGCAACTTCTCTAACAGTGATTAGACGATTGGCCAATACTATTTTCTTCACTTCTTCAATGTTTTCGTCTGTTGTTGACGAGCTCGGGCGTCCGGGACGCTCTTCGTCGTTCACATCTTCTCGACCCTCTAAGAACATTTTGTACCACCGATAAACGTTGCTTTGGTCCAAGGTGGTTGACTGTGGCATATATGCCACAGACAACATTCGGAATGCATCCGCGCACTTAATTTTGTTTTTCACACAAAATTTGATACAGATTCTTTGTTCCATTTATTGGAATAGGCAAAAATCGAAGACGAGACAAAACACGTCCAAGCAAAATAGCTGTCAACAATTAACTGAACATTCAAAATGGCCGAGCTTGTCAACATAAGTGAGGGACATGAGTACCAACATAACGCCACAAAACAATCGAAAATCGAATATACGCAACTCGCGGAAATTCAAAATTCGCGATACTTTTTGAAGAGACCTCGTATGTTAAAATTTGCAATAAATCTGTGCTATATCAGGTGAAATTAAGCCCAGGGAAACGGCAACAGGAATCAAAATGCATATACGTACTTTTTGTAGACAGATTTATAATGCATTACATAGATATGTGAATATGAGAACCATACATATGTAGAAACTAACTATAGGCAAAATAGTGGGATAATGTATAATTAGAAATATTAAAGAAACGTTTAATATAAGAGAAATAATTAAATTAATATGGTAGGAAACTATTTAGTTAAAGTTAGAGAATAATTGATAAAAAAAATAACTAGTCTAACGAAGAACATGACTTGGAATAAGATAAATTGAAACACCCAATGAACTGAGAGAGGCGTAGTTTAACTGTTGGCCCTTAACACAAAAAGTGTATAACTTAAGATCGAATACAAAATGATTCTTAGAAAAAAATGTTATACATGGTATTCCATGAGCTGAAGAACCCAGACTTCAGTGTACACTAAAATTCTTAGTATCTCCAAAGCTGGTCTAATAAATGTAATATGCTACTGACTAACTGACTAACCATATCAATTAACAAAATGCTCATTTCTCGGTTGGGAAAACCCTGATAAATATGAGGAGAGCATTACATTAAAGAAAGTGACAATGTGGGTCAATGTATCTTCCCACAGCGTTTCATTGAGGACGCACATGGAAACAGAATTAAAATCACATCAGAAGTGTATAAGAAGCAATTTATTGAAAGTTTTCAAAGTGATGTGGACACTTTTGGTGAGCTAAACAACCTTGAAACAAGCGTTTCAACAAGATGAGGCGACCTCCCATGCTAGTCCAACTAGTCCACGCCTATTCCAACAGCTGTTTTCCGGTCGGCTGCTTTCAGGTTTCCACATCCTTCACGATGTCCTGCTTTGTCGTTGAGTGATGCGTTTTTTATGGGGGGGGATGCTTCAGATCCATTCCTAATAGACTAGATAAACCTCTTGAAAATATCGAAACAGTTGTGTACAGTGTATCAGGGTAGCAGTGCGATACGATTTCACTAGCATAATAAACCATGCGGAACCTATAGAATTGTAGAAATCGTGTAGAACACATTCGTGTACTATAAGTACCTAATTGTTCCAATCAAAAGTTTACTAAAGTATCTCAGTTACGTGTTTTGGGGGAAGGGGGGGTACCTGTATATCAACAGCTATAGAGTTAGGATATATTGAAGGTTCTTAAGGTATGCAAACAACATGAGAGCTGTTCATTTGTTAACAAATACATAATAAATAGCTATGTTTATTTTATTGCAAATAAACAATATCCCCCCTTCCCAATGGTTTCATATGATATCCTGATGATAAGTCGGTCCTGGTGGTGTAGTGGTAAACATATTTGCCTTCTAAACCCAAGATTGGGGGTCAAACCCGACCAGGAACGATGGATTTTTTCGGGGCGTAAAAATCCTAAGTATGGCTTCCTTCGGAAGGGAAGTAAAATCGTGGGTCCTGTGTCGTACATTTACGGCATGATAAAGAACCTCAAGCCTGAAATAAGAAGCCTTTGAGCAAAATTTGTCGGCCGTTTCACGCCCTGAATAGAATGGGATGCTGTTGACCTGCGATGTTAAAGAGCGTCCGTAGATAAAACAAACCAAACTAGATATGCTGATGTGTTTCCAGTGTTATTTATCAAATTGCTGTACACTGGAAAATATCCTCTTATTAACCGGTTTCCAACTCAGGAACTTAGTATCGATTCAACGCGCCTAAATATTGTTGTATCCAGAATTTCCCTTTACCCTGATAAGGTAATTAAGGATATATTAAGGCACTGCGAGAGACTCCAGATTAATTCATTCCATTCATGAATTTGGCGTGAGTGTATACAAAATACATGAACGTTAATCTATCTCGACTCTTTTTAAATTGGCAATGAAGAAGGAATGTTTTTCTTTCCTGAAAATTAGCTCATGAAACTCTGAAAATGCAGAATGATGGCTGGATGTCAACCTCACTATGAGTAGAGAAGTGGGTTATAGCATTTTACCATTTATCTTGAGAAGCCTGGAGGTGCTCCATCAAGTGGATAAAGGGAGAAGAATCCAAAACACACTATTCGATAATTACAACGAATTTTACATAGTGTCTATGATTGTATAAAATTCGTTCACAGATATATTACTGAAAGCGTGGTAAGTGTTGTCTCAATAGTATTAATACAGCTAAAAAATATCTTCTGGTTAAAATTAAAGTGTAACCTTTTAGAGAAAATATTCAGGCAAGCTAATGAATTTTATTGCAATATTTACGACCATTTTTATGAAAAGTATTACATCACTAAAAAGTTTAAACGACACATTCGTTTTATACAGCCTGAAAGAAATTATCTTTTAATGTATCTCTATGGAAATATTACAATATTTTTGTGTACATAACATTTTACAGCTTCTAGGTTTAGCATTTTAACTTCAGTATAAAAACATTTTACTAACTGGCAGTATGAGGATGGTTTGATAAGAGCTTGGTTCGCGTACTTATATAGGGCAACAACAACATTTGAATATGTTATTGTAAAGATTGCTTTATGTGTATCAATAGTTTATGGTGTTTATTCATAGATTGGCAGTTGTTTAAACTATAGCGTTTCGAATGACAGTGAAATGGACAGGATTGGAATTTGTGGTACAATTAAATTCTTCTTTCTGGAAGGAAAAACAGCAATGAAAATTTATGAGATAATTTTGCCTACATTGGTTGACGCATGTCCTTCCTATGAAAGCGCTCGAGTTTGGATAAATGAACTCAATCGTGGCATAATACACTCCATGTCCTGGAGTTCCAAAATCAGCTGTGAAGCCAGAAATCATCGATAAAATTCGTGTTACTGTTTTGACCGACAGACCAATAAAAGTGCGCGGGTTATCTGAGGTCACGGGCATCTCAATGCAGAGGGATAATTTTATTTTCCATAATCAATGGAAACGTGCGAACATTGACCGAATTTTAAAGAACAATCCAGTTCATTTTTATGGCGTTTTGTGGCTATGGACAAAATGTGGATTCATTACTATACACTGCAGGTAAAACAGAAGTCTAAACAATGAACCGCATGGGGCAATCAGACTCCGAAAAAGGTGAAAAACTTTCAATCTGAGCTAATGTTATTTTTTTAACACAAAAGTAGGATTTTTGATTGACTACTTGGAGAAGGAGAAAACCATTATGCATCACTTTTGGAGAGAATGAACAGACAGCGGTCGCGGAATAGAAAAACGTCCGGAAAGGCCAAAAAGGTGTTGTTTCACCATGACAATGCGCCGCTGCATTCAAAGTCGCGCGCCCAGGACAGATTAACCCAATTAGCATATGAAATGCTTCCGCATCCACCCTATTCACCTGATCTCGCTCCTCTGTTCCCGTAAATCAAACCTTTCCTAACTGGACGCAATTTAAGTCAAATGAAGAAGCCATACGAGTATTTTGAGGGTCTAGAAGAAATAAATCTATTTTCACGACGAAAACACGAACCTGGAGAAGCATTGCAGCAAGTGCGTTGATCTTTGAGGGAACTATGTCGAAAAATAAAGTACTTTGCAAGACTGAAAGTATTCTCTTTAATAACGAACCAAGTTCTTCATGTTTTTATGCTGACTTTAACAACGAAAATGTTTTCGTAACAAAGAATAAATATATTGGTCAACAATCACAGTATATGCATTTATAAGAAAAACAAACTATCGCACAACAATAAAGAGAAAGATGTTCTCTCTCACACAGCATACAACGCAATTTTTAAAAGTTTGCCTATGACGCCATAACTTGTTTAGCAATAATCGTAAAGCTCTTCTTTGTTTTAAAAAATTAAACGTCCGATCGTTTGTTTCATCGTAAAACGTTTCATTTAACATAAATTAAAACATATTACTTTTAAAACACTCCGTTTATTTTTGTGTCGATATCTAATTATTACATCCCTAAGGATTTAACAATGCGGTTTTGATATAAATAAACGTTTTCAATAAATTTGATCGCAAAATAAATATATAATTATCTGCTCAAACTTAATTTACTTCAAATAAATAAACGCAACAACTGAAACGTGATCACGCCGCTTCCATCGCTTTTCGAGTCTAAGCAGTCGCTGATTAATATTTAGAGTAGTATGATAAGCGAATTATTTGAAAGCAAAAAAGTGTAGATCTCCACGAGTGGCAACAGAACCTAAGGAACTTCATGCAATTGTAATAAGTTAAGCATTTAACACGAGTTGCAAGTTTTCGTACAATGGTTTTGAAAAGCAATATATATATATGTTAATATAATGTTATAATATATATGTTAATTATGTATTAACATTATGAAAACCCTTATATGGAACAATACAACTCGCTAACGACAACAATATATTCGAAATAATAAACATGAAACACTCAGAACGGTCCCTTCCCTTTCCCCCCTATAACGAAACAAACAGTACTTTGGATAACTGCATCTCCTTCTTCGAAGGCGCCCAAAGTGACGGTTTCTCATCTGAAGTCAAAAGTTTGAAGAATCTGCAGGTCTCTAAAATAAAGTATAATTTGTATGTATATAGGTATTGTAAGCAACCTTAAATATATCGTGTGTTCTGGCACTAAAAACAAAGATATGACAAATGTTTACGACTTATCAACACGCATTAATGGCAAGTAAAACGTACTAACCTGTTGTGTGCATGTACATAGCGTGCGGCGTTGCATAATGTTTTCTGGATAAAACAAAGCGTTGGGTTTCAAAGAGTGTCCTTGCCCTACTATTCATCAAAACAAAACATCGCATACAGCAGCTGTCTAAAGTGGTGCACAACACCTGAATTCAATAGGTCTATGCTACTGGCTGACTTTCTAACTCAGAAGCGATCAACTAAGCTTTGGTACGAAGATAGACGCGAAATCTCTTGAAAAGAATAATATTTTTCTTCTCCTACTATGAGAACATTCCTTGTATGACCGCCACGGGTGGCCGAGGTCGTTAAGGCACGGACTCGTGAGCGGGAGGTCTGCGGTTCGAATCCCGCCAGGACCGTCCTCCCTGACTGGGGTTTTTTCCAGGTTTTCCTCAGTCTTCATAACTGGCAAATGCCGGGGAGGTACCTAAACTTAGGCCTGGAACGCTTCCTTCCTTAAAAAAAAAAAAAAAAATATCCTTTCCCAATTAATCATTTCATCTCATGTATCACCAGTGTCCACCGCCTGTGGTGCCTCAGTAGTAAAAACGGGCGTTAAACACTACTCAAAAAAAAAAAAAAAACATTCCTTGTCTTTGACCTAATAACACAGGTTAAGGGTATCCACAGGTCAAAAATTTCGTAAAATGCAATTAGTTGCTTTAATGCTTAAAATAGCTGAAATTTTTCACTATAATTAACACAGACTACTTCACTCATGTGACGTCATCTTAAAATCTAGCAATGAAACGAAACAAAATTTTGAATTTTGAACCAATCACAGTCGGATTAACGAGTGAAATAATAGGGGTAAAATCTAATTCGATTTATTACGCGACGAGTATTGTCTTGTGGTCAGTGTAGCCAATTCTACGCCTCTATTATATAATTTCTGAAAACGCATCACTGACCGCTTTTGAAAGAGACGGTGGGGAGCTATTGATAGCAACAAAATCATGGACAATCGACAATCATAACGCAAAATGGAGGGTTCTTCAAAGCGTTTTGGTGATGCGTCAAATGGGCATATTGATCTTATTATTAGGAATTCCAACCCACAGAATACAAAGAAAAATAGAGATACTGCATGTTACCTTTTTTTTTTTTTTTTTTTTTTTTCTCCCTCAGTTAGTATTAGAAAATCGAACGGTAGCGATTGTAATAATCGATTTTTGTCCATTTCAGTCTCACGGATTCTGAATAGAATAGAATAGAATAGAATAGAATAGAATAGAATAGAATAGAATAGAATAGAATAGAATAGATATTCATTTTATACAAATGTTAATATTCTGTGCGCGAATTTCAAATATATATCACTTTTATTTTTATTTTATTCATGAAATAGTTCTAAACCCGTATTTTTCTCTTCTCTGTTGACATTAATCACAACCGGCATTGGCAAGATTGCTTGAGAAGGTTAAGTACAAATATACAATTATTACAATTTTGTAAGTCAAGTTTAGAGGAATTATACTTAAATTCTTGTTTTATTCATAAAATGGTCCTAATAAATATCACTTGAGTGTCTGAGCTTTCGAGGTAAATTCATTCATTACGTTCGTGAATTTACCGGTAATCTCAAACCCTCTCGTGATATTGCTTGTGATAATATGTACTATATTGCTTATACATTTCTGTTTCACATAAAAATGTTTTAAATGTCCGTTAATAGATATAATGTAAAAAAAAAGTCTAGTTAAATGCTAGAATTCCTGTTTTTCGGTTCAATTTTTTCTTGGGTATTTTGTTCGTTCAAAATGTTTCATATGATATAGTTCTTGTCCAATTTGCTTCATATTTTCAATATTTAATCATAAATAAGGAAAAATATGTCTTATGATTTTAGAACCCTTATATATCTCAATATATATGATAATAATTATTATCAATTATGAAAAATATTCAAATGCAATTTTAAAATATTCACAAAACTTTCCGAGACATCCAGGACAGTAAGAAAAAATATTTAAAAAATGGCAATTGTTTTCTCAGCATCAAATGTGTTTGTTAATAATTTTATTTGGTAAAAATTATTAATTCTGCATCGTGTGATTCATTTATTATGTTAGTATATCAAAGTAAATAAAGTGTTATGCCAAAGACTATCATAGATACCAATATAGATATATTTGACCGTATGCATCATACTGGTAGAACAACTTGTAATGAAAAATTAAAGAACTTTGCTTGAAATTTGAAAGATTAGAAATTTCACTTGCAGGTACCCCTAAAACTTAATGCTGGTTAGTGTTTTATTTAATACCTCTAACAACATTTAAGTTAATTTCAGAATAAAACAAACTTAAACATTCTTCTCTATGTATTGTTCACATAGCAGGAAACTATATATATATATATATATATATATATATATATATATATATATATATAATGCCAAAAGTTTCTTAAGTGAGTTCAGCGTGAAACAGTAACTATGTTGCGATCACTTTTCTTTTCTTTTTTTTTTTTTATTGATTTATTTAAGGACGCTCTTTAACAGCTCAGGTCATCAGCGTCCCATTCAACTCAGGGCGTGAAACGGCCGACAAATTTTGCTCAGAGGCCTCTCTTTCAGGCTTGAGGTTCTTTATCGTGCCGTAAATGTACGACACGGGACCCACGGCTTTACTTCCCTTCCGAAGGAAGCCATACTTACGATTTTTACGCCCGAAAAAATCCATCGGTCCTGGCCGGGTTCGAACCCGCGTTTTGGGTATAGGAGGCAAGTATGGTAACCACTACACCACCAGGACCGACGCGATCACTTTTCGAATGCCCTAGTAACTACTTAAGAAACATATGGTGCAAGGACCGTACGGACCTAAAACAAAACTTATAAAGAAATTAAATGTCAGCACTGGGATTTTTATACTAATATTTTCTCATTTAATAACCATCACATTTTAAATTTTCATAAAAAATGACATTTTTGTAATTCTCCCTAAATAATGGATAATAAATATAATAAAAAGGTGACAACAGTATTACCTGGTAATATATTTTGCTCCCCACCTAAATATAAACATTAGATTAAAAGAAATTCGCCAATCCTTGAGCATTAATGTACATATTTACAAACAACAAAAACATATACACTAGTGTCCAGCAGTACTTAAGTGTTAATTTCTCTTTTATTAGAGTCGACCGACAAAATAGTTTATACATTTGTGATTCTTAACGCCATATCATTCATTATAAAAGTAATTAAAATCTAGAACAATACCATAATGTATGTAATTGCTCTTGCGTATCACAGATGGGAAACAAATGAAGGCAGGCTTCTGCCTGTGAAGATTTTCAGTGTAGATCTCAGGATCCATGGGATATCCCGGCCGCAGACAATAGTTGTTGGTTCCGAAATTAATTTCACTTCTTGTAGATACAGCTCAATTAGTCAGGAACTTCGTAAACAAAAAACGCAAGGGTATTAAGTTATGCTGTTGAGCCTCATCTGTATAGGCTGCCTACCTTAAAATATCAATAAAAGAAATGTACATGAGGGGAAATATATACATCAAAGGAAAATAAATGTACTTAATCAAGATTGAAAAACTTAAAGCATCACTGGAATTAAAGTCTGCATGTGCTTTAAGAGTTTAACTATAATGATCAATAGATTTCAAACGATCCCCATTTGCAGTAGGCAGACGTCGAGTCGATACTTCCCCTAACTAGGTATTCCTCACGAAGAGCATAAAGCTCTTCAAATCATTAAAATCAATTTTAATTCTTGTAACAAATTCTAAGGGTGACAGATCTGGTGACTTTAGCGACCACGCAATGATCTGGAATCCTCTGATTCAAAAAAATGTCATTAAGAAAATTGCAACCTGGCGTGTAAAGAGGGGAAAGCGTTGTCATACAAGATGTGTGTATAGTTTTGAATTTTTTAATAGTGTTTAACGCCCGTTTCTACTACTGAGGCACCACAGGTGGTAGAACACTGATGATACATGAAATGAAATGATATATTGGGAAAGATTTTTTTTTTTTAAAGAAGGAAACGTTTCAGGCTTAAGTTTAGAGTACCTCCCCAGCATTTACCAATCATGAGGACTGAGGAAAACCTGGAAAGAACCTCAGTCAGGGAGGACGGACCTGGCGGGATTCGAACCCCAGACCTTCCGCTCACGAGTTCGCGCCTTAACGACCTTGGCCACCCGTAGCTGTCATAGAAGATTAGGAATGTGCAACAGATTACAGTGAATTATACTTGGTAGCTTCAGAGAATACTGCTCTTTTCCATTCATTATTATTATTATTATTATTATTATTATTATTATTATTAAAATAGCTTAGTTTAATTGTTTGACCAACCTCGTCTCAAGTGCTCAGACTTCTTCCACTATGACTGATAACGGGTGTTTTTTCTACAGTATGAGAGAGCTGTTCAGTAGAGAAAGTTGTGAAATGTCATTCTTGTTTGCAACCTCAAACCATGGGTATAATGTTGGCGGTATTTAATTTTCTTTCTCCCATAAGAAATGGATATGTTTGTGTGCAAATAAATTTTTTTAAAATAAAAAGTAATTTAGGTTAAATACTTTTTTTCCTTCCTTATAACTTGTTACATGCTACACGATAAAACACTAACCTGAGATACGTGAGGATAATGAAAATTAGTGACCACCTTTGGATATATTCTGTTTCGAATACAGTGCCGTTGATTTACATTGATCACTTTAAAGGAGAAAAACGCGTGTATCAAATACTGATCTCAAATATGCCCCAAAAAGACCGCGAGTTATTATTTTCACTTTTCTCCATTTTCCATCTTTAACCTATACTAAGTTTTACATTTAATTCAAAGTATTGTAAAACATTTCCGAAACAGACTTTGCTAAAAGTCTTGAAGAGTACTAGAGGCCGAGAAATGAACATATTCGCATCCACTTTTCAAGAGGCTGATGGATATGAAGCCACACCTCTATAAATATTAAAACACATGTTCATATTTCGTACATTTTCAAACAAAATAGAATATTAGAGGAATGTAATTCACTAAAATGTCATTTCAAATACAAATTGCAACAAATGTTCAGTCGATCACACACAAAATATAAGCCTCAATGCATCATGGGAAATGAGGGACTGTACCTGTGCCTGACCTTTTTAACAATAGCTTTTTTAAAATATAATATTACATTGAAACTAAAGTAATTATTAATTTAACACCAATGTGAACGTTCAATTGTTCAAATATGATAAACGTAGGATTTATTTAGTTAAGGTAACCAGAATATTAAATAAAATATTCCAGTATCTAATTTATTGATAAATAATGATAAGGCTAATTTAACAATACATTTTGCCTGTATGAAGGTCTAAAAACGAGATTATTTTAACATTTTTTATCGTAAATAGCAGTTATTATACTAGACATATACAGAATTTAAGCAGATTAAAACAGAACATGTTTTAAACCAGCAAACAGTGATTCAAGGTATTAAAGATTTGAAGCTTTTTCGGCTCTGATTATTATTAATTACGATTTTACGTGAAATCGATCGATGGGTGGCTCAGGCGGTAACGCTTGAGACCCATATTTGGGTGTTACTGGATTCAAATTCCTGGAGGGGGCTAAAATGTTTTGTTTTTTTTTTAATCCAGATTAAGTCAGATGACAGAACATCAATTAGGGCACCGTTCACAAGTACAAACTCCTAAATGTAGAATGTGGAAAGATTTAAACGAATTGTGCAAGAAGAAAGTTGGAGAACATTGCAAACATCATAAATTATCAGCGATAGGATGTTTGGCTCAAAGCAGGGAGAGAGAAAAAAGTGGTGCAGAGAGAATTGGATATACCAACATGACATTGCACCCTAAGGGTCAAATTTGGCCCCCTGAGACTTATTCCTCTCCCATTAGATGAAAGAGGAGTTAAGAGTCGCCGTTTTCACTCTGTGAACGACATGCAGCGCGAATCGCTAAAGGTTCTTGACACAGTTTCAGAATAGACTTCTAGTGGAGCTTTCGCTTAGTGGAAGAGGTGCTGAGAGCGGTGTATGCTATAAAAGAGTATGGTAGTAAAATTTATATTTATTTTGTTGCATATATACTTAAGTCTTAGAATTTTTGGATAATACCCAGTATAATCTCTTTTAAATTTATTATTTACATGTAATTTATTGTAACAATTCTGATCGAACATAAAGGCCGGGTCATGATCTTTTGGGAATTATTTCACACAAATACATCCGCTTATAAAAGCGAATGTTTGAAATAACTTTGTTTTAATAATACACTTTGCTAATAAATGGTATCAGATGTCAATGTAATTAGATTCGAGCATACAACATTGAAAATAAATTGCGAACGCGGGTCAAATAGCTGACCAAACATGGAAACAGAACTTTGTGTCATCTGTAGAGATCAATTCATCGAATAAGATTACAAAATGAGAACTAGATTGGAAAACCTCATGATAAAAGAAAAACAGGCGGTCTGAAACAAGTGAAGTGCGAGGTCGTTCACACTAGCTGTGTACTCTACGTATGCTATCGTGCCTATTGTCCCTCTGTTGGGATAAATCAGGCGCAAATGATTGTGTACGTGTGTGTATTTTACTAGTCCGCATCTAAGTATATATTTCACGCCGGGAAAACGTGCAGATCGAATCACCGAGTGTCTCGACTTCACTTCGACTCCCGTTTGCGAGCCTTATGTCTAGTGTGATTTGCTTGGTCATCAACCTAAAGCAAAGAAGCCTCTCCAGCTTGATTTACTCTATTTTTCTCAGTTATTTTGGAAACATTTTAATTTCCTTCTTCTTCTTCTTCTTCTTCTTCTTCTTCTTCTTCTTCTTCTTCTTCTTCTTCTTCTTCTTCTTCTTCCTCCTCCTCCTCCTCCTCCTCCTCCTCCTGTTCTTCTTATTTACAAACACTATATCCAATCATAGGATGCTTTTAGAAATTGCCATAAAACTAAGTTGCGGATCTCTAGGTTTCAGCGAAATAAGTGATTCTTAACAATTCTCTCTAATGTTTATTTCTGGAAGACTTGAAAATTATTTATTTACAATCCATAAAAGTGTGTTTTTTACTGATTAAAGAATCCTTTAGTTAAGTATGTAATAATTTTAAAATCCTAAGAACTTCTTTCATAATAAAACATTTAAAATTAGAAGTATTTAACACGGTCTTACAAATAATTTGACTATTTCACAAGCCAGAATAATTTTGTGCGAAACTTTTACCATTGCTGGAGCCTATTTGATCAATGAAATTTTCATTTTTAATGCTGCTTATATTACTATTTTTGCTGCTTTAAACTAAGAGATTTTTTTGAGGGGGAGGAAGAAACATAACCGTTAATTTACGTTTTACTGCATCTAATTCAGCTCAAGAGACAGGGAAGAAATAACTTCCGATTTCCTCAAACACTGCAAAATGTTCGCACAGCTATAGAAAATACAGGATGAGTTGAAAACTTCTTTTTCTAATAGTGTTTAACGCCAGTTTTTACTACTGAGGCATCACAGACGGTGAACACTGATGATACATGAAATGAAATTATAAACTGGGAAAGGAATTTTATTTTTAAGAAAGGAAGCGTTCCAGGCCTAAGTTTAGGGTACCTCCCCAACATTTGCCATTTATGGGGACTGAGGAAAACCTGGACAAAACATCAGTCAGAGAGGACGGTCCTGGTGGGAATCGAACCCCAAACCTCCCACTCACGAATCCGCGCCTTAACGACCTCGGCCACTCTGGCGGTATGTTCATTTTTTTTTTTATTTGTTTTATTTACGGACACTCTTGAACATCTCAGATCATCAGTGTCCAATTCAATTCAGAGCGTGAAACGGCCGATAAATGCTCAGAGGCCTCTTCCTTCAGGATTGAGGTTCTTTTACATACCGTAAATCTACGACACGGGACCCATGGCGTTATTTCCCTTCCAAAGAAAGCCATAGTTAGAATTTTTACGCCCGAAAAAAACTCATCGATCCTGGCCTGGATTGAACCCGCGATCTTGAGTTTAGGAGGCTATGGTTACCACTACAGCACCAGGACCGACTATAAATGTCCAGAATAGCTTAGTTAGTACGTGTAACACTGACGGGATAGAACCTGTAAATGAATCTATGCCTATAGCTAAAAATAGTGCGATTACCTTGCGTTATATAAATAAAGACAGTTGCGAACTACTGAATTAAAATGCCTGCTATATATGCACGTTCTGCCCACTGTCGCCTTTGGCCTGGCTCTTGACTACTCTTGACACGCGACTACCGATTCCTGCCGCCGCCCATGTTGCAAGGTCCCGACCTACCTCACTTAGCTTTCTCTTTCTTTGTTCTTGTTCTAGTTCCGACTTATGTGTGCTATTTTTACGCAGTGTGCGTCTGCGTAACCAGTGAACCAGCTACAATGGTATCAGCACATATTTATATGGTCATTACATCATTTGTAATAGCTTATTGCTTTTACCCGACAGAGTGATCCCTTCCTTGACTGAAAGCGCGATTTTAATGACACCAAAGCTTGACACAAATGCCATTAATTTTTTTTTTCAAGTATCATTATTTTAATTATAAAGTCGGAGAGCTGACAGGTTGTGCAACCTTATAAACCCAAGATCGCGGATTCGATCCCGGCCAGGACCGATGGATTTTTTTCGGGCGTAAAAATCCTAAGTATGGCTTCCTTCGGAAGGGAAGTAAAGCCTTGGGTCCCGTGTCGTACATTTACGGCACGATAAAGAACCTCAGCCTGAAAGAAGAGGCCTCTGAGCAAAACTTGTCGGCCGTTTCACGCCCTGAATTGAATGGGACGCTGATGACCTGAGATGCTAAAGAGAGTCCGTAAATAAAAAAAAAAAAAAAAAAAAAGAAAAAAAAAAAGAAAAGAAAAAAGAAAGAAAGGCTGTGCTATTAAAGTAGGTTTGTCAATAGATAATGGAATCGATTTAATGTATGGGGCTGCTTGTTCTTTCTGGTGTTAAAAACAGGCATATACTCGTAAATATTAGCTATAACACAGAAGTAATACATTATTATGGAATAGCAGAAATGTGTATAGAAAACATTTACATACATTAAATAAATGACATTAAGAAATACCAGAAATATTTATTATTGCAAAAAGGTCGATATCTTAAATTTCCAGTATTCGCTATTTTGCTCTTAAACTTTGATTATAAGCATTAAATATTAACCGTTTAGTGGAATTGTAAATTTTTTCCCCCTCTGTGAAAGGCTAAGTTAACTTGAAATGTGTTTTAACGTCTTCTATTTTTTCTCGTTTAAATTATCGAGGAATTAAATGCGAAATTAAAAGAAAAATAATTTTACATAGGACGTTGAAATTTTGTGAGTAAATACAGTATATAGCTATCTGATGCCCATATTATATACAAATGAAAAAATATATACATTATCTCCGTTTTCCACAAATAAATTAAATTAATTTTTTTTTTTTTTTGATTGATTTATTTAAGGACGCTCTTTAACAGCTCAGGTCATCAGCGTCCCATTCAACTCAGGGCGTGAAACGGCCGACAAATTTTGCTCAGAGGCCTCTCTTTCAGGCTTGAGGTTCTTTTCCGTGCCGTAAATGTACGACACGGGACCCACGGCTTTACTTCCCTTCCGAAGGAAGCCATACTTAGGATTTTTACGCCCGAAAAAATCCATCGGTCCATTAAATTAATTGGGAACGTTATGTAATTAGAAATAAAAATTTATTTAATATTACTCAGATAGTCACATAAATGCCTATCAAACTCCCAATGTCACTCCTGGTAGTGTAGTAGTAACCATACTTGCCTCCTAAATCCTAAACGCAATTCAAGTGAGTTTTTCCGAAGTTTCATAACAATAGATGAAACATGGATTCATCACTGTATGCCTGAAACAAAGGAGCAGTCCAATCAGTGGGTGGCAACAGGTGAAAGTGCACCAAAGAAAGCAAAAACGGTTTCATCTGCATGAAAAGTCATGGCTATGGTTTTCTGGGATTCTCTTCGTGTGATGCTCGTGGACTACCTCCAGATGGGCAGAACTATCACCGGGAAATATTACGCTTCCTACTGGACAAATTGAAGGATGCTATTCAGACTAAACGTCCATACCTTGCAAAAAAAGAACGTTTTCTTTCATTACGAAATGCACCTTTACACAGGTCTGGGATTGTTCCTGCAAAACTGCAAGACCTTCGCTTCCAAGTGTTTGCACATCTGCCATATTCGCCGGATTTGGCTCCCAGCGATTACTTTTTGTACCCAAACCTGAAAAAATGACTGGGTGGACAAAATTCACATCAAATGAGGAGCCTGAAGCTGAGACAGAGGCTTGTTTTTCACTTTTGGACAAATTGTATTTTACTGAGGGTATAAAAAGTTGGAAAGTGTAGGACTAAATTTATTGACTTATAAAGTGACTATGTTGAAAATAATAATAAAACAAAATCTCTTAAATCCTTTTTTTTTTGGGGGGGGGGTCAGGTCGAGAACTTTCAGAGTGCCCCTCGTAACTATAAGTTGTCCCCTGCTAGGAGAACTACAAAACCTAATAAGGTTCAACTGTGAATATGAAACCTTCCGACCCGGGTTAAACTACCGACTGAATCAAAGAGTCTACGATAATGCATAACTCTCTAACTCAGTTACGCACGAGTCCCAGCACTAATTGCTAATATTTAAGCAGCTAAAACGCAAAACTCTAAGTTGCTGTTAATATACAGTAGTTCTTCACTCCAAATACTCACGGTCGACGAAGTCCAGAGCCCCTTTCATCTAACCTCCTATTGAACCAACAACACTTAAACGATGTTTGCTCCTCTACTTCTAGATCTAGAGCTGTTTCTTAATTTTTAAAAAGCAATTGCAGAAAGAACACAAATAAATAAGAATTTATGTAATAAGTAGATCAATACTTGATGTGAAGATAAACCATTTTCTTCTGTAACATAAATTATGATTATTTCCGGTGTACACATACAGCGCATAAATTTATATATAAAGAATTACCAAATAAATTTTTCAATTCATTTAAAGAAAATTGAGGCTGGTGTTTTTGGTAACGCTTAAATAAATAAATATTTTTCTGCTATCGTAAAAATTACATTATTCTTTATTATTGTGATATTGGGGTCCGCTACTTAAAATGTTTTTATTATTTGTAATTTTGATATTTTAAAAATACGGTGCAGTAGTGTTATTTTTCACCATACAGTGGAATATAATGAATTGAAACGTTCTGTACAGTGTAGACACTCTCTTAAAAATATTCAAGGTATTTTACAAAATGCATTTACGGGTTTTTAACGTAATTACCATTAGAGTAGATTAGAACATGGAAAATGGTACTTTATGAGGTGACTATGAAGTCTAATAGCTTTTCTCAAATCAGAATACCAGTATCAGCATTGTGGCCTGTTCTGTTCGTTATAATTATTTCCAGCAGATGTAATGTTATCTACACGTCTTCCCTCCCCGCATTCCTTCTATGCATTCTACATATAGTTAACAGCTTACAAACAGACATTAAGACTTGTCAGTTCAAAAAAAAAAAAAAGTGTAACACTCCATGTTTATTTCATCGTAGTATTCTAAGAAGACATAACCTGGCACTTAAATGTTCTGCAGATTAAGACGTGATCACATGGAACAGCACAGCAACATTGGCTCAAAAAGTTTACCTCCCTTACAAGGATACAGGGTGATTATTAAATTTCGATCCATGTTTGTGAAAAACAGATATTACATTCAAACCAATACAGTAAATGTAAACTATAACATACAGTAACACAATCCATCTAAGTTTATTCCGCCTGACCACCCTGCACTTCCACACATAACTCCTAGCGACGCACTGCTTCACGAAACACCATTGAAGATGCGTTGTTGAGCACCGCATACCTGATACGCTCATTTAAATGATAAATGGGGTTGATTTTAACTTTATACACTTGTGATTTTACGTATTTCCATGCAAAAAGTCAAGAAGACATAGATCCCAACCAATCCGGCTTCCGGGTACTCACGAAATGCGCGGGTGCTCCACCCTGTTGGCAACCATCGTTTCCAAGATGCAACTGCGGTTGAAGGAAGACCTGCAAAATACTAAATGCCGGTTACTGTGGATTCTGGAAGAAGTATGATCCATACACGTTAGACTTTGTGATCCCCAACCACACATTTACTTTTGGGATCTCATTTGTGTGTTCATATGCCCACACTCTGCAGTTATTTTGCCAACATGTGTGGAAGGTGGCCTCATCGCTAAATATCATATTTTGCAGTAAATTATCCTCTCCTACTGCCTGCAACAGGTCGGTACATATTACTTTGCGACCAGCGTCATCCCCTTTCCGTCCGATTTCGAGGTAGTAGGGCCGCTTTTATTTATTTATTTATTTATTTATTTATTTATTTATTTGCTTTGTTTTGTTTTTTCAAGGAGTAGTGGAGAATTTTGCACATTGTCGGTTGTGATACACCCAACTCGCGACTGCTTTTGGGCTTCTGCTAATTGCATCCTATGCCTGTTGCACAGTTTCAGTAGGCACAGTGCGCCTACCGGAACGTTTCATGTCCTGCGCACTACACATTGTCTTGCATTTTTGAACCAGTAGTCTGATACTTGTCATGGTTTATGGAAGTTTAGCTCAAAGTCCGCTTGAACTCCCTGGTAAGTAAATACCTTCAAACGCACACACGCCATAGCTATTTTTTTTTTCCCTTCAGAGGATAGCATCTTTAAGATCACCTATATATGCAACACATGATCAGCCGTTTTCTCAAAAATATATCCAGACTTTATAATCACTCTGTATATTAAAATTGGCAATACCGAAAAACCACAAATCTTCCTTACGATTCCTACTAAATAAAAAGTTTAATATCCCATGCCTCATGCTAAATATTTTCGAAAGGATGAAATAAAGACGCTAAAAAGTGCAACTGAAATTACCTACTATTCGCCTTTTCAGTATGCACAAAACTCCGGAAGATGCTAACTCAGGCACTTCCCCACCGGAGCTACTGGAAATACAGAATTGACATAAAATGTCCATCAATTTACATGACCACCTCAGTAGTTTAGTTATCGCGTTTGCGTCTGCGTCTGAATCACAGTTAAGCGTGTGAATAAGGTTTTTTCTCCAGGTTTTCCTCAGTCCTCATAAACGGTAAATGCCGGAGAGGTACCCTAAACTTAGGCCTGGAACGCTTCCTTCCTTAAAAAAAATCCTTTCCGAATTTATCATTTCATTTCATGTATCATCAGTGTCTACCGCCTGAGTTGCCTCAGTAGTAAAAACGGCCGTTATACACTATTCAATTCATATGTAAACATGTGTTTACCTTGTTTTATTCCTTATTTCAGACTACCACTGCATGTAGAATGATGTTTGTAGGGGAACTAGTGGCTGCCTTCAGTGCACAATTGCGCGGTTAGACATGTAGAGATGCTTTTGGGTGACATTATGAGGGAATACCTCAACTGACGATACATTGACAAATGGAATGTAAAAAACCAAAGTAGCAAATTTCCAGGACCTGAATAATCATATTCGAAGGTAATTTCAGTCACCATACTTACAGATGTCTTACGCGTTGCATTGGAGTATTGGACAAAAGCCTTGATATCGATGGCGGCCATGTTGAATTAAAATAAAAAGTTCACACCAAGATTGTTTAATAAGTTCGTGTAAAAATAAAGAAGTCATAACTTTTTTAGAATTTTTTTTTTTTACACTGTCTTCTTTTAAATCGATATACGCATTGTAGTGATTTTCTGATTTGTTTATCTCGTCCATAAAATGCAAAACATCGCTGGTCAATAAGTTTGAGGTCGTCATCGCCTACTTGTACGCAGGACCCTTTTATTCGCCAAATGAAGATGATTCTTTTTTATTTCGAAGTTTAATTGCTCCAGTGGTATAGTGTAATGATTATACCATTTTCCAAAACGTGGTCAGAATCCCAAAAACGCAATGGGCATCACGTTTCCTCTAAAGGGATTGCTTTTGGCTTCTTCGGAGCGCTTTCTCCGGTTGCAACCGACGGTTTCGACTGCTCTTTGTTTCCGGTTTAAGGTGGTAGATCCACATTTCGTCGACTGTCACATACGATCTCCGAAATTCACTCGAATTCCTTTTAAACACTTCAAATCCTGCGCAGAAGTGACAACTCGATCTCTTTTCTGGACAATTGTTAGCAAACGCGGTTCTCACCTCGCCGATAACTTTTTCATTTGAAAAATATTATGCACTCCATCTCCAGAGACTCCCACAGCTTCAGCAATCTTTCGCGCCTTCAGGCCCTGATCACTCAGTACCATGTGGGGAATTTTTCAATCATTTCGGGAGGGATTATCTCGACAGAACATGCGCATCGCTTGTGCTCGACCGTTACATCTAAACTCACCAAAACATTTACACACCATTCTAAGCGAAGGTGCAAATTTGCCGTAATGTTTTCCATCTTTGCCTTAGTTTCTGTGGGCTTTACCCCTTTCAAAAATAATGTTTTATTAACACATGAAATTCATAATTCTCCATTTTGAACAAGGTTTACAAATTTAACCAGGAAAATGACTAACACATAGTCATAGTCATGACCGTTTATAACCTCTCAACATTGCCAAATGTAACGTTGAAAACAATCTGGTGTTGCCACATATTAAGTTTGCATGGTGAGACAGTATTTATGAGCTGCCACCCCTATATTTAATTACAGTAATTATAGCAAGTAATTTTATGTAACTTCCTTATTATAGTCATGAGTGTAATACCATTTTATTTCCTGTACAAGCGCTGCATTATTTTGTGTAAAAAGTTATTTTCTCGTACCAGAAATCCACCCTAGCCATAAAATCTGGCCTGGAAATTTCTGTTGCATATTGTAACAATATTTGTAAAGATGGCCCAAGCAAACCGTTTTCTGCAGATTTCTAAAGGAGAATTCTTGAGTAAGATGTTTATTTGTATATGTTAGGGAATTGTAAAGCAGGGTAGGCATAATAAAATTATGGCCGGCAACTACAGGAATAAAAAAGACAGGCCGATAACCTCTTCAAGAGAAGAGGCTACCAGATTGAGTTGATATCTGCATGTAAAAAGTCACGTAGGCAAATTTGTTTAGTCTTGTAATTTTGCGACCCGCAGTCAGTTTTGCAACAATATTCACCGGAGCATTATCAGTAGAAGGGCTTTCTCAGTTCATGTCAGTTAGTGGAAAGCTGTAGTCAGTTTCAGAAGAGTATTCAGTGTGGAGGATAGGTACAGTCAATTCAGTTCCGTTCAGTTGAAGAGCTTTATAGTTGAGTTCAGTTGGGTCTCAGGATTAGTTGATATCAGGATCAGTCTTTATCAAATTAAGAAACGTCAGAGTGGTCGTTATAGTTAGTGCGAAAATGGCACATATTCTCCAGAAAATAACGGTAGTACATTTTATGTGGAATAGTTTATAAACAATAAATTGTTTCATCTCCCATAAAGAGAAATCTTATCAATCTCCAAGATCCTTACCCTATGGTCACAGGATCATAAAAGTATCCAGCAGCAGAGTCTCGACAGCCGTGGCAAAATATAAGTAAGCGGAAACCAGCCATCGGAGAGGAAGAAATAACATTACCCCTGAGAATCCAAAACAATAAATCATTTTTCCAAAATCTTTCCCTCCACATATTCCATCCATTACATATTTAACTATTTCCCACCGCTGCAACGGACATATACAACAGCCCTCGTGTTTACATATGAGCATGCCAAATAAATTTCATTTGCGAAAAAGCATTAATACATGAAAGTAAATGAGCCACCCTGTAAATTAAAATTCGCCTGCGGAAAATTGACTCTGTTGCCCATTATGTTGCCTGTGATGCCTTGGTGTTTTTCAGAAAAGCTCTTGTGGTTGTAGAGAAAATTAACAATATCTTGGAGGTTTCTTTCTTCTAATTTACGCACCTGCTCCAAGTTAATATCTAACATAGCTATCAGCTTTTGCAGCTCTTATCACTTGACGAATAGATGTTCTCCCACATACGAGTAGCACATACCCACATAAGGACCTCCCCTTTGCGGGAGAACCTCGTATTTCCTGCCCGGTGTTCTTCTAACACTTTGGACTCACAAGCCCGCATTGAAATGACCAAGAACAAAAAGCTATGAGCTATGCTTTCCTTCTAGAGCAGCACCTTTATGGCTCCAAGTATTGTGTTACCCGTATCATATGTTCATAGGCATTGGCAAACTCGTGATATTGCTTTCAATTTTTCTCTTTCATATTCATTTTTTCTGTCGTTCCAGTTAAATCATGGCGTGAGCGCCCTAGAGTATCAAGGAGAAAGGAAGTTTCTAATTAAATCTTCAGAATCCACATGAATAGCGTAACAATGGAATAGATCAGAAAATATTCTGGTTAAATAGCATTAGAATGCATAAGTTCCACTGATAATTTAAATTATTATACAGACTGTAACAAACAGGCGTGTCAAAACTTTGGCAAATTATTTCTCACATATACAGGATAAAAAATAATATGAACCTGGGTTCAGAATTGCTTTATTTCCTTTTTAGACCCCCCCCCCATTTTACATCTGTACCACATAGCATAAAATTCAAAAACAAAACTGTAGGAAACCGAAAATCATATGACATATTCAAAGTGTCCTCCATTAGCACAGGTACATCCATCAACCTGCTGTCACATGGACTCCCTGATGCACTGATGTAATCTCCAACGTATTTTCCGGTAGCCTTGTAGAATACGACCTCTAAATATTCGGTAATCCATAGATCATATCAATACCCGCCAACTCCGGATTTCAACACCTCATTTTCTGTACCTGGAACGAGGTTCATAAACACGCAGGACTGACACTACGTGCTCGGAGCTACGTCAAGCATTGAAGAGAGTAGCATAACAAGCGGACTAAGTTGTACAGAACGATCACAACAACGATGAACCTGGAACTAGGAGTAGTTGCAACACCCCCCGTCCCATTTAACCAGAGGTAAAAGCGAATGTTAACCTATGTACACATTGAACAATTTTGTTGTTGTGGGGTTTTAGTTAAGGCGTAGCTATACTGGCATCAATGTAAGCGAAATTGTAGACAAAAGGATCTAACAGGGAATAAAGCATTTCCGGACCCACGTTCATATAACATATTTGCACACTCTATATACAAGGAATGTTTCCCCAAAATTTTGACATCCTGTTTATTGATTTATTACAAACAGAGGTATATATAGATAACATTAAGATTAATTTAATTCCCATATCTCTCTCTCTCTCTCTCTCTCTCTCTCTCTCTCTCTTTTATGCCAGTCATTAGTATATCGCCTTCTTCACAATACATTGTAGAAATAATATTGATGTAGCGCAATTTTCAGCTCAAAAAAGTAATCATTGAATGCCATACAAAGAATACGCAGATCTGAAAACATTTAAAACTTCACCGCGGTAAAATCGGATTGGCTATATGGACCGAAAACAGTAATTCTGCATTTGCACACTAAAAACAAAACAAATCGGCGATGTCTTCTAATTTCTGGCTTCCAAAGTGCACAGTGTCTGCATTTGTCTCTAATCTTTGACTCAGATAACATTCGCATACCTGCTAATTCTTTACGATCCTTAAAAAGTGTTAGAAATTATTTTCAGTACATGATTGACTCTGAAATTTGAGTTTATATCCCATTCTTAAATTTTTCTATTTCCTCATGGACTTGTGTTAGCGTAAACATGTCTCGCCTTAATTCCTGGCATTATTCTGTATATTCCTTCATTAACGCTTTTCTTTGCTACCAGAGCTGGAACAAATCTACCATCTTAACTGTAGTGTTTTCAAATTGATACAGTGCGGGCAGTAATAAGGAAGAAGCACGTGCTGTTAACCGATTCCTTTGTCCTTCTGTGTACAAGCCTAAAGAAGTTGAAGCGTTGTCTTTGTGCCGTTTGGTGCTTGTTTTCACTGTATTTGTTTGTGTTATAATGCCAAAAAGTCTGTACACTTTAGAGCACAAAGTGTTCATGTATGATTCGTATGTGAAAGCAAACTGTTGTAGAAAAGTGAGTCTATGATTTGTAAGAAAATTCGGCGGTGTTTCTGCTTCTTATAGACGTACTGTTCTTAATCTTGTGAATAGATTTAGGAAAACGGAATCATTTTCGATAAGAAACGAAAATAAATTGCCGTGTTCTTATCGAGGACAAGCTTGACGAAATGAAAGGAAGATTAGAACGAATTTCAAAGAAATCTCTGGGAAGGCTTGTGCGAGAAACAAGTAACAAGATTTTCATAAACCTCGGCCACTAAACTTTTAAATTGAAAACAGTTTAAGTTAATTATTGTTCAGCAATAATATTGGGCGATAAAGTAACTGCAACTGGGTTTTGAATAATGTTACGAATGACTATATTGACCGACGTTTAATTTTTTCGTGGACGAAGCATGGTTTCATTCACATGACCATGTAGCAACGTATTGGAGTGCAGACAATCCATCCTTTACAAGAAATGGCATTGCATGAACAAAAAATTGTTGTACGGTGCACAGTGAATACTTTAACAGTTTCTAGACTCAAAAGTAATGCTTGTATTATTTACACTATAGATGAAACAAAATTATAATTAGTCGAAACAAAGAATGATCTCGGAGTAATGTTCAACTTATCATTTACTAAACATATTAATAACATTGTTAGTGCAACACATAAGAATCTGGGATTTATTATTTGTAATTCACCTTATTTTAATGATCTAAAAAGTCTATTTATGTTATACAATTCATTTGTCACATCTAAACTTTGAATATGGAGTCCTTACATTGACAAATATGTTAAACATTGAAATAATTCAACGCAAATTTCCAAAGTATGCACTTTTTCAAAAAAAAATCTATTTTAACTTCTTATGACACTTTACTTCAATTATTTCAGTACCAGTTTTTATCTCAAAAAAAAAAAAAAAAAAAAAAAAAAGGAACCGTCACTTGTTACTTTTCCTTTACAAAATATTACACAATAAGTTTGATGATTCAAACCTAAGACAATCAATATGTCTTTATGTTTCAAATATTACACAAACCGATTTCGTAATATCTTTTTTATTCCAAGAGTCAATATTGGTGGTTATAAATATTCTCCTGTGCTTAGAATGCAAACATTATATAATAAATTACATTATTTAACTATTGATATATTCAATATGAATCTGTATACTTTCGCTTTATCCTGTGATCATTTATTACAAATTATCATACCAACATTACCAATTTTTTGTTTTGTTTTCGTTCTTTTTGTTTTCGTAACTTATTGTCATATTTGATTTATCGTATTCTTTTTATTTTGTTTTATTTTTTCATTGTCTTATAATTGTAAGGATTATATCTGATTAAGTGAACATTGTAATTGGGAAATCTGTAAAATTCACATAAATAAATAAATAAAGGCCATCAATAATATTAAAATACCCTGAATTCGTAGATTTTTTTGTTTATTTATTTACGAACGCTCTTTAACATCTCAGGTCATCAGCGTCCCATTCAATTCAGGGAGTGAAATAGCCGACAAATTTTGCTCAGAGGCCTCTTCTTTCAGGCTTGAGGTTCTTTTTCGTGGCGTAAATGAATGACACGGGACCCACGGCGTTACTACCTTTCCGAAGGAAGCCATACTTACGATTTTTACGCCTGGTCGGGTTTGAACCCACGATCTTGGGTTTATGAGGCAAGTAAGGTTACCACTACACCACCAGAACCGACAAATTCGTAGAGATAGAGATAACATAGTCTCAGCATTTTCAAAAGTTATTGAACGTAACCTTTTTCCATTAAAAACTCTGCTACAGTGCATACTGCTGTTAGCTTTAATTGAAAAAAAACTTTAACTCATTAGTAAAGGATTAAGGATAGTGCGAGCTCCAAATCTTATTGTATGCAATTTCTTGAAAAATAAAGTATACCGAAATAATCCACATACGCTCGAAGAACTGAAAAATAATAAAAAGAAATTATAAAAGGAAGTACTGCGTGTAAATGCAAGTTTTCTTAAAAGTGCAAGATGTGTGAGGTGGCACAAGGATATCGTTTCCAATATCTTCTATGATAAAAATATATGACTATCGTGCATGAGAGATCTATGCGCTTGAATTGAGGGGTTACGTACCTCCGGCCCAGCCGGCAGACAGCAGACTTCCAGCCACCACGCGGCCCGCGCTCTCGCGGATTACTTCCATTTGAAAGCACTGTAGTAATTTCAATGTTATTGTCAAGTGGTGTTATCTACAATCACAATATTCCGAAACAAACCAGAACTAAGAATTATACACGTAGGAAAATAACTCTGCATGAAGAAGAAAAGAGGGGAGAAGACGATAGAGCATAATATTGTGCTGTAGTGCCTAGTTTTCTGTGGCACAACCTGTTTTATCGTAAAACATTTGGCAACACTGCTTAACTGTATCTAATGTACCCAGTCTGTAATAGCAGTGACTATCTTCCTTTAAACCTTGACCTTGTGATCAATAAAGCACCACTTTCCTTAAGCAGTATGGTGTCTATACCAAGATTATGTTTATGTAACCGTTACATAAAATCACTTTTTCGTGATGTCAATCCTACTCTCACGAGCACACACATAGGCCTTTAAATATACGTATACCAAAATTGTTTTAAAAAATTAAAAAAGGTACTTTTTTCAACAACTCTTTGTATACCATTATCGCAAGCAGAATATGTGAGCCCCCCCCCCCACTCAAATTAAAATAAGGATAGAACGGAGGATAGTCGGTCCTGGTGGTGTAAAGGTAACCATACTTGCCTTCTAAACCAAAGATCGCGGGTTCAAACCCGGCCAGGATCGATGAATTTTTCGGGTATAAAAACCCTAAGTATGGCTTCCTTTGGAAGGGAAGTAAAGCCATGGACCCATGTCGTACATTTACGGCACGATAAAGAAACTCAAGCCTGGAAGAAGAGGCCTCTGAGCAAAATTTGTCGGCTGTTTTACGCCTTGAATAGAAAGGGACACTGATGACCTGAGATGTTATACATCGTCCGTAAATAAAACAAATCAACAATCAACAGAATGGAGGAAAACAATAGCAACAATAATTAATAAAAAAACAACGATCTGTTGGAAGTCACTGTGCTGTTCAACTCCCTTCCCACCTTATTGTATAACTTAAAACTATCTCCAAAATTTCGGGCATTAGTTTTCGTCCCAAAAGGTATATTATGCTTCCTATAAATTTACTGGTCGGTCCTGGTGGTGTAGTGGTAGCCATACTTGCCTTTTAAACCCAAGATCGCGGATTCAAACCCGGCCAGGACCTTTGGATTTTTTCGGGCGTAAAAATTCTAAGTATGGCTTCCTTCGGAAGGAAAGTAAAGCCGTGGTTCCGTGTCATAGATTTACAGCACGATAAAAAACCTCAAACCTGAAAGAAGAGACCTCTGAGTGAAATTTGTCAGCCGTTTCACGCCCTGATTTGAATGGGACGCTGATGATCTGAGATGTTAAAAAGCGTCCATAAATTAATCAGTCAAAAAAAAAGTAACTGCATAACGACATATGCACTCTGTTGTAGGTATTTACTGAAAAAAACATTAATTCATAAGTAAAAGTTTTTGTAAATATACTGCCAAGAGTTATATCACTTTTACATTATTTGTCTGCTAATGTGATTTACCTGTAATTGTTAAGAATGTTCGTAAATGTTGCTACTACCTGATCAAGATGATGATGGTGATGATTCTATCCTTGATTAGTCCTCATTGTAAGGAACTAAAGCCAATAACACAGGTGGTTATTTCAAATTTCCACGGCATTGCTGTTATGGCAATTCGCTTAGCAGAAAAACAAAACGCAAGAAACAAATGCTGGACACAGAGGTATTATTACAGCCATGTCAATGATTTTTGCTGGGGTTAATCGACCTCTACTTCTCTGCGCATATTGCAAAGCGGATAGAATTGCCGCTCTTCGGGTTGTTGTAGAATTCGCAATGTCCTCTACACGTGATACGTGTCTACCCAGCAATTGGCAGATAGGTGGGTTTTGGATGAACTACGAAGGCTTTTATTATGTTCGACCTTGGTCCTTGGCGTCATTATAAAAGCCGGAACTAACAAGTACTGTATCGGCTGTCTGTTATAAACGGGAATTGCGCTGTTGCGTTTTAGTTCGCTGCTGAAAAATTAGAAGAGTTATTGAATTATGATATGGCTACCAGCTAGACCCTTTCCCACGATATTAGTACAAGTCCTTGGAAAGTATGGAGTTGTAAGTTTCTATTCCTCAAAATAATGTACAGCACTTGTAAACTATTAGTAAAGAGTTACAATTAGTGACACATAAAAGGGTAAGAGAAACAGCTGTTTGTCACATGTCAGGCATTGAATCAGGCTATGTCCACTCCTATATATTCATATTTTTGAATGTGCAGAACGAATTATTGTAGCTCTTAGTATATTGTGGCACATTTGTTGCTTACACATTGTACAGTATTTTGAGGGTTCGTTAACATAGTATTGCTGAGGGAAAGTTGACGGTAATTTCGAAGCGACTGTTAGCAGCATCAGAGGGATTTTTGTTTTGTTTTTGTTTACTTTCGGATGCCTTTAACATCTCAGGTCACCAGTGTCCCATTCAAATCAGAGTGTGAAACGGCCGACTAATTTTACTCAGAGGTTCTTTATCGTGCCGTAAATGTACAACACGGGACCTACGGCTTTACTCCCCTTCCGAAGGAAGCCATACTTAGGATTTTTACGCCCGAAAAAAAGCAATCGGTCCTGACCGGGATCGAACCCACGATCTTGGGTTTAGAAGGTAAGTATGGTTACCACGCACTACCAGGACCGACTACATCAGAGGGAGCGGCAGTAGTAATTTATATAGAGGGAATTTTTACTGAAAGATAAAAAAGAAACACTTAATTTTTAAACATATTTTAAAATAAAAATCTGTTTTAATGAAACAAAGACATAAATATTCAAACAGAATTTCATTAACAATTATTCAACAACATTTCATCATTCAAGTAACGCGTAAGGGGTATATTTAAGCGCAAATTCTATCCCATTATTGATTTAATGCAGAAAAAAAACATTACAATAAACAACACTTTTTTAAAAATATTAGAAGCTAACACTTTCTATGGTTCTCTAGCTACTTGTGTAATATAACCACGGTCTCAGTAATAAGTGTTGCAACCTCTAGCCCGTATTCGGTCAGGCATGGTCCGGATAAGATCTGCAATCTCCTCTTGCGGTATCAGTTCCCATTCCGCTTGAAGTGCAGCCCGAAGATCTGTCAGAGTCAGGGAATCGACCCTTAGCAAGCCTCCCAGGCAAATTTTAACGGATTCAGGTCTGGACTGCGTCTGGCCATTTGTTCAATCCCAACCACATCCAGGAACTCAGAAACATACGAGAAATGTGTGGACGAGTGTTATCGTGCATAAGGATAATGTTGTGGCCTATAACGGGTGCAAAAGGTACTACGTACATGCTCAGCAAGAATACCTCGATAAACCGATGAGCTGGCAGTGACCCATTTTCGATGAACGCCAGCTGTTCCTGCTTCAATGCTGATCCCTGTCCAAACCAATACTGAACCCCCATTAAAAGGTGTCATTGAAGAGAAAGTGCAGAGTGATTTACGTCCTCTTGGCCTTCTCCAAACTCTTCCTCCCATCTGCTGCCCTCAAACAGAACTTGCTCTCATCCGTGAAGAGCTCCTCCATTGCTCCATAGTCCAATTTTGAGAGTGCCAGCAAACTGCATCCGAGAGATAATGGTGTTGCCTGGTTAGCAGTGGTCCCTTTGCAGGAGTGTAAATTCACTTCATACAGTCTCCTAACTGCCCTTTCACTGATGTTAACATGCCGTACTTGCTGCAATTATTCCTGGCCTCCACCGATGTTCAGCGCCGATCGCGAAGAACGTGCGGTAAAACAAAGCGATCGTCGTCTTCAGAGATATTCCTCCTATGGTCAAATCTGGGCCTCTTGGTGTAGATACCATCCTCTCGGAACAGTACTGCGTGCAACACGACTTAGTCCACCTCCACTAATGCCACAGCCTCACTGCGTCTTCAGCTCTAAGAGTCATTTCAAAATGTTAAAACTGACTTAAGATCGATTGCTAAGCAGCCTGGATATTTAAAATTATCACGTAGCACAACAACAATTTTAAACATTAAAGCATTGTTTTGTGGTGATTGTGTAAAATGCCGCCTTATGCACAAAATTAACGGTATGTTAGTCAGAATCCAAAAAAGTTCCAAATAAAGGACTAAAGCTTTTAAAATCCATCGACGAACCAATTTTTGTAATGTCGCATGGTTGAGCTTATACAATGCTTGAAACTCGAGTTTCAGTGTTAAAAAACAAAAAGCAAACAGAGAATAGCCTGCTGTTTCGCTTCCCCCCCCCTTTCTTTTTTCCCTGCGTATAGTTATTGTGTCCTCTTTGGTTGCTAGTCAACTGTTTCAGGGGTAGGCAGGAGACTCGCTGCACAGGATCTACAGCAGTCAATGGTACATTTTTTGTTAATGCTGTATAGTTATAAATATCAGTGGGCAGAAAGAACGCGCTAATTATTTTATTGTTACATAGAAACTAACGTGGGTGTTGCCGGCATCAGTTACTTTCTGTGTTGTGGGGACATACAACGGAATCAAATGTAAGTTTTGGGGATGATGTCATTTGTTTTTATGTATATAAATGTTATAGGTTAGGTTAGGATATGTTTTGTATATTTCTTAGGTTGTTTTCTTGTTTTATGATTGTGCAAACAATAACATTGTTTCAACCGAGTGGGGACCTGACAGCTGATGTGAAACATACCTTGTATAGATTGTTGAGCGTTCGTTAACACAGCATTGAAAGGGAGAAAGGCATTCCTTATTTGGAAGATTCGATTAGCAGCGTTAAAGGGCTTTTTTATTTATTTGCTTTACATACTCAGGTAATAATCAACGTCCAATAAAATTTGGTACCGATAAAGTCCCTCTCTGATAACTTGGAAGAATGTAAACACACACATATAATGTGATCTAGTGAATAACAAGTGTGCTATTTAAGAAAATGCCTTCCCTTCGTAGCCCAGCGATGTGTGTGATTTTCATGTATATAAACCACGTAGAGCATGCGTCCCCATACTTGAATTTCGTAGAACGTGATATTTGTAGGCAAAAGAGCCACATCTTTTGGTGGAGGCGCCGGAAATCTGATGAAAATTAGCACACTGTTCAAGAACAATTATATTAATATCTCTTCTCTGCCCTCCTCCACCGCCACGGGCGGCCGAGGTCGTTAAGTCCCGGACTCGTGAACGGGAGGTCTGGGTTCGAATACGCCAGGAACGTCTCCCTGACTGAGGGTTTTTTCCAGGTTTTCCTCAGTCCTCACAATGGCAAATGCACAAACGGGGAGGTACCCTAAACTTAGGCCTGGAACGATTCCTTCCTTAAAAATAAATCCTTTCCCAATATATCATTTCATTTCATGTATCACAGTTCCATCGCCTGTGGTGCTTCTGTAGCAAAAAACGGGCGTTAAACATTATTCATTCCCTTCCTCTCTTCGTGTGTGTCAACGCTCCAAAAAGCACATAAGGCTATAAGGCATCATCCAGCTCTTTTCAGACGTTTTCCCTGGATATGTGCAGCCTTTATGATTATAAGCTCCAATAATAAAAATAATATGCTGATCAACTTCTTTCACCAGCAGAAAACGCCAAATTGTAATAACTTTTTAGTAAAAAGTTTTGTTGTGTTCCCTGGTGTTAATTCTTATGATCACCAAGTTTGGTTCAATATTTTGATATTGAGAAGCCCAGGTGCAAAGGCGTGCGTAAATCACTTTTCAGGTTTAGTTTTACACTGTTGTGAAATGAAATTTTCAGCTGTAAAGTTATTGCTTGAGGTTTGGTATATATGATTTGATGTTTTGCTCTGTCTGTGATTTTCTACAAATTTGGAAAAGTAGTGAAAGAAAAGTATCATATCGTATCAAAAATTTAAATTAATTACTATTTTCATTTTTATGTTTGTTTCATATGTGGTTATTGGTTTTAAGTATTCTCTGCAGAAAGTCACTAAATGTAGTTTTATTTTATAAGTAACTGAGATAAAACAATGTACAGGCAGTTACTATAGAGTGTATATTACTAAATCCAGATGGCATAAACATATGGTTCAAGATGATGCAATAAAACTTATATTTCGGAGAACTTGTACTCTTCTACCCAACCGCTGCAGTTGATACTGTAAATCTCTTTTTTATTTTACAAAATAATAAAGAAAGTTAATCTCAGTATGTAGTTTTCAGTAATATTATAGGATTATTTCCCTTAAATGTGCTAATAGGACTTTGACCTTCAATTATCTAGCGGCCTGAGCCTTGAGACAAACGCATTTATTGTCCAGAGACATCTAGATGGGAACGTGGCAGCAGCGGGCAACGAAAAGACTGATAGAACTATAGCGGAGAAGCGGAGGAAGCGGAAAATTGTAAATCAATATTTGGAACATAATAAGTATAAATTTTTCAATAATAAACCACTAATGACAATAATAAAGAACTTTCAGTAGTTTAGGACTTTCAACTAGAACTCTTAAGAGTCAAAAAACAAATTGGAATTCCGTATTTCTTCTTCTCGTTACTACGGCATTTGATTCTTTCATAAATGAGGCACTTTGAGGTAAAACTCATGAAAACAAACGTTTTTCCGAATTAAGCATAAACACTAGAATAAGCTTGATAACCTGATCATATCGGATTTTAGACTAAAAATTGCAGTTTAGCGTGCCTAAAGTAAGCTCAACATTTTATAAATTAGACCTTATTTTAGTAAAACTATACATTTTAGGCACATATGACTAAGATTTTTAAACTTATTCGTTTAGTTTAAATGAACAAATTATACACTAAAATACAAAATACATGTCATAAATGCATTTCAGTTTGTTAAAAAATTATCCCAATTACTTTTAAAGTTTTCTCAGTTTCACCCAAAGCACAATATATTTTCCCCTGAGCATTCTTCACTATTACTACTTGACTACAACGAGATTGATTTTTACGTTGTAAGTGTTCAATGCTTGCATGTTTGATATTATGTAGGCAATATCTTTTTTTCCATGACGAGTCATTGAGATACACTTCCACTGCTTTTACACACGCTGCGGCAATTCTTCAATAATTGTGACCACTGCTTTAAAAGATATAGAATAATACGCCAGAATCCATGTTTCCCATCGTGTTACAACAGCCTGAAGTGGGAGTGGAATATCTCTGAACGTTGAAATCCTAGATGGTGTTTTTAAAAAACATGTGGAGTTTCAGCAACCATGTGTGAAGCAGCATCAATACGAAACAACAGAATTTAGAAGCATCTTTATTACCAGAGTTTAATGACTGTAGGCCTTTGTTTACAAAATAAGCAATTGTTTCGCTATTCACTTTCGGAATTTCCTTAACGCATGCGGAATCGAAGGTTCCCTACTGTCATACTTGCTACATCATCTATTCAAATAATTTGAGATTTTATCTATAGAGACCCATTTATAAGAATCGCCTACATCCTAAGCGTCTAAATCATTTTTTCTTAGAGTACTTTAAAGAGGATATTTTATTTGCAATATTTTTGTAAAAACTCTCTTAAAATCGTGTTTTAAATTGCATTCCATGGAATGTTGACAGCAACAAACGTAAATCTGCATGAAATATCTGCTGAAGTTGCTTGAAGTGGGCTGTGCAGTAAAATTTGTTTGCTTTGATTTTTCTTCTGAGTTTTTGCCTTACGTCCCGCCTCTTGCACATGCTGCCTCTAGTGGTTCTGCACTTATGCAAAACCTAAAACGTGTAGAAATTAACTAAATTAAAATCCTAAATGTTGTATTGCCGTATTTCTATCACAAAGTGCGAATACCTGGTTCGAAATCTCAATGACTCGTAAATATTTTAACTATCAAATTTAAAAATGTATAGTATTTATAGGACTAACTATGTGTGCAGAACCAGATAGTACTTGGCATTGTATACTGTAATGCAAGCAAAGCAAGTTTTGGAGGGAACAGTTTCTATTACGAAAGCGGGAAAACTTACCGGATGAAATAAGAGGTAGAAGAATTTTAAATTTAAAATCAGATGAAAACGTTAAGGAAAAATACATAGGCAAGGTAAGACAAAAATGGTTATGGGTGTAAAATACTTAGGAAATGATAATAGAACTGTCAGATAGTGAAAGGAGGATGAAACGAGTAGGGGAGGGTATGGGACTAGTTATCTAGCATTAGATACACAAGATCCTTATACAACAATAACCAGGGTGTTAGTCCTAAGGAATGAGTAACTCTCAAGGATAGACATTTGGCTGAATGGATTTAATTAAAAAAGAAGGAAGGTTTAGTATTGTAGAAAATATAACTTAATATTGTATTGAATGTATAAATTACATTTAATGTTGTGTTTTGTTTTTGGTTGGATCGGAGCCCGGTCCCCTGGATATTCCAGTGATAGTTGCTCGTGAACCGGGTACTAGGGGACTGAGCCAATCAAAGTGGAATAAATTTTGACTAGAGGTAGTGCCTTCTGGAATTGCCGAAGGCATTGTTCCTAATGATTATATTTAAAAGTGACGTTTTTTTTTATTTGTGTATATTTTGAATTTAAAAAAATCTGTATATAATGCATGAGAAATAAATACTAAATAAATAAAATATAAGACTACTCATTAAAATATATATATATATATATATATATATATATATCAACTATTGTTAGAAACCTGTTTGCTACAAATCTTGCAGAATGTTATTTTTCCATCCTAAGGGATGGAAATGTATGGAAATTCTGTTAGCCATTGCCGAATGAGCACACTCTTTGCACTTTTATCTTTTAGCATATTAATCTACATAAGAATGGTGTGCTACACTCCAAACGTTCAATGCAATTAATAAGAAGAGTGAAAGCGGCTTAACCCTTATATAGCATTGTTGTTAAAACTATAATTGAAGAAAATACAACGTTACACCCATTGTTGCATTTCCCGGTATGTAAGCAAAAATATCTTTAGTGTTGCTTACGTGTAAGAGTATGTGAAGAAATAGTGAAATAACGAAACTGTACATTGATTTTACGTATTTTAAGCTTAATATTTAATAAATTAGTCTCTAACAATCATTTTAGGGTATTTTAGAGCACTATAAAACTTTATGAATAGCTTTTAATTTTCGTGAAATATAAATAGTAATAATTATTGTTCCCTTTCTTCTAAAAGAATAAAATATGCGATGTCTGCTGAACACGTAACAAGGCTCTACATCAAAGGTGTAAGTTAGACACTTGTTATGCCAAGGCACTGTTCACCTAGAACACTGTCGTGGAATATTAAACATGAAAAGGTTTGCTGCTCTCACAAAACAGATGCATATGCTGGTTTTCCATGTGTGTGCAACGTTTATAGAATAGTCTCTTGACGGCTACCTTTGAAGCATAAAGTCAAAAGTGCTCGAGGAGAAACACACAATTTTCAAAAATCATAAATGTTTTGTAGCCCCAAAGCGGAATTTTAAACATTTTATACGTTTATATTTATTTTCTTGTTTTTCCCCTCATTGGCGCTATGGCCCAGGGTGAATCTTGGCCTGTCGCAGCGATCTCTGTTTCTTCTACCTCCTTCTAACGACTTCAATGATAGAGGGTAGTATTGTAGGGGGGACATGTAATCAACATACCAGCATCTCGCAGATCAAACAAAGCCACCTCTCTATCGGGAGCTATTCAGGGCTTTCACGAGGCTGGGTGGATCCTGGTTCAGACCTCCCTAACTTAGACAAATTCCTAAGCAGGTACCGAGAATCAAACCTGGGTCTCCCGACCAGCTATTAGCTACGCTAACAACTAGATCAAGGTGTTCTATTATTTAATTAAAAATGCAGTATATATAAATCATAAAATTACATCTTAGTATTTAAAATTGCCTTTAACACATATTTTACAGAAGATAAATCACGTCTTTGAATTGATAATAAAGATTTTTACAATTTGCTTACAGTATATCGGTCAAAGGAAAAAAATTAGCACTATTAAAGTACGACACCTACAATTGATTTGCTAGAGATGGAGGGTATTTCGGTACTTTGGCCTTGCTCAAAGGCTGGCCGTTTGTATCTAGAGACACCGCACGGCCAGTATCCCAGACAGTGAATCACGGACGAATACCCGGCCAAGCCTCTCACCCTCCAACGAAGCCCTCAAAACAACCGCTTTCATATCAGAGTCCGATAACATCTATATGTTCAAAACGCAAGCCACCATCACACTGCACCAGCCCACCTCGCCTATAACAAAACGAATAAAATGTATATATGAAATGAAAGAGCAGAATATTCGTGCAAAGATCCATCTGTAGCATTCGCCAAAGCGACCAGGGAAAGCCACCAAATGGTTACCTGCAAGGGGTTTTAACCCGCGACCCCCCGAATGCATGTCGATTGTTACAGCCTAAACCACTCCGCTCGGTAGGACAGCTTAATAATTGGATTACTAAGTATTATTAGTATCGAAGGGTTTATAAGTGATCATGTATATAAAATATGGATTTTAATAACAATGAAGAATGGAAAATGAACAAGATCTATGAATCTGCGATCCTTTAGAAGCGTGGCAAGTTCTAGAAAAGAAAGACTTTTAAAAAATAATTTCATATTTTTTAATCCTTGAAAAAAATCGGTTCCAAAAGGCAAATGCAATATGTGCATTGGAGAATAATCAGGTAATGTATAGTCGGACAAGGAACAGTCTTGGATTTGAACAAACAACCGCACCAAAATTCAGTTAGAGATCATTTATGATGTTTGTTTTTCTCTAAGTAAAACTTCGGAATTGTACACTAGAGGAATCCGTTTATTCACCCTTCGCTTGCTTGAATTTGGGCAAACAAAACTGCACCACAAGTCAGCTATAGACCATTTACTTCAATTGCCACTCCAAAACATGCGATACAAACCCTGCAAAATCTCAACTAGCTTAGCAGAAGAAGTGAAGGGTGGCTATTGATCCCTATAGTGAGCAACTGCGGCTTTTACGAAAAATGAATATTACCATTTAATTCATAGGATAATGGAGCACTCCTTTTTTAAAGACAACTTGTCCATAAATTGTCCGAAATTTCCAAGTAAACGTCTGTTACACCTCTACTTACGTCAAACCGCGCAATCAAGCACTGACAATGGCCACTCGTTCCTCTTTAAACATCATTCTGTATTGATATTCAGAAATTAAAAATAAAAACTGTTTTCAGGACTTTATAACATAGTGCCTAGAAAATGGACGGCGGCCACGTTGAAATAAGATCAAGTGTACCATATCTAGATGTCATACATATTATGTCATATGTAGTGGTTACCATACTTGCTTCCTAAACCCAAATCGCGGGTTCGAACCCGGCCAGGACCGATGGATTTTTTCGGGCGTAAAAATCCTAAGTATGGCTTCCTTCGGAAGGGAAGTAAAGCCTGGGTCCCGTTTGTGGCACGAAAAAGAACCTCAAGCCTGAAAGAGAGGCCTCTGAGCAAAATTTGTCGGCCGTTTCACGCCCTGAGTTGAATGGGATGCTGATGACCTGAGATGTTAAAGAGCGTCCGTAAATAAATATTAAAATTAACATATTATTTCATGAAAACGAATCGAAAGTTCATGTTCATCCTGTATTTAAAAACTTCCATTTGGCTGCTTCCAAACATCTTTTATTTGGTCTTTTAAAGGGATTGGTTTCACACCCACGCGTTAAGCCTCCTCCTTTCTCTAAAAGATGCGTTTTTGTATGAGTTATTTATTATTATTATTATTATTATTATTATTATTATTATTATTATTATACACCACTGTGACCGGAACAACATGAATCAAAACAATAATGGCTTTCTTCAAGTGTGATATTGATTTACCTTCACTTTCACCCACTGTAAGCGTTTTGCAGAATTAGAACATAGAGAGAGGTTGGGAAGTTTGTGGATGGCTTGAAGCATTACTTTGTTTTTATCGTGGATGAGAGATATGCTCCAGTGAACCGTGAGATATTAACAATGCGAACATCTCCCCGCACGCTCCTATCGTCAACATCATACATTATATTCAAAACATGTACACAGTACAGTTCATTATCATGTACAAACAGAAATGGAAGGATTTACGGGCAGCCTGTTGGAGCACTTCCTGCTCAAAGTAAATTTTTGTCCGTTCTTTGCTGACGTTGTAGAAAGCGGAAGACCTTCCAGTGTTGAATGTTAGTCTGAGCTGGATTCCAGGAATTCTTACGCTGCCAGCTCTGTCGCGAAATGCGAATTCCTATCAAGGGAAATGTCGAAATCAATCATCAGTAATTGCTATGTTCTTGTCCTCGAGGTCTTTTAACAAGTTTATTTTTAAACTGGACACTTCCATGTTTTCCTTGGACGACCTTGCCTTCTTTTCCCCTTTAGACAAATTTTATAGTATTTTACTGTTCTTGTTTTATCAAATTCTGTAAATTTGAAAAAAATTAATTTATTTTATGTTCTCGTATATGTACTCTCGTTACATATCAATACTGTCTCTTTAAGCATATTCAAATAAAAAAGGGTTAAATTTAAAAAGATTAAAGGAAATTAATGTAATAATAATAATAACAACAACAACAACAATAGCAATAATAATAAGTATTCACAGTTTATTAAAATTAGTTAAGTAGGAAAGCCAATTTTAATTCGAAAAAAATCTTCGGAAACATCTATATCAAAAGTTACTAAGAATATGACGCTTGCAGCGTTTAATAAAATGGATATTTTTTCCGACACAAAAAATCGAACATAAGAAGAACGGTCGAGTACATGAGGAGAACTAATGGGAAGTGAACACCCAAGAAAATATTTTTCTTGTTTTTCTTGTTCAAATGTCTTTTCTAGCATCTAACAGTAATTGCGCCCTCTCAAATGTTTACTTGGTTATCTTAACCTTCCTTTACGTGTTTACTAATACTAAACAGAACAAAAGACACAGAGATAAAATGAAAAAGACTCGACACGCTGCGTTGAGGGGCAAACTTTCAACCATTCGCGTGGGCCGGTTTCTTAAAGTGTCTACCAATTGTTTCCCACGTTCAAGGAGCGCCTGTCGGGACATGGGTTCATCTCTAGTAAAGAGGACAAACGTGCCGTCAGCTGCCAGTTACATGACCCAACCTTATGCACTCGGCAGGACAAGTGTTTCGTCAGTATGAATATCTATCTTACATATAAGATAAGACAAATAACATCAGTGACACATTATTAGCAACTTACCCTCCATTACGCGAAGATAATCTGACAATCAATTTACCACTTTTATCCAAGTGCTTGAAAGACAATAATAAAAAAAAACAGTTAAAATTAAGAGGTTTTAATCATCCTGATATTTATATTTAGGCCTGTGTATTATTTTCTTATACTAACAGGGCGTGTACATTGATTTGAAACAAAGTAAATAAAGGGGGGGGGGATTTTTTTTGTTTTTTTTTTTGTTTTGTTTTTTTTTTTTTTTTGGTATATTTACGAATGCTCTTTAACATCTCAGGTCATCAGCGTCCCATTCAATTCAGGACGTGAAAAGGCGAATAAAATTTGCTCAGAGGCCTCTTCTTTCAGGCTTGAAGTTCTTTATCATACCGTAAATGTACGACACGGGATCCACGGTTTTACTTCCCTTCCGAAGGAAGCTATACTTAAAAATTTTACGCCGGAAAAATCCATTGGTTCTGGCTGAGATCGAACCCGCGATCTTTCGTTTAGGAGGCTAAGTATGGTTACTACTACACCACCAGTACCGACTTCATGGGGGGAGCAAAGGTTCAATTTTCTTTATATTTAAAAATAATACAAATAATAAAAAATAAAAAAAATTACTAATACTTTCAGACCATTAATTTCAGAGGTTTCAGGCAGAAACGTGTCGCTTATTCCTTAACGCTTTTTTATTTTATTTTGCAAAAAAAAAAAAAAAAAATCAATTATGCTGATTATACCAATGTGCCTCCGATGACACATAGTATGAATGAATGGTGTCTAACGCCCGTTTTTTGCTACAGAGGCACCACAGGCGATGGACACAGATGATACATGAGATGAAATGATATATTGGGAAAGAATTTATTTTTAAGGAAGGAATCGTTCCAGGCCTAAGTTTAGGGTACCTCCCCGGCATTTGCCATTTATGAGGACTGAGGAAAACCTGGAAAAAACCTGTCAGGGAGGACGTTCCTGGCGGTATTCGAACCCAGACCTCCCACTCACGAATCCGTGCCTTAACGACTTCGGCCACCCGCGGTTTGGCACATAGTAAAACAGTAAAATCACCCCTTAGTTTTCATCAGATAGTATTTCCTTTTTCCTGCTCTTTTATGTTACGACTCGTTTTCCACTATTTTCTTCCGAAACAAGTCTTGTTAACTGGATGGACTGCCTAAACTATCTGCTCAGTTTCCATGCTCTACTGGTGAACCATGGAAGGTTGTGATAAAGCTGAAGATATAATAATAAATTCTTAGATGCATAAGATGGACACCCTAAACCTCAAACAATAAGGCTCTGACGGAAGTAACACCCTTATTTAAAACAATATATATAATATAACTGTACAAACGTATTGTCTTAGTATCCTTTTCGTTCCAGGTTATCTGAAGTAAAATGACCCATCGACTGGCAATGGAAGAAAAAGTGAGAGCAGTGAAGCTGAACCCTCGGCCTGTTGCCTACGCTTCTCGACGACAAAATTTCATGGGTGCCTTTCGCTGTGTTTCGTTGAACCCCTCTCAATAAGACTGGGAGAGGATGCGTTCGTTAAAATGATTAGACACCGTAACATTGTACACTACACACTTTATTGATCATAACTTGTTTACATTAGACATTTCTGAAAATAACCCCGGATTCGGTATAGTGACCTTGACTTACACCCGATCCCTATAAAAATCACCTTGTGATGGCGATAATTAATATCTGACTTATCCTAGGACTGCATGCAGCTGTCCTCGCGTTCAGGTCACCGGCCCTCTAATTGCGATACGTAAAACTTTCCGCAACTTACTCGGCATAAGACATTACTGACCGCTAAGAAGTATTAATTTATCTAAACGAAAGAAATAGTTTCAATATCTACCACGTGGTTCATGTGCCCGTAGGCCAATGCCAATATACGTGATCAGTAGGCAGATTACATCGAAAAAGGTTTTTGAAACGAGGCGAACTGCCTTTTTAAATTCTCTCTTGAAAAAATCACATCCAAGTAGATTTCTGATGCCGACGGGGTTCACAAAATATACGCGCACGCCACCCCCGACACTTTAAAATTTCAAAATATACAGAAAAGATTGGCTCGCTCAAAACTAAATTATGTCATAAGGTCCAACAAATTAACGCCTTGATGCGACCAAATTTCAAATTATGATTATCTCTCGGTCGCAGTATGGTCATTAAAATACATAAAGCTTACTATTTCATTGTCTGGAAACTCTTTCCTGTTAGCATTTAGTTATACAATGGAATTATCATATGAAAGTTTCGTATAATTCTTTAAATATACATTAGAAAATAGTCACACTATTAATTAAACAATATAACCTGTCATAAAAGATTTACTATATATATATATATATATATATATATATATATATATATATATATTAACATTATCATGGAGGTGTATAATAAATAATGCTTCAAGAGTCAAACGAGTAAGTCTAACAAGATGGTTTCAGGCAATCGACAATGTGCTTGGTGCCAAAATATCAGGAAGGCGAGTTTCAGCAACGACAGAAGAAAAAATTTCCGAATTATGAACGTAGTTGTCAAAAATCCGATAAACCCCTACATTACTGAGAAGTGTTCGAAGGTTGCTGGTCAAAATTAAAATGAAGTCATATTTATCGCGTTAGCCTTAGTTCTTTCGTTGATGTGGTTTATTACGGACACTCTTTAGCATCTCAGGTCATCAGCGTCCCATTCAAATCCGGGCGTGAAACGGCCGACAAATTTTGCTCAGATGCCTCTTTTTTCAGACTTGAGGTTCTTTATCATGCCGCAAATGTACGACACGGGACTTACAGCTTTACTTCCCTGCCGAAGGAAGTCATTCTTTACGCCCCGAAAAAAATCCATCATCCTGGCCGGGTTTGAACCCGCGATCTTGGGTTTAGAAGGCAAGTATGGTTACGACTACACCACCAGGACCGACTCAATTAGCCAATTCTTTCGTGATGGAGATTTAGACAAAAGGATAGAATTTTGTGATCGGCTGAGTCTACGTTCAAATTGAACGGCCATATCAAACGCCATAATTGTATGTATTGGAGCGATGTGAATACACGCGTTATCTTAGAGAAAGACATCTTACTGAGCGGCGATATCAGTCATGGGTATAATAGGCAAATGTTCTTCGATGATATTGTCAATCAAAATAATTAACTTACATTTTCCTAAACAGAATTACGGCCTAGAATTGAATGTGACTTTGGGATTTATTTCTAGTAGTATGGCGCACCATCACATTGTGCGTTTTATGTCAGAGAATAATTGAATATGCATTTCGAATGGGAGATGGATAGGATGACGAGGGCCATTGGAATGTCTGGCTGGCTGGAATCTTGATCTAAATCCGCCCGATTTTTTGTGGGATATCCTTAACCATAAAACTAAACACCACAATATTGGCAAACCTAAGGAACAAATTCATTGACATTACCATCAAATTATGTCGTAAGGATTGCTACTGTGATTGGTGGAGTACGTAAATATCTCACGATGTGAACAACAATTCTATTTCTCTTTAAATATAAGGCAGGGAGCGGCAAGCCGAGCCAAATCCGACAGCTAAGCACAGCAGCGAAGAATCTCAGGACTCAGAAATCCTGTCAGCCACTTAGAAATGAAGAGATGAGGGTTGTAAACCTCTAGTTTGACTCGACGTTCACAACCCCTGTATATAAGACGACATAATGTTATGTTAAAACATTACATGTTTTTGCATTTGTATAAGAAGTTCGTACTATTATAAAATATTTAGTATAAATTAGCAAATCATAAAAAGGAACCGCACCCTGAAGTTAAAGCATACGGCAGATATCATTTATAAATATTAAATATTAATTTAATAACTCAATTTTAAACGTCTATGAAAGTTTACGCGTAAGAATATGCTCAACGTCGAAAAGTTGTGTCATCGTGGTGTATGATTTTCTCTCGCTAGGTCATCATAATGACTGTCACTTGGAAAATAATCATTCTTTTACCATACACGAATTTAGAGATGATTAATCTGAATCATCAGAAAGCTGGTATGTGAGCAGAATTCTTTCCTTGAAAACATATTTTACTATTACTGCTGCAATGTTCATTCTTTTCTCCCCCTTTCCCGACCAGTTAGCGAGGTCGAATACAGAAGGATAACGGAAGTGTTCTTAAAACCAGCTAGCTACCTTATGTAGAAATTCCTGTTCGTCCATCCACGGTCTTGTAATGTTCTTCACTAATAACAAAACACCCAGAGTAACGCGCAGTAATGGCTAGGCGAATGTGCAGAACAAAAGTGCTGCTGTAACGAATGAGACATGCAAGGAATGTGACCCAGTCATTATCGATGACGACATCATATTCTTCTGAGATAAGTACAGACGAGAAGTTCACGACAAAGCAAGAGAACACGTCATTCTGTAGAAACTTTCACCGCGTTGCTGCGTACATTCAACATATCAGCATTGTCCATTAAATTCTTACTGTTGTTTTTATACACAAGGGGAGTCAACTCTCGTAGAAGCAAAGGCAGTCAGTCTGGTTTGCTTAGTGGGTCAAGCCCAACCTCCCGTCCCGCTAGGCGACTGGTGAAGGCACTGAAATCTCCGATGTGAAGTCTGGAAAGGCAGGTAGAATATTTGGAAAGTATTATCATCCCACTGCATTCCATTGCTGGGGGGTATTAAGCAAGGAACCTTACTATAGACCCATAAATATTAATTAGCAGCTGTTAGGTCTTTGTTCGCTTTCCAAATCCCAAAGTACAGTTGTTGTGGCTTGCACGCTGAGGTCTATGTTTCATTGAATCCACATTGGGAATAATAAAATACTCCTGGATGTTGAAATGATAAAATGAATTCCACATACTTATCCGTTTCTGGTCAAGAGATAGTTGTTATGATATTAGCAATGGTTTTACTGACTAGATTAGGCGAGATAAAAGTATAGAGGTACATTTCACCTGGTAGAAATAAAATATGAACCTTCTTTGTCTGAAACACTTAAGTGCAGAGGCTGCCCTTTTGTAGAAAAAGTTTCATCTTGATTTTTGTGCAGTAAGAGTTCGTGCTGTAGCGTATATGCTACGTCATTTATGTTCGTGTCAACTGCCGTGGTCGCCGAAGCTAAGAAGATAACTCTTTTTGCTTCCGGTGAAAACAATGATCATTCTGAATCCTGTTTGGCACTTTTTCCACACGGATGTTATTTTTTGATTTTTATTCTTACAATAATCTCCACTGGAAACAAAGTTACGTTTATTTATTTAAGGACGCATTGGTCCTTTGGTCTTTAGGGTCCCATGCAAATCAAGTAATGAAATGGGTCAGACTAATAGAACACATAGACCGACTTTGAAAACAAAGAAATGCAAAATTGTTTCTCTTAAATTTCGAAATTTATAGTCTCATCTGAATTGGTAAATTTGTCAGTTTAACTTCACTTATTAATAAATACAGTTATTATTCTATTGTGCTTCTTTAATTCGTTTCAACTGATGCCATTATAGTAGTTGAAAACAGATGTCATAAGTCTTCTATAAAAAGTACATTTCGACTTTATGAAAATATTTACTTCTGTAATAATATATATATATGCATTAACAAGTATTACCAAAACTATTAAAGGATAGTACAGCTAAATAAGTTCATCTGAGCTGCATTATCTTGCCTGTTAAGTTAAGCTTGAAAAACTGCTGGTAAAAATTAGGTTCCTGACTTGGAGACAATATATCTAGGTATGAGCAAAAGTAAATGTATAAACTAACCTACAGTGAATCCTTAATGCTGAATTCTTATGAAGCTGAGAGAGAATTTGATCAGCAAACTACACAGTCAACCATTGTGGGAAAATATGAATACAGGACTCTTAGAATGACATTTACAGAAATATATGTCTGCACCATCAATATAACAAGTAAGCGTTCGACATAAAGATTAATTCAAAGTGATTTAGTAATTTCGTCTTTGTATATTACGAACTACCAAGTTCTAATTTACAGAAAGCATCTAAAATGATTTACCATATCAAAGTAATAATTAAGTGTGAATAAAAGACTAACCAGAGTCGTAGGAAAAGTTTGGCGAACATATTAACTAGCTCAAAAGCAGGTATGAATAATAATTATGCTTTCTAGAGCCGGTTTAGGATAAATTCTGTTTTTACATTATATTTTTATAGCATTTCTGGGAAAATATTTTTTCCAGGGAATAAAATGAAGCCATTTTTAGTATGTGTACCCAGTCGATAAGTTACAACTTTTATTTAAATGTTAGCAATGTAGGTAATTCATTGTATATTCCATTAGTGGTTGCATTTAAGCCTTCTCTTCAGTACAAGAACAAGAGCGATGAATATGACATGACTTTAAAAATAGGTTTATTATGACATTTGATAAAATAGTATGCAAAATATTTTGCCTTTTAGTTCCCTTTAAAACAGTACCCGTCACTTTTTAAACGAATTCGTGTATTTTGCGCTAAGGCACTCGAAGTTTATAAACTATGCACTCTTCTTATAGTAAGAAATGTTCTGAGTTTCAAGAACACTTACATTCCTGTTTGAACTTTTTAAGCTTCTGGACTGTGACGATTTTTATTTGTTTATTTTGATAAGCTCAAATATTTCTTAGTAATCAAAATATAGACACATTAAATAAAACAAAAAAGCTTTGGGGTTTATTAGATGGTGCTTAAGTCTCGCCGCTTACCAGAAGGTTTAAGATCACAGTATAACATGCGAGGAACGCAAAGTACATGCCACATTAACAAAACTCCTTCGGGCAGCTGCTCCATTGTCGATTTTCGCACAGATACAAGCAAGCAACAATCATCGTAAGTCTTGCCTTGAAAATTTCTCTAAGGGCTTCTACAGAGGTATGTATGTTAGCATGAAAATTGCTGCCATCTTGACTAAGAAATGGCTTCGCTACAAGCGTGATACCTGAAGCCTTACAACTAAGTTTACAAGATTATAGAGCTGGCCCACAGCACGTGACATTGGAACCATACCTTTAATGATATATCATCAACTTCTGTCTTATAAACACAAGAGTGGCATATGACATACAACTAGTGCTCCAATATTTGGCAAAAAAAAAGTAACCTCACTAGTAGCAATACTTTGGCATAAATAGTCGAAACAGAATATAATAAAAAACGGAGGAAATATTTGCTAAAATGCATATAGTAATATTTTTCTAAAGACAGCCATTTGAATTTAATGTCGAGGATTATTTGGTTTTGAAAGTAGAATGGTTATTATATAGACTGTAATTTTTGTTAAAAATATATCAATTTGCACGTTAAAGGCAATGATTACATGTTCATAACTGTTTTATTCTATTTACCAAGCAAAAACTAGCAGTAGATAGTTGCTGAGAAAAATGAATGCTAGCTTTAAAAATGTACTATAGGAAAATACTTTTGATAACATAATCATAAGCAATAAATACTTATTTTGAGCAAATTGAAAGGGAACTAATATTAGATCGTAATAGTTTTGAAAAGTGCTAAAGCATTTTATTTGTATATTTGCTGTTTGAAGGACGTTTCGTTTAGGCTTCCAGAAAAAATGTGGAATTTGAATAGTAGCTTTAAGCCTAGTATTCAGATTATAGTACAAGGCATCACATTAATCAAAGCGAAGATAATAAGCATATGAATGAAATTCTTTTTGAAATCGAGAGATGAAGGCTCTTTTGCTACATGTTTTAATGTGTGAATCAAAGAAAACCTATTGCATGTATGGGGTTACCTCTCTGTGACATTCTAGACCTGAGTCTAGGGTTATTTTTATCAGGTATACTTGAAATAAACTGGACATAATTTTCCATATTTGCTATAATATGTAACAGACACTTTGTTACTTAGTGATGGTCTTAACTATTCATTAACTTTTGTCTAAATATTTAGTTTATTAATTTATTCCCACGCATGCTACTCCCCATAGAGGGAACGAAATAAATGTGAGAGACAGTCTGGTAGTAGCAGTAGCAGCAGTAATAGTAGTAGTAATAGTAATAGTAGTAATATTAGCAGTAGTAGTAGTAATAGTATGAGTAGTAGTAGTAGTAATAGTAGTAGTGATAGTAGTAGTAGTTGTAGTGGTAGTAGTAATAGTAGTAGTAGTAGCAGTAGCAGTAATAGTAGTAGTGGTAGTAGTAGTAGTGGTAGTAGTAGTAGTAGTAGTAGTAGTAGTAGCAGTAGTAGTAGTAGTAGTAGTAATAGTAGTAATAGTAGTAATAGTAGCAGTAGTAGTAGTAGTAATAGTAGCAGTAGTAGTAGTAGTAGTAGTAGTAATAGTAGTAATAGTAGTAATAGTAGCAGTAGTAGTAGTAGTAGTAGTAGTGGTAATAGTAGTAATAGTAGTAGTAGTAGTAATAGTAGCAGTAGTAGTAATAGTAGTAGTAGTGGTAGTAATAGTGGTAGTAGTAATAGTGGTAGTAGTAATAGTAGTAGTAGTAGTAGTAGTAGTAGTAGTAGTAGTAGTAGTAGTAATAGTAGCAGTAGTAGTAATAGTAGTAGTGATAGTAGTAGTAGTTGTAGTGGTAGTAGTAATAGTAGTGGTAGTAGTAGTAGTGGTAGTAGTAGTAGTAGTAGTAATAGTAGCAGTAGTAGTAGTAGTAGTAGTAATAGTAGCAGTAGTAGTAATAGTAGTAGTGATAGTAGTAGTAGTTGTAGTGGTAGTAGTAATAGTAGTGGTAGTAGTAGTAGTGGTAGTAGTAGTAGTAGTAGTAGTAATAGTAGCAGTAGTAGTAGTAGTAGTAGTAGTAATAGTAGCAGTAGTAGTAATAGTAGTAGTAGTGGTAGTAGTAGTAGTAATAGTGGTAGTAGTAGTAGTAATAGTGGTAGTAGTAGTAATAGTAGTAGTGATAGTAATAGTAGTTGTAGTGGTAGTAGTAGTAGTGGTAGTAGTTAGTAGTAGTAATAGTAGTAATAGTAGTAGTAGTAGTAGTAATAGTAGTAATAGTAGTAGTAGTAGTAATAGTAGTAATAGTAGTAGTAGTAGTAGTAGTAGTAGTAGTAGTAGTAATAGTAGCAATAGGCGTGGTAGTAGTAGTAGTAGCAGCAGTAATAGTAATAGTAGTAGTACCAGTAGAGTAGTAGTACAGTAGCAGTAGTAATAGTATTATTATTATTATTATTCATTATCTTCTGAACTTAATATTTAACTAATATAAGAAACAAATAAAATTAACAAGATTTAATACACACAATAATTGTGATATTCATATAAATTATCGTATTATTTATGTATAGTGTTTATAGAATTTTCTTATCCCTAAAACTACCTATTTCATTTAAGAAAATGCCCAGCCTTAGCCAGTTTTGCCTATTAACAGTAAGCCCCAACATGCCAGCCTCCCCCTATTTCAAGCTGAAAATAAATCCAGGAGAAAATTCATACTGCATCTTCTGTCTGTGTACTTAACCAAAATGACATCCTGTCTTACGGTTCCGCGCTTAATGAGCAAATCCGCCTGCCATCTTCGTCAAAACTTTCTTTGCCCTCCTCCCAGTCTAAACCACGTTATTCCCGACCATTCATGCCTAGCTCCATAATAAAAGCCTTGTTACTCCATATAATTTTAATTTTGCTCTGCAGGTCCAGAGATGACATCTGCACTCAGCGGGTTTCTCTATCCTGTCTTTTGACTTTTTTTCTACCCCCATACCTGTTTTCATTACCTCTCTGCTAACTATCGTTTATCCGATTTTTGGCAATCCCGCTGTACAACCGCCGCCCATCATTTTGAAAATTGTATTTTGTTTAATTGGCGTCGGTAGCATATTGCCTCAAGTTGTTTGTTATCCTTTAATTTAATTTATTTTGCTGTAGACTACATCTTTCCAGCATCCCACCATAGTTCGGTATTCCTCTTCTTACCCTTAAAAGTCTCTATAGAAATGGCATTTATTTAGACAGTCTATTTTATCCCAAATCTCACAAGCATATAACAATGAGGACCTAACCATACATAGTTTTAATGTTTTGACTGGCATGTCCGGTATCCGAGCTAGCAGTCTCAGTATCTCAGAGAGTTGACAGTTCTCCTTGTGCTTGGCAGTCATTATGTGCTTATTTCATTTTCAATTCATGCCAAATCTTATTCCCAGACAGTCAAATTGTTTAACAGTCTGGGTTACTTGTCCCTCATATGTCCCTTTTTCCAGCTTGCCATAAACACAGTCATTTTTAAAGATGAAAGCTTTAATTTTAGATATATTACTTGTCCCAATATTTATAATGAAGGCCATTTTGCAGATCTTTTAACGTATAATCGGCATATAAAAAATAGGTATTTGCTGATCTTCAATTACCGGTGCATCTATGTCTTCATTCGTTATTACATTAACGATATCACCATTACGATAAAGGTATCAGTAAATAAATTAAACAGAAATGGTGATAATATACCCACAACCCTTCTGCGCAATGATGTATTCAAGTCTGTTATACCGGTTTAGTCTTAATAACAAATTGACTTGCTTATAAATTGCCATAAGAATATTAATCATTTTCTTACAAAGCGTATTAATTTTTCCCAAAGAGCTCTTCGTTCCACAGTATTGAACGCCATTTTAAAAATTATAAAAATACTGTATAGCTTTCCTCCTCTATTTCTTAAGTTATCTACCTACATACGGTTAGAGCGTTCCTCACTCTGGCCCTGCAGCATGCATAAACGATTGTCAGTCCGGTATGCATATGTGTAAAATATATGGTTCTTTAGGTGTAAACTAAAAAAAAAACTGGATTACGCATGTCCTATAACTAAGAGTCAGAACAGTGAAGACAAAAACAAAATTTTTATGTACGCTGAAGAGAAATGCTTACGCACTTGCGAAAAGAAATGATTCATGTATCAAACATTTAAAACTTCTTTACGACGATTCAAACCGAGACAGATTCAATAAGTATATTATTACAAAATGGGACCTAATTACGTCTTGAGAGCCAGAGAAAAGCTGGTGAAATCTCTAATAATCTTGTTATTTTCAACGAACAGCGTCCTTCATGTCAAAACAAAGTAATTAGGGATGGATTTTACGAGCTCATCATCAAAGATCCTATACCCAAGATCGCGGGTTCGAACCCGGCCAGGACCGATGGATTTTTTCGGGCGTAAAAATCCCAAGTATGGCTTCCTTCGGAAGGGAAGTAAAGCCCTGGGTCTCGTGTCGTACATTTACGGCACGAAAAAGAACGTCAAGCCTGAAAGAGAGGCTTCTGAGCAAAATTTGTCGGCCGTTTCACGCCCTGAATAGATGGGACGCTGATGACCTGAGATGTTAAAGAGTGTCCGTAAATAAATCAATCAAAAAAATCATCAAAGATAAAGCATTGACTAAAAGACAGGAGCATTCCATGGTGTGCCATCATGTCCAGGAGTCCAATAAAATACTTGAGCCGGTGCTCATCATCTCCAGAGCGTGCAGTTGATAATTATATAAGCAGGTCATCACGCAGATTTGAAGCTCAGGGAATTAGAGCAGACCAATTTCCACAAACTTATTAACATCTAAGATGTTGGGATAACTTGTTAAGCCTTAAAATGCAAAACTAGGGGGGAAAACTATCGCTTCCCTTGGTGCCACATTTCTATATGGAACACGACCAAACTAGACCCAGATGTGAATGTGCATCTTAAGTCAAGTGATGGGCAAAACATTTTCCATGGAAACAATAAAAACTGCGAGAATTATTAGATACAGTGATGCAAATTTCGATGGTCCATCAAAGTTTTCAAACAGTAATAATAAAAACACAGTTCGAATACCATGACCAGCTTCTTAGAAAGATTACGTCATGCGAAGACATCGTTAGTCTATTAGCATAAGGTGTTTAAATTGAGAAGAGCGGGGGGGGGGAAATAATCGTCCAACGTTTATCAGTTTTCTGAAACCCCAGTTTGATATAGAAAATGCTGAAAGTTGTTTTCAAATATTGCAGACTCACAAGGGAAAAGGTTATGGACAACTCTCACTTAACTGTAGAAAACTGAAAAAAGATTAATTTAAATAAAAAGAAAAAGAAAATAGAATCTACGGAAAACAGCCTTGAATCAAATTCAAACAGTAAATATGCCCTCGCGGTTTAAAACAGATCTTGTATGGAAAGTCTGCGTAATGTTTCAAATCATAATGGTTTTATTTATGCATAATACTGAAAATACATATTTTTAATTATTATTATTTTTAAGTTGCTTTGAAACTCTTAGCTCATTTGATACTTTCTGAATGTAGATCACATCTCGTAAATAGCACACACTGCAAAGCCATTGGCACGCTTCTTGCTGCTCAACAACCTAAACGAAACTGTGTAAACTAAACTACAATTTGTCATTTGTCACACTTTCATGCTTTCATCAAATTATGTTCACTACTTTGGCGAGTCGTTAAAGTATTAATAGTCGTTAAATGCAGAAGTTCATTTCATCAATGCCTGCTTGTTTAATACGTATGTTTGATTATAGGTCTGTATTAATAAAACAATAGTTGTTATCCTGAGATAGCGGTATTCTGTTCTATTGCATGATGCTTGAAGTGTATAGACTAGAGATTGTAGATCCTAAAAAGCATTTTGTTGACGCAAACATCAATTTTATCAGAAGGATAATCAGAAACTCATCGAGATAGGGATTATCTTAGCTTGTAGTGCTAAAAGTACTTGAAGATTACTGAATATAAACTGAAACATCCGGCAGACAGGAATCGACTTTACCGTTATTGCTTGCGTCGTAGTTTCGTGTTAGAAAATCTTCAAAATTGTCATAAAATGGTACTTAGAAACCAACGGTTTCATACTATACCAGGAAAGTTTCAGAAGTAAGAACATAATTAACGCTAAACAACGTGTCTTTCTCTAGGAAATTGTTTCCAGTGAGCGGTTTAGAGCTGTCAGTTTTTTTAAACAATTCTTTCTTATTTTAGGTTGAAAGCAAAGTATGAACGAAACATTTTACAATTTGGCAACTCAGAACTTATTAGAGGCAAGATGTACATACTTATAACTAAACGAAACAAAAATATATAAATTTTGCTGAATATAGTTTATTTTGTTGTGCATTGCATATGTAACAAAATTAACAACCAAAGACGTGCAGCGAGTTTTATTTATCATCAGATTCTTGCGTTTGGACAACGAGAAGCTCCAAGCAATCCGCAACATTGTAGCTGTGCATGAGGTATTGCTTGGCAGCCCCCCACCCTACTTACTGGCTTACTGCAGTTCAGCGGGTGAGATAATGAACATGCAAAAACAAAAACCTACTCTATTAGAAGAATTTTTGTAGTGAACACCTCATTAGGAAAAAAAGAAAGCATGTTTTGTTCTAAAATAAAAACGAATAAAAGACGTTTAATGCAGAATTATCGCTTTATGTTAACGCATATTACAAATGTAGAGGAATTCTCTGTAAAGGAAAGAAATAAACCTTCCGTTCTGATGTCCTCAATAATTGAGCAGAATTTTACAATGATTAGTGTAAAGAATTAGCTGAAATTCCATTTAAAAAGGTCCAAAATAGAAATTTTAAGGAATTCATGGAAGACATAATTTACTTCTCTACTATAAAAAACGTACTAGGTGAAAACACTATGTTTGAATAACTAGAAACACTGGTTTTGGTACTTGATTTAAAAGATGCATTACAAATAATGTTTTAATAATATCTTTTATTCTCTCCCATTGTACGAGTACATGTGTATTTTAATTTACACAGTTTCATTTCTGTTAATTTTTCATTTTGTTACAAGTTCAAATTCCATTTTCTGTTGGGCATTTCTAATGAACGTGTTCTTCAAATGGACACAGAGAGGCTGTATCTAAACTCGACGGTCTACTATACAAACACTCCTGCAGGTGAGGTGAGTAGCATCTGCTTTGACTTTTTGATGCTTTCCATCAAACCAAAGGTACCAAGATCGATGAGCACTTAACTATATTCAAACTGACCGGACGCATCTGTCTACTTATTATAATATTTCCCGACATATAAAATATAGATGTGAATACATTACAGATCAAATGAGTAAATCAACATAAACTTTACAAATTTTACAAGTAACTTGTTGCGTTATTATTATTTTCATTTAGAAAACAACAAAACCAATAATTGTGCAACACATATAAGGGAATCACATTCCCCCGTAAACTTTTTAATTATTTTTAAGAGTCGCCATTAAAATTAAAACTACTTTTAAGCATCTTCTTCCTTTTTATGAGCTTTGGCATAAAGTATCCATTAAACTTGTAGCACAGAGCTGTGGCCTTGAGAGAATGCGATAATTTCATTATTATGTTGCGGGCAGTGATTTGAAAGTAGCTTATAAGCAATGTATAACGTTAAGAAAAGGAAAAAATAAACCCGTAGAGGAATAATCTTGTTTCAATTACAGAACTTTGTTATCGTGAAAAGAAGCCACTGTGATCTAAGCCAGCGAATGATGAATTGTTATGGCGCTAAACTAATGAATGAATCTGGTGGTTAGTGATAGTCAATTGTCAAATATTTATTTGTTAATAGTTTACGTACAATCGCGAAGATTGTAATCCAAGAGGAAACTGAATGTCTTATAGTAATTTTAAATAAAGATAATTTGGATTGTTTTTTGAACACAGCAAAACTCTCCATTTGAAAAGTTCGTAGGCGTAGGCTTCAAGTGTGTAGTGGCCTTAAAGAGAACAACGAAAACAAAAGCGTGGCGACTGTCTGGTTTACATTTAAATGCCAACTAAACAATAAAGCTAGTTGATTCATGGTTTGGCTTTGTTTCTCTTTTATTTCTCACCCGACTTGATAAAGAGGCCATTATGCTGAAGGTGTTGGACATGACGAAAAGAAAGAAAAAGAAAAATATAATTTGACGCTTGCATAAAAAAAACTGAATTTGGGTTCTTTGGTCCAAGATATAAAAGTTTAACTTTTCTTATACGATATTACAGTGATACAATTTTGAAGCTCAGAGAAAGTAGAAGCATAACTACCACCAAGGTCAGCAGATTTCAGCTGTGTTTAATGTCCATTATAAAAGTTTCAATAGTGTTTAAAACATAAGCAATTCGTACTTTTATTATTTATTAAATCCACCTTTTGGAAAGTTCACAATTGAATAAGTAATTCTGTGGCATAGAGAAGCGCTTGCATATACTTCCCATTAGAATGACGTACACATAATTAATATATTTACTGACCTCCTTGAGCACCAAATCTCTTACACTTTCTTTTAGGCATATTGATGGAGACTGGTGGTATTAAACAAAATGATACAGGATGGACTGACTGTATAATGATTCTGGCATTACTAATTTAACAATTACCAGAATTTATCTCAGCATTTTTGTAGGACTGCTTGTGTTTGGGGTATGACCTAGTACTACCACAATATCTGCAGTATCATTTGCTAAAAATTCTCCCTATAAGAAACTAAATCTTTTTTCCACGACTTTAAGAAATGAAAGTCAAAATTTTCTGTTTATTTTTTAAATAATGTAGCAATATCCTTCAGAAAATTCAACTCAAAATACAATTACACGTGTTTTTGTTTTGATCCTGTAAGTTACAAAACATCGAAGCTCAGACCTACTGTCTCCGAAATTCATAGGCAGGTAAGAACAGCGTTGAAAAAGATGGGGTCGGTTACTTCTTACAGCTTAATGGTAAATGGGCAGTTGACTCTTCGGAGTGTGCAGAAAAAGTTTCACTGGAGATACAATGGGAACTGAAAATTGGGTGAGGGATGAGCTTTACACCCAAACAGGGACTACACTCTGCAATCACGAGCTCGTTTGGTTTAGGTTAGATGCATGGCGGATGACTAAAGTAACAGGCAGAGAGGGTACGAGAATTTGCCCTATATGTGTGGAGAAAGAATCTTGGGAACATATTCTGGCATACTGCAAGGGACGAAGAATGGAGAAAGAGATATCTACCAGCCCCGTTTGTTAAAAGGAAGAGAGGACAGTGGCAGTTCTGGACTTTGCTGGCAGATAGGGAGGAGGAGGGAGTAGGTAAAATTTAAACAAAGTGAAACAATTCATATCGGAAAGGAAGGGGGGTAGGGCTGCTTGATTCACAATATTTTTGGAATTATTTGACTGTAATGCTTTCTTTTCTGTTTATTTTATTTATATAAGTAGAAAGAATATGATATTATTTTATATTTTTTCATTTACTTATTTATTTAATTATTATATATACCATTTGACTCTTAAGAGTTAAATATTAGTTTGTGCAATTACAAGTATTTTCTAGTTTATTGGGAGAGGGCATGCACTGTCCCATGATAGTGCGACATGAATGAGCTGGAGTTAGAACAAATATATTTTGTAAGTAAATACTGCCGCCACCACCACCACCATCAGCACTACCATCGCCACTTAATGCTAACAAGTGAACAGGAAGAAGAGTTGGAACTGAAAGAACTGAATACCATTTGGGTTTTCACAAATGTTGGTGAATTTATTGAACATTGTATAAATTAAAACCTTTAAAAAAAACTTCCGTACAGGATTGCTTAAAAATATTTAAAAAATAAAATTGGAAAATAATGAAAGATAGTAATGTTTAAAAAATATTAAAAAATACATAAAAATAATAAAATGAATATTAGAATTTGCATCTGCTAAAACATGAAATTTAAACTTCAGAGTACTCTACAATTAATGATCTAAAAATATGAGACGTTATATTTTTCCGCCCTCTAGTTATAATCTATCTTTGAACATTTTACAAAACAGATTTACCTACATTAAGTAGTTCTACAATGTTGTGTGTTGTGTTTTGCTCGTGCTAGCAGTAGTTCTAACTTGTTTGATAATATACAATTTACAATTTCGAACCTCTATAATAAATATTTGTTTACTTCTAAGAACTGTAAACGAATTTCATAACACATTTATGTTTATTCACAGTATCTACTTGTATATTCCTATTTCTTGATCTTATAATTGATCTAAGCCTATACACAACTGTTTTAATTATCTCCGTATTCTTGCAAATTGAACATGTTGCGCTGTTAACCTAGTTTTGAATATTTCCTTAGTAGATTATCTACTGTTTCATCTCACCATTCTGCACTATTGCACGGGCATGATGGGTTGTCTAAATATTTAGCTTGTGGTTATGTGACGTCCTTTTCCCGTTAGTTAAACTTTAATGTTGAAAATATGTTAAGCTTCATTCTGCCTCGTATACCGAAGGGTAAAAAAGTTTGGTTATTGTCCTTTAGTTCAGTTTGTTCATTATTGTTGTCACTTTAAAATGTCCTTCTTCCTCTCTTCCCCTACTATTGCCCTTTTAGGAATCCCTGCCGCATCACTTTATTTCGGCTGCTTTCTTGATGAATTTATCAGCTAATTCATTCCCATAAATACCAGATCCAGGAGCACCGGCAAGAGGGGGTGGGCATTAGAGGCTATTGCCCATATTGATATTTTATTTAGACCTGCCAACTTAATTGCACACTTTCTTCTTCATTATTTACTGTGTAACATCAAAAGTCATAGCTATATGTTCGTCTAAATTAGAACCTGTCACAAAAAACCTACAATCCGTGAACATTACCTTGTTGGAACTTTTCCAATACATTATTAACATTGAAAGAGAAAATAAGAATAATTATGAACAACACTGCTGAGTGTCTACAATTCCAGGAGCAGTGTTCAACGGATTCAGACTGTAAAATAACAATTTTCAGAATTATATATACAATTCTGTCTAGCTTCTTGCCATTGAAGAACTCGCAGTAGTTCGAAATATAGCAATTTCAAGTGTGACTTTTTCTCAGTGTTTTATCCTTATCTACTTTTATTATTACTGTTAATTTGTTACATTGTTAATAGTGTTACTTTATTTTTATTTTTCATTTATATTATATATATATATATACTTATGTCGGTCCTGGTGGTGTAGTGGTTACCATACTTGCCTCCTAAACCCAAGATCGCGGGTTCGTACCCGGTCAGGATGGAACACGATGGATTTTTTCAGGCGTAAAAATCCTAAGTATGGCTTCCTTCGGAAGGGAAGTAAAGCCGTGGGTCCCGTTTCGTACATTTACGGCACGAAAAAGAACCTCAAGCCTGAAAGAAAGGCCTCTGGGCAAAATTAGTCGCCCGTTTCAGGCCCTGAGTTGAATGGGACGCTGATGACCGGAGATGTTTAAGAGCGTCCGTAAATAAATCAATCAAAATATATATATATTTGTCATCCACATTAATGCGTCCCTATTTGTATGGAAATCTGCCAGGTAATTTTACTGAAGAAGCAAAGAACATAACATCGTGAAACATAACATTTGGAGACGAAACTGCGAAATTAGACTTCATTGATCTAATGGATCATTTCTGTCGGTCCTGGTGGTGTAGTGGTAACCATACTTGCCTCGTAGACCCAAGATCGCGGGTTCAATCCCGGCCAGGGTCCGTAGATTTTTTCGAGTGTAAAAATCCTAAGTATGGCTTTCTTCGGAAGGGAAGTAAAGCCGTGGGTCCCGTGTCGTACATTTACGGCTCGATAAAGAACCTCAAGCCTGAAAGAAGAGGCCCCTGAACAAAATTTGTTGGCCGTTTCACGCCGTGAATAGAATGGGACGCTGATGACCTGAGATGTTAAAGAGCGTCCGTCCGTAAATAAATCAAATCAAACAGGAGGTGAACACTGACGATATATGAGATGAAATGATGCATTGGGAAAGGATGCTTTAAGGAAGGAAGCGCTCCAGGCCTAAGTTTAGGATACCTCTCCGGCATTTGCCATTTATGAGGACTGAGGAAAACCTGGAGAGAACCTGTCGGGGATTCGAACCCCAGACCTCCTGCTCACGAGTTTATGTTATATTTTACTTGGGACTCGTTCTAAATACGAGCCTCGGTAGCATCATTTTAAAATAAAACATTACGTTTTAACCTTTATTTTTGTTGTACTCTAAGACGCGTGAAAAATGGCTAAGAACAATAGCATAAAATCGTTTTTATGGTTATCAGCTCTTGCGAAAAAAAAATGGAGTAGTTTTCCTATATTGGAAAAGTGGCAGATCATTACCGGAAGGTACCGTCTGTGGTGCCTCAGTAGTAAAAACGGGCGTTAAACATTATTATAAAAAAAGTTACGAGAAGGCGCTAAGGCGAGTTCAGACTTTTGTTTAAATAATTCCTACATAGCTTATGGTAGGGCAATTTTACGCTTTATGAATCACACTAGCTGTTATAATGATAAACGATAATGAACCAATAAACGAAATGTCATTTAGAACACGTTAACATATGTATACTGCGTAGTGTGTATTTTGTTTATTTAATAAACATCCTCAAGCACTTAAAAAACGCAAAGCAAAACTGAGAGGATTTCGGGATGAGGGTTGAATGATGTCACTGAAAACTTTAACTTATTAGATAACATGCGTATTCCTTTACCCCTACTGAGAATAGAAACCTGCGAAAAGCTCTGCTTTTATCTTTTTAAAGTGAACAAGCCCATTATTGATTGTGTATAGCTGTTGGTCTGATTTGTTCCATTATGTATGCTTGTCAATGTTTTTCCGTCTGTATAAACAGTCACTTAGCGTTCTAATTTGCTGCGTCTTCCAATTCAGTTATTATCTCTGACGCTTGCAGGAACGCCATCTGTTCCGTTTGGTTATTGGTACATCTACATCTTGTAGTTGCTGGAACAAGGTTTTATTTCTAATACCAGGAAGCGTGCACTGTATTCCTGAGATTCAAAGAGCATTTCATAATTTGTTTTATTTAAATTTATCTTTTCTTTTATTGCAATTCTTATTGTTTCGTTCTCGGCACACGAATTGCCATCAAATATTGTAACGACATATTGGGTAGTATTAAAAAGTATGTACTCATGTTCAAAATACTCGCATTTTAAGTTTATACTCCAAACTGTATGTGTAAAAATTTGAAATATGAAATTACTTTCGAATATCAACTAAATTCAGGAGTTTATACTCCAATAGGGAGAACAAACAATTTAGTTGTATGAATAAAAGATAGTGTATACTGCAATCAGTGAGTCTATTCTTAAATAAAATTATAATATACACTTTAAGACTTCAAACAGATTTGAAAGAGAAAAGGTTGAATGGTTAGCAGAACATTTTGGGGAAAGTGGGGAAACATGACTATTTGTGACAGTAAAAAGACATTTACAAGCATTGATGTTCATGGCCGGAATCAATACACGACTTTTGAATATAGAAGAATTTATTTGTGTGTGCGTGTGTGTAGTGAAAAAAATTACTTTTTATATAAACACGAGCAATAAGTCATAAGTCATTGCAACTATTTTCAGTGAATTCCGAAGGAATGTAGACATGACGGTTGTACCCATGAAAATATTTAGGAAATTTCTCTTCATAGCTTCATCGTCCTACCTACTAGGCACTGAAAATCACAATATATATATATATATATATATATATATATATATAGAGAGAGAGAGAGAGAGAGAGAGAGAGAGAGAGAGGATGCCAAAATGTATACACACTTCAAGCAAAGAAAAAACTGTGTAACATGACAAAACTGAATTCATACAAACAGAAATGATGAGCACTAATCATCTTAGACTTTTCAACAGTTGCTCAAAATGCCCACCAAATACACTCTCAGTACGTTGAACTACTATTGAGCAACGTTTGCTAAAGTGTTCTCGGCGATTGCAGCACATGTCGTTTCAATTTCTTCCCGAAGTGCTGCCAGTGTAGCTGGTTTTCTACGATGTACAAGATCCTTAAGAGTTCCCCATTGGTAGAAGTTCAACGGAGATAGATCCGGAGACCGCGGTGGAAACTCAATCGGACCTCTTCGTCTTATCCATTGCCTTGTAAGATTGCCATCAAGGTACGCACGTACATCTCGGTGGTAATGCGGTGGTGCACTATCCTGTTGGAAGTAAAATTCCTCGTTTTCATAGTGTATGAATGACGGGTAAGACGAATGTACGTATCGTGTTTAGACCAGTTGATAATCTTGGCTTCATTTGTTCATTGTTCATTTGCCTGTCACGTAGCAATGCTATCATATGTGAGTAAAATTTACAGAACATCATACTGCACATTACGTTGTTTTTCGATCCAACTTTGGAATACATTAAATAGATATCTACTGTGAAAGTGTGTATACTTTTTTTGGTAACCTCGGTATATAGAGTGACCCAATGGAATATGACGGTTTTCAGAACTTTCTTGTGGGACACTCGTATAGAATTAAATAAAAATAACTTTTCACGGAACAAGTAACAATGCAAGATTAATCTGAGCTTATTTTTTAAAAATCGCACTTTTTAAGTGAGATCCATGACAACGAATACATTCGTGTAATCGGCTCGGGAAGTTTGCCATAACTCGCAGCAATAAAGCGTGATCAACGTCCCTTATTTCACGAGTTATTTTTTCTTTTAACTTCATGATGGCCCGTGGTCTGTCGCAGTACACTTTTCTTTTCAAGCATCTCCATAAAAAAATAGGCTGCAGCCGTCAGATCGGGCTGGCCAGGTAACATCAGCAAATCGAGAAATAATGCGTCCAGGAAACAGGGTCCGCAAAATGTTCATTGTTTCACGAGCGGTGTGAACTGTGGCACCATCCTGCTAAAACCAAAACTCATTTTCATCATTAACATCATCTGAAGGTGCAGTGTTGTCAGCATTTCTGACACATTAAACTCTACCCTGAACGTAGGAGATTGAATTAGATTCTATAAATCATGTAACATCGACGAATACACGTTTTTCAACCGTCCAATTATCAATACCGTTGTTTACTAAATGGGCAGAATAAATCGCATAGTTATATAGCAACCAATACCATACGGTAATTAATGCCATACGTGATGATATTAATTACGACGTATATAGGTGGCGTTCACGTTCACTACTGCCAACACTTTGGGCGTCAAATTTGTAGCGAAAATATATGCGACGACGCCGACGTCGTAAACGTTCACGTGACTAACACCACTAATTGCTCGACTAGTTCAGGGTTTGATAATATTGCTTGCTTTTTCAGATTGATGCTTCTGGAGTAAAAGGAGTGTGGTTTTAAGTATAACAAAATCAAAATGGATAGAAATTTACGAAGTTTATTAGTGTTTTGTTATTACCATACAACAGTATACTTTTCTGATTACGATAGGCTCTGAGAATATTATAATATGTGTAATAAATTAAGGTTTCTTTCCCGAAAAACTGTGCTTAATGTCCTGTTGAAACTCGTATACAATTTTCCTATATGAACATTAATTCACACTCGTAATTCCTTTCATTTACCACAATTAATAATTTTGTAATTTCTTCCATGAAATGTTAATTGCCACTTATCTATGTAATGTTTAAAATGCTAGAGTACGAACCACGATTTCTGCTAATGAAATTTAAAACATATTTTTTCTCGACTGAATCCAACGCATAACTAACAGATTCCCAGATAAAAACCGTCACTTGTTACATAGGCTTGTAATATTATACATTACAATACATTATATTTTCAACGTACGTATACTAAGCGAATGAAATTCGTTTGTTTCTATTTAGTCGCAATAAAGCTGTCTGTCTAGAGTTTCATTTTTGGTACACATTATTAATGTTGTTACGCTTGCCAATGGTTGATTCACTTTACAATTATCTTATCTATAGCTTTAATCTTTTCATATGCTTGACTATGTATGTGTTCCTTTGAATCGTTGCAGTTTTCCTTATTCGGTATTGTCATAAAGGCCAACAAACAAACATTAAGACATAGATTGTAATAGTGCTTATCTGATACATGAAATCTATACAAATGAGCTTACTAGATTTATACAATTCAAAACATATCACCAACAAATATTTGTTGAGTTGAAAATTAAAGCCCTTACCTAAAATAAAAACATGTGCAAATAAATTTATTCAATTTTTATAATTAAAAATATATCAATGAATGTTTGGAGCTTTAAATCGAATATTATAGTCTTTATCTTACGTAATAACATAACTTCTTAAATTAACATAACTAAATAGCTATTGCCATAAATGTTTGCGACTTTATATTGAGCACTATATCATTTACCTATACACAAACATATGAAAGTGAAGTTATTAAATTAATATAATTAAAACATATTATCAATGAGTGTTTTGAGTTTTAAATCAAATATTATAGCCTTTGTCTTTCGTAATAACATACGTAAATTGATTTCTTAAATTAACATAGCTAAATAGCTATTACTATTAAATGTTTGTGACTTTATATTGAGCACTATAGTCTTTACGTAATATACAAACATGTGAAAATGAACTTATTAAAATAATATAATTAAACAACTGCTTTCAATTTAGGTTTAGGGCCTTAAATGGGATATTTTCCGTTTCAACTGTAATGCAAAATCGCTAGAAATAGCAGTCCTCTAAAAATTGTCATATTCTATTGGGTCCCTTGTGATTTTTAAAAAATAAGTTCATAATTAATAAATTGCATTGTACTGCTTGTTCCTTAAAAAAGTATTTAATTCTATATGAGTGTCCCACAAGAAAATTCTGAAAACCGTCATATTCATTGGGTCACTCTGTATATATAAAAGGATTTGATTTAACCCCATTCACTTAAAAGTAACACACACACAATACATTGGATATAAATTAAAGGATATTTATTGAAATATGCTTTGGTCAAGTAAAACCGCAATTTCCTATTCTGCAGCATAAAATGAGAATTGCCATTGAAAATGTTTCATCAGCGATTGCTTGCTGTTTTATTTTATATAACGTTGGGAAACATCTTAATGATCAAGATTTTGAATTTAATATTAATGAGAATATGAAATACATTAATAAAAAGGAAGATTAATGGAACGTGCTGCGTGTGCAAGAATGAAATCCACAATTGAAACTTTCCATTACTTTCGCCACTCTCATTGCTGTTAATGTTGATAATTACTTTTAATATTATAAAATTATTTTGAATTAAATGTATTTATCAATATGAACTTTAATGTTAATTTACTTTTCTAATAAATTAATTTTAAACAGAGTTAATTAGAAAGTTAACAATACTTTATTACTATTATTATATGAATAGTATAAACAGAAAACCGTTGTGATTTTCAATCAGCGTGTATAAGATCTACGAATAACTTAAATTGCTTTTAACAATATCGAATTAGTAAGACATTGTCTTAAGTTATGAACAGCCATCATGTCGCAGACAACATCACTTTTCAATTCAAGTAACAACCTTGCTAGGCCTTTAGCTCAAGATTGGGAGACCAGCTAATTTTTCTGTCTCTTAACTGCAAGTTTCCTTTTTCTTTACAATCTGTATTCTTTACACGTGTCCTCATACTGTTAAGTTTCTTATAATTATGCGATTTTCCGTCACTTTTTCCCCCTCCATGTTTCACAATCAATTCTTGTCTCATATTTTAAGAGCAGACCTCTTTCCAACTCTTGAAACTAGTGTTTGCTACTTTGAAAATAATGGTCAATATTTTTAAGAATGCTTATGCGAGTAAAACTTATCTACCAAATTAACATATCAATTTATCATAAATATTAAAACACGTCTGATTCGCTTAAATATAATGCAATGCTAATAAAATTAGTGTTTTAATAAGACTTGTGTTTGCAGCCTCTATATAAAAGAAACGCTGTATAAAATACACTAGTAACAATATGTCGATGCCCTGAGTTTAAACTGCAAGTAAAAACTCAGTGTGAGTTTATTCTCAGGTAATTTTTATTTGTTCGTTTTTTAGTTTAAATTTAATAAAATGCTAAGAGTTTATACTCATTTTTATTCATATTATCTACGGTGTCGTGCTATGCCTGCTATTACGACACTATGACGGCCGATGATTTTTGCATCTTCTGATGTGCCTTATACCGTTCATGTTTTCATAGTCGTTAAAGATTGCCAGCAATTTTATATCACTCTCGCTATTGCAGAATGTAAGCAAGGAAAACAGCATGAAATGAAATTAGACATAATTTAACCTTAGGCGCATATCTCTGCAACCTACATACCTTGACAATAGATTCTTTTGGAAGCTCTTTAAGAGACCATAATGGCAAACCAATGCTGCGCAGCCTTACTAATACCTGTTCAGAAATCTGACAGTTAAGAATAATGACTTTTCTAGCATTCTTGTTGGTCTCACTCGCTTTCCAACACGGAAGTTTGAATGAAATCATGCCATTGTGCAATAACAATAGGACTATGGATTCAGTTGCCTTTCACAAAATCAAGATGTGCTTCAGAAGACTATAGAATAGAATATTTATTTCACTTTGTCATTATAAAAGGTTTCACAAATGCTTTTACATTTTTTTTACCATTGTTCCTAAAGTATATATTTTTTGGGATCTTATACACTTAACACCCTGTTTGTATATTATTATATCCTACTTTCATTAGTTCCTTCCTTTTCTCCATGGATGTATTCTTCCTTAACTTTAATCACTCTTTTCCACCATTTCTCGCGTACCTTCTCTATATAATCACCAATTTATTTAAAAGATTCCTTGTTACTATTTCCAAACATTTTTAGTATCAAAACTGTCCCATTTCTTAATCCATGCTTGTTCTTTCCAATCTTTAGTTTGTCAACATTCAACACAATGAAAATCCTTCTCTATTTCTCCACATAATGGACTTTTCCTTTTACACTTTTAAACTACTTAATCCTAATATACCTCCCTTTCCCTTTTGTTACAAACATCTACATGTATTTCCCGCCCCACTTCTTTCTTAAATTTCCTATAATGTTTCAAGGTACTCTTATCTTGTAAACTATTCCACATTTCTTGCTTTCTATATCATCTATCCTTTGCTTCACTTTATTCCATAGCCCTTGTTTATTCATTAACTGTTGTTCCTCCATTGCAACCTCTTTAGTTCAACTAACCACTTCTTTCCCATTTTACTTTTTCTTATCCTCAAACAGTCTATTACTATGTCTCCTTCCCTTTATGCCATCTTACACCAATATTTCAAAATGCTTTTAACTACCATGCCTTTCCTGCCAACTTTCCCCAATTCCGCCAATGCCACCCCATTTGGAGCTGCCCTCGTTAGTTCCAAAACCATTTTACAAAATGTTCTGTGAATATGGTCGAGATACTCCCACCCTTTCTCCGTACCCCATATTTCAACCATCGCTGAATAATTTCTTTCCAGTCATGTTACACTCATTCTTTAAGCAAGTTTTTATAATATTAATAGTTGATTTCCCCTTTCCTAATACATTCCTTCCTTGCTCTGTCCATCTTCCATTATTATTTAGCCTAACCCCTAAATAATCTAATCTCTTTACTACTTCCAATTCATTACCCTCCAGCCAGCATTTCTCATCTCTCGAGATTATTCCTTTTCTTGCATACTACACTTTTTATTTGTTTTTATTTATTTAACCTCCATTTTTTACAATATCTCGATATTGCTTCTATTGCTTTACTTAACCCTCGCTTGTTATTAGTATTGTTATTTAATCATCTGCAAAAACAATCCTGGGCTATCTTTATTATTAATTATTGGGCAATATGTACTCTCCTTTCTTATTTCCTTAATATGTCATCTATAAAAAGTTTGAAAAATATTGGGCTTAGTTTTCGTCCTTGTCTTAGCCCCACTTCGTTGCTTTATTTCCAGAAGACTATAACTAGCGCGTTGTTTGCAATATATACCAAAAAACGGAAGCAATTGTAAGAACACTTGGCTATCACGCTCTTGAATGTAGTTACGGAATTAGTAGACGGAGAGTTCCGCCCACTCTGAAGATTTAATCTGTCAGAAATGAATAATAGACTCTTGTCAACTCCAGGTGGAGTTCATCAGTTCAAGACTATAGTGTTATTTTCTGCTATCCAGAATCTTTATTTCTGTGGCATTCTCACACATCTTCGTCGACACACAATTCTTAAAATTCTTTATATGTTTATGTAATTTCGTCATACTATCTCAGAAGATTTGAACTTTCCGAACCGTTATGGTACAAGTGCCCCACATTCCCAGTTTGGAGCTGTGAGACCGGTTGGCGACAATTTATTTTCCTGCCCCCATGCGTAGGATGACTAGCCGCACCCTGTGTATAATTTTTTTTTCAAATCAGCATAATATATTAAATCATATATTTTTAACAAATGCAAATTAATCCAAATTCCAACTTGTACATTTACTTTTTTGAAACTGTAAATGACTTCCATGGAAGGAGTAATTTACAATGTACTGTTTTCCAACGTCCCATTCCGTCAGCAAAAACAAATATGTTGCTTAAATGGCATATATGATTATCTTCCTCCCTATAATTTCTATCACTGAAACCAAAACACCCCACAGAGTATTCAGGAATAAAAGCTGTCGTCTCTCCCATTAACATTTTCTCATCTTTATTGAGCTCAAGGAAATGTTCAATTTACCTCTGACTCTAGGATACCAAAATATGCAATGAATGTAGGGATTTGTTTTTAACAACTTCAGAGTTCAGTTCTATAAACGTTAACATTTTATGAACTAAAAGGATTATTAAATAGCTAAGTTTAATCTTTTAAGGGCACCTACAAAACTGAGCCTTCCTATCCTTTCATTATATACACAGAGTGTCCCATTCATCTTGCTCATCGAAAATAATTTTCTTCTGACGCGCCAAACGAAAAATTGTTTCAAACAAAAGTTGTGTCAACATCATGGAGGAGTTCTTGCTGATGGTATATTTTTTGTATTTACACTAATGTGGGAGATGCGGAGTATTCGTTTTTTAATGACACTATGAATGTTTTATTCAAAAATACACTTACCCTCTCCAAGAGTTACTTGGAAATGTATCACGCTGTACCATTTAGGTCAGGAAAACAGTACATATGGAAATGGTGAATAACGCATGACTTATTTTATTTAATGGCACTACAGTGCATTTTTAACTAAATCGTTTAACCTCTTCAAGGCCCGTTTAAACATTTCATAATGATCAATAAACATTGAAGAATGCAACAGGATGGACTGTATTGTACAGTACGTGGATTCTGTTATTGAACTGTACATATTACTTATCACAATGCAGAAGTAAAATGTGGTACTAATACGACCTGCAAAACTGATCATTTACATCTCTTGCTCAAAATGGTGACAAATGACATTCATACATAAAGTTCGCTCTACGGATGAAAGACGCTCTAGATCGTTCTCCTGGAAGGCTGTATAAGCATGTCCTCTGGTGTTATTCGAACATTTTGATAGACGCATCCTTAACCGCTGTCAAAAGAATAAAGTCTAGTGGCGTAAAGTTCGGGGATCGGGGAGGCCAACTAACTGGTCCACCACGTCCAATCCTGCCAGGATATTTGTGGTCCAGATTGCGTCGTGCTCGTATGGCGTTGGCGCTGGTTATCCATCATACTGATATCACATGACCAGTTCTATTATTCAAATATACGGCCTCCAAGAGACCAGAAAGTGTGTTTGTTAAGAATATGGCATATCTTCCGCCATTTTGGTTACCATTTACAAGGAAAGAACCAATAATGGTATCGCCAATACTTTCCACGGACGTTGATACTCTACCTGCCGGAGCCACCGTGGATTGTTGATGAACCATCTTTAAATAGAATGGTACAGTGCGATACATTTCCGAATAGCGCTTAGTGAGGTTAAGTGTATTCTTGAATAAAATATACACGGTGTCATTTTAAAAACAAAGTTCTATCCCGTATCTCTACATTAATGGAGATACAAAAAAGTATATCTTCAGCAATAACTCCCCCATGATGTTAAAAAGCTTTTGTTTGAAACCATTTTTTATTTGACGCACCATAAAAAGTTATTTGGGTGAGCAAGACAAATGAGACGCACTATATATATGTTCTCTTTATATATAACATAATAATAATAATAATAATAATAATAATAATAATAATAAACTTCAGTACTACTGTCTTAATGGTCTACTTCTTCTTGTAAAAGGGTTTTGGCCCGCAATATAAAAGTTTTTAGTGTGTCTTGTGTTTGTGTGTTTTTACATATATATATAGCACCTGTTTACACGAGAGGTATGCGTGTTGTAAGAAAAATTCGCGCTTCAATTTAAAAAGCTTACTTTTTTAATTTCATTTTTCTTGCTTTTTTCATTCAGAATGTTTCATACAATGCATGTTTATAAAAAATAGATTTTCAACATTTAATCAAAAATAATACAATAAATTTTCGTATGATTTTCAGGTCACTTTTAAATTACTTAAGATATATGATAATTAATTTGGTAAATTGTGAAGAAAAAAACAAGGAAAATGTAATATATTTAAGAATTTTTTCTGAAACAACAGAGCAGTACGAAAAATCTTTATGGGGACTTGTTTCCTTAACATCAAATTAATATGCTATATTTAAATCTGGTCAAAATCCCGTAATGTGTGCACCATTTAACACATTAACATATAAAAATTATGAAAATATTATTTTTAAAAATATATTATAGATATCAGCATGGAAATTTCGAAACATGTATATTATGTTAAGTCCTGTAATAAAAATTTGAAGATAATTGCTTTAAAACTGCAATATTTAGAACTTTCGCCGCTAAGAATTCGCAGTGAATGTAGTATGAACTATTTTCAATACGCCTTGTCTCTCTGTTTGATTGAATACAAGGATCACATAAATTAGCGAGCCCGGCTCGATTTTTAATTGCAGAATATTTCTTCCTGAGTTTTCTCTCATTAGGTAACTTCAGATGCACGGATTTCTAACTCAGTTCTACTATCATAAATTCAATTTATCGTCGCTCGTGACCCGTGATAATCGGCATGAGGCAAACATTTTAAAATATGGACATAAACACCAACAGCATTATAGTAATATTTCCGAATCTCGTCCTGACATTTCTTAGCCCAAAATCCGAGTCTTGTTTAGCGTTGTAAATTATCTAACAAATGTTCCCTAAACGAAGTTACTCAATTACTGCACTCAGAAGTCTGCCATCCAACGTCGAGTGGAACGAAGTTCCAGAAGACAACATTTAATAAAGGAGCAAGCATAATCTGCACTATATCCGCATAAATACTTCAGATATAGATATTTATCTTGAAATTAGAATGTGATAATCAACGTGGGGTACTAATTAAAAACGAGTTGAAACTTGAAACGATACTACGGCTAAACTCTTGTGATTTGATATAGATATGCCTAATTTAGTTCCTTAAAACCAATTGTCTTTTGAAAAAAAAAATACAAAAAACAGGATACACAAGGCTGGTTTATCAGAAGAAAGAAAAAAGTAAAGCGGAAATACCATATATAGAGTAGTAAAGGCTGAGTTCATAATTTGTACATTAATATGAGGCTGGTGGATTTGGGTCGAACAGAACTCAACTTGTTCATGACTTCTAATGGGACATAACTCATTGAACAGGCTCACCTGACAGTCTACAGTGTGGTCTTACACAAGTAATATAACTTTATTTTACATTTTATTTAAATCGGTTAGTTATCTATTTCTAAACGAAGATTTATACATTTATCACAGCATATTTATAGTTATTTATTTTAGATACAGCACGGATCATCACTTAAGGAAGAAATGTAACATACCCAATTCCGCTTTTTGGTACAAACATTTAATTAACTACGTGGTTTAATTTGTCAATAGTTTTTTTTTTTTTTTTCTTTTTCTTTGCCAATAACTTTTCAATTGCAATTCATTTTATAGCATATATTCCTGCATGAAAAGGTTTAAAATTCTTAGTCTAAGTTCTAGAAATTTCCCAAATCCAGGAGCGGTTCTTTAGGTGAAGCTAGTGAAACACCTATTCACCTGTTTTCGAACATAATTTTGGTTTCTATTTTTATTCTCAAATACCCTAGCATTTATATACGAGCATATGATTTGGAATTACTATGTGAAAAGCGAAAGTCATTCCGCTGACAAGGGAATGGGTGGTTAGCCAGCGAATGGTTTCTTTTCTTTCAAGACATAAAACTGCTTGTCCAAGTGGAGCCGAAGTCCATGCAGCTCTTTTCTGCTCTCTGATGCTCAGCTGCGTGTTTGTGCCTGGTTGCTATGACAACAAAATAAAGCATGGACTATATAAGTGTTGCTATACTACATACTTCGAGACTGCGGTGAATCTACCGCCCTGAATTTTGGTGGGGGAGGGAGAAAGGTCCCTTTCAACCATTCAGTGGTTCTTAAAACCTTTTGCAAATCACCCCTCCTCCCCTTGGCTATTGGAATATTTTTCCTCTTAGCCTCACTTTTTGATCACTTCCGTTCAGTCTATGAAAACGTTTGTATTGAATGTTTGCTGATGTGTTTATTGAAGTTAGTTGCTGTAAGTTATGTGGAATTAATTCAGTGTCAATCTTAATTTTTAAAAACTTATTAGTAATTTGCAATGAGTCCGCAAAATGACATTGTGTAGTGTGCTACAAACACAATTTTCATGGTGGACTGAGGGCGATAAAAGGAACGTGTTACTAACGGGGAGACCAAAGTCAATTTTTAATGTGTGAGAAGTGAAAAGGAAAATTGTGAAATGCTACACAACGGACATTTTAAAAGTTCGTGGTACAGTGAATATGAGTGGTTGTCGATAGTTGTTACTGCAGAAACTATTTTGTTGACCTTGTCTATTACTTGGAATAAAAAAGACTGTGTGGAATTCTGAGGCTTTTATGACATACTGAATATGGACCGGTCATTGCATAAACGTTTAGATTCTGCTTAAGATCGCAAGTGAGTTGCAATTAACACAGATAGAGAAGAATCAGAAAACCATTGAAATGGGTGCGCTGCATGACATATTTTCTGTGGAAATCTAAGACAGTATTTATGAGCTGCCACCCTCATGTTTAATTAGAGTAATTATAGCAAGTAATTTTATGTAACTTCCTTATTATAATCCTGACTACAATGTTATTTTATTTCCTGTACAAGTATTGAATTATTGTGCGTAAAATGTTATTTACTCGCAAAATTGCAGAAAGCTATCCCAGCCATAAAATCCGACCTGGAAATTTCTGTTACCTTTTGTAACAATATTTTGTAAAGGAGGGCCCCAGCTGAACGGATATTTTCTGGAGAGAATTCTAAAGCATGGTTCTTGAAAATATGTTTATTTCGTTTACAGTTAGGGAGCTGTGTTTTTGTCATTTTAGCTAAGGGCGAAAGCAATAAACATAAGGGGGTGAACAGACAGACTGATAACCTCTGGAAGGGAGAGTCTAACGGTTTCATGTAATGCGTATGTGGGGTTACACGCAAGAAGTCACGTAAGCCATCTGACAAATAATATAGCAGAGAAAAAAAAAAGAAGAAAAAAAAAGGGGGGAAGGGAACAGATTACCCAATAGAGAGGCGAAGATGGGAGAAAACATTCTAGATTTTTCTAAAAACATATTTGAAAGAATAAAGATAGCTTCGTGAGACCGGCAGACTGCCATGTTTATTTAGTCTTGCCATTTTGCGGCCGAGGGACACACTCGTTCAGTTCAGTTGGTTGGAATAAAAGTCATTCTCCGCTTGTTCTAAGTCAGTGTGGAAGAGTAGGCACTAGCAGTTCAATTATCTGTTTTAGTTTAGTTCAGTAGAAGAGTTTCATTTGTGGAAAACTATCAGTGAAGAGCAGACAGTTGTGTCTCAGGATTATTTGAGTTTAGTGGAGAGCAGAGTTTTAGAGTTATTAAAGTGCGTTAATGTCAGTGTGATCGTCACAGTTAGTGCGAAAGTGGCACATATTCTCCAGAAAATAACGGCAGTACATTTTATGTGGAATAGTTTATAAGCAATAAATTGTTTCATCTCCCATAAAGAGAAATCTTATCAATCTCCAAGATGCTTCCCCTATGGTCACAGGACCATAAAAGTATCCAGCAGCAGAATCTCAACAGCCGTGGCAAAATATAAGTCAGCGGAAACCAATCATCGGAGAGGAGGAAATAACATTACGCCTGAGAATCCAAAACAATCAAATTCAAACACTTTCCACAATTTTCCCTCCACTCTACAAATTCAATTAATTAATACCCCTCTTCTTTATATAAAAACACTGCAAACCTATAGTTTAGGCCACAAACAGCCACTACCTAAAACTCTATTAACTCTTCATAAAACTTCAAGGTATGGCGCCTAACAACAGATTGGCCGGTCTGGAATGTGAACAGATGGATGAATGTTTCCCATGTCCAACCTGGCCCGGGTTCACTCGACCTGCTATCATATCAGTACCTGGTGAATTTCTCTTTTCCCAAATACTTCCATTTCCTGGCATCTCTGACCTGCGCCTTAGGGATTTTACTTTTCATTAAAAGAAACGTGTTAACACAAAATTAAGATGAAATATTCAAGTCATTTAATGTTACTAATCAAAAGGATAATTATCTCTCTTAATAACATTGATAAACCGATTTGTTTCCCAATATTAATTTCTTTATAGCAAGTCAGTAATAAAGCATGCATGGCAATATGTTAAACAATAGTCAGATAACGGATTAATGCATTAAATTTCACTCTACTGATAGGGAACCTGAATCCAGATCATGGTGTTGTCCCAAGTGAACGAGAGAGATACTTTTTTTAATAGTGTTTAACGCCCGTTTTTACTACAGGAGGTGGACACTGATTATACATGAAATGAAACGATACATTAGGAAAGGGTTTATTTTTAAGGAAGGAAATGTTCCCGGCCTAAGTTTAGGGTACTTCCCCGGCATTACCATTTATGAGGACTGGAAAAAGTGAAAAAACCTCAACTAGGGAGTTACTGACGGGATTCGAATCCCAGGCCTCCCGCTCACGAGTCGAAGCCTTAACGACCTCGGCCACCCGTGGCGATGGAGAAGGTATTATGACCCACAGCTGCAAAAATAATGAGATAAATGCAAGGTCGCTAATTTGGTTCTGGTCTGATGCATGAAAATGACATGCTACATCATTCCTACTATACCGCTGAATTCTTGAAACGGCATGAAGTCTGGTGCATGAGGGAAAGGGGCGTGGTTGAAGCTCGTTTTCAGATATTGAGAATGTTGGCTATATGCTATATGTTTACGAACCTTAACAATAAACACTATAATCCAGATATTTTCTCATAATGCTGCACATTATAAAAAGCTCATACAACCCTTAAAGTATAAAAGCTATATAAGTATATGCTCGATGGAATAAACAAGCGAATGGAATAACATCGCGAAGGAATACGTGTAGTCCTAACCTCACTGATACATTTATAATTAGCAATAGGTTGTTTTAAATAATGCTTTCCAAATATGTTATTAAATTTTATCTGTGCCGCGCTTCTATTCTTAGGGTTCCATGTTATCCATAAGTCATCCGTTTTTAATATCTATTTTCTTTTATCGTGGTACACTGAATTTTGATTATCGTAATTCGAATTAATGTCATTTATTTCATCAAATCTCCAGTCAGCAGCTAATAAAATTACCTTATGGTAAAATAGTTTATATGCTGGAGATAAAATCAAATTTTGCAAAGTTGAAATAAGGAAAATGGGTGTAATAAGAATGTTTTGTGCTAGAATCAAATTTTGCAAAGCTGAAACAAGGAGAAAATACGGGTGTATTAAGAATGGCTTGTGCTTCAAAATGCAATAAATGACAGGTGCAGCAATTTGTGTGACTGCATAGTTACACCATTTCACGACAGATGGTAAGAACCTAACCACATGTGTTTCACGCTTCATATGACAAAACAAACCTTGTTTATATTTATGTATCTTACAGTAAATAAAAATAATTATTGTCAGTACTTACCCGAACTATAGCAAAATTGTCTTTCGGCTTCCTGATCTCATCTTTATTTTTTACCGGTGTTGTGTCTTCAGCCGCATTCATTGTTGACACATTTTAAACTCCTTTAGAAATTTCCCATTTACAGCTTTACTTCCAAATAATAAAAAAAAACCATCCACTAAACACTTAAAATGCACACCAGCCCGGCCTCACACACGCACGTCAAATCACCGCACGAGCCACCAAACAACCTATCTCACTTGGTTATCGTTTGTACTCGTGCCAACAGCAGGTATGCCTGTAGCAAGAAACACAATACGCTTCCAAGTTCCGTCTTCCGCCTGCAGAGGTCGCTACTGCTTTGCGTGCGCACGGATGAAACAGTTGGCTGCGCACCGCAAAATCTATACAGACCTATAACCTTGGAGGAGCCACATATAAACTGTAAAATAATGGGGATTCAGCCGCAATAGTTTAAGTAAATATGTTATGAACAAGTGGAGTTGTATTTACTATAGTCCAAACGGGCTGCCTTTTTTTTCTTCTTCTTTGGGTACTAAAATTTTAGGTTCATTAAAATGTTTTCCTTATTTCCATTGTACGAAATCATTACCCCATTTGCAAAAGTTTAGCGTTTATTTTGGTATTCCCTGGCAAATTTTAATTGCTTATTTACCCGTAATTTTTTCTTGGACATCCATGCATGACATCCTTGTTTACAAGTTTTGCAAATTGTGCTGACTGAAATCTTGCTGTTTTTTCCCAAATCTACCACCAACACCTACACTAATCTTTGGATTTCTTTTTTAAAATTTTCTTAATAATGAATCATTTACCACCTTCATCTAAATTTTAGGTCTTGCAGTTGTCCATTTGCAGTATTTTAAGCACATAAAATCAAGTATTGCCAACACAATCAGGTGAGGACTACCAACCAATTCTGATATATCCCTTAAAATTTACTCTGATTTAGTGATTTAATAATCATTTTTCTTGTCCACTCATTTGTTTCTCTCCAGCTTTTTCCCTTTTTGACATCCCATTGTGTATTTGTCTCCTACTGATGACTGTCCATTATGTCTTATTTGCTGTTATAGAAGCATACAAGTGAATGTGATTAACCCAGCTTTTAACCTTTTCTTTCAATACAATTAATTCAGGTGTACAATATTTGATTACAAGTATTTTGCATTTTCTATGGTTTTATTGCATTTCTAAACATTACACTCAATTGTTTTTTTCTTGAAATATTATTGTAAATACATTTAAAATAAATTTTATTATGCATGTTTAATGCATTATTACACTTCTTAAGCCCTAGGTGCATTCTTATTAGCTATTTCCATCATTGTTTATATTTTCTTGTAAATAATTATAATAACTATTTCATAACTCCACTATGTCCTAGTACTCTGAGAAAGACTATGTATTTCATCTATGTACTTGATGTTATTGCATATACCTAATTGTATTGTTTTTTGCTTTTGATATTCCTATATATATAATTCAGTATTTTATTAAGATGTGTCCAACATAAATTGTATACTATGTACTAAAGCAATCAACTGGATCAACCAATTACTTCCACCACTACTACTACTACTACTACTACTACTACTACTACTACTGCAATTCTTAGACCCTAAGTTACTTTTTATTAGTTATTATAATTTCAATATTACTAGGTAGTGTGCAAACACTATATATGTATTTATTAATTTTAAAATGCTTTTAATTTTAATCGTTTCTTTCTTTAAAGCTATACTGACTGCTCTTTGTAATCTTAAATTTTAATTCTTCTGTAGTTATACATAATTGGCTTGATTTTGGAGTACAAGTTCTACTCTTTTTTTTTTAAGATTAACTGATTGCACTTTTATTTTTTATGGCAAAAAAATAGTATTTATGCATGTATATGCTCGGTAAGGTGCATTTCTGCACATTTCATTATACATAGGTCTTAAACAGCTATTTTCAGAGCAACTTCCCCTCAGGATAATAAAAGTTTGGTCTATAGGCCTCACAATTGATTGTTTCCTAATGATCAATTTTAGGTTTTATGCCATTTTCTCATAGCATCCCAATTTAAGTTGGAGAGTCCAAATTATTTATTTTTAATAATTAAATATTCATTCTCCTGTAAATCTTCTAAACACTTAGCTTTGGATAAAAAAGTAAAATAAACTAACATAATACATTAGAACCCCACTAGAATTAGCTGGAATTAGAATTGAGTTCATTGTCCTCGATCTCAATCAAGAAATGTCCAGGAATTTTCCGTTCAGTAATAGTGTAGGCTGTAAGAAGCTAAAATGCAAATTCATTACAGGAATACAATTGCGTTGCTATCCATATTTCATTTACATTATTTTCACAATAGTTTTAATTAATTTCTTAGCATTTTTCTTTCTCCAAAGCTATTTTTATACCGTCTACAGCTTGTTATAAAAATGTTTACTTTGTAAATAGTTTTCTTTAGATTTCATATTCCTTATTTCCCCAACTTTTCTTTTATAATCCTTTTGTTTACTTTCTACTCTTCATCAAACCAAACATGTCTTAGTATTTCCTCAAGATTTTACTTTCATCTCCTCACCTGCCCAATACATTATGAAATTTAAAACATTAAAAGCCTGTCTCGGTAAGATCAAAACTTTTCTATTGTTTTTTTCTCACTTCTCAGCTGAATACCCTCCATTGATTTTTGTTTTCCTTTCTGAAGTCCAGAATTCTCCCTTGAGGAAATGAGACAATGATAAAGTTATTCTAAAATTAAATTTTAAAATGTTAAATTTACTTCTCAAAAAGGACTGAATCTCTAAACTGAAACTACACTGTTGGCCAGATATAACATCTGACCAGACATGTTGATCTTGGGAGCTAAGGTAGAAGTTGAACATGACGGTCTTGTAGTAATTGCCAGATGTTGCATGCCAAATGTCCTGTTAGTAAATAGCAGGTAGCTCTGAAGATAAAGATTAACAACAGACCCCAAAGTCTGGTCAGCATATCAACTTACAGGGAATTTATGCCACAGTCCCAGGTGCTGAACAAGTAATGTCCTGGCTATTGAGAAGAAGACAAGTGGCAGGAATGTGCTATGTAAACATTTCCTACCCTACTCTCCATGTTCATGCACATTACTGCTGATAAAAGTAAAAATGTTGTCAGATACTTGCCCATGGCTAGAAATCCAGCAGACAAGCCCAAACGAGTTGCTCATTCATGTAGCAACATGGGCTATTTCAAATACACTCGTCATGTGCAGATAAATCGTTCAAACCTCTTTTGCACTTCAGTCCCCACTTCTGGCCAGTAGACTGTACACATGATTTTTCAATTCTTATATTGCAGTACTGCCACACTTTGATACAACTTTTATGGTATAAACAGATGCAAGACTGTCCTCTCATGATAAATTACTTCTCCATGTGTAGTCTGTCAACTGTACCTTTTGGAGTGTTGCAATTTTAATTACTAGCAGTATATTTTATCAAGTGTTATTTTTATGCTCATCTTTTTTAATGATGGATTTACCTCTAGAATAATTTCATAATAGAATAAAATTATGTAATCTGCTCCAGACTATAAATAAAGTCTAAAATAAACTACATAAATTCTTAGAGCTTAACCAGCTTTACTCGATCGATATAGTCAACACTATCTGCTCACAGTTGATGATGCAGTCTAAGGCCTGTGAAATATGTTCTGTATAATTCAATGGTAAGTGGAGCATAAGAGTATTAAAGCAACTCACTAGCTAATTAAGAATAGTCAAACTGTAAAGAGAAACATAATAAAACAAGCTATTAATTTATCTGAAAGTTATGAATTCAATGCGATGACATCCATGCAAAATACTGATGACAGGAAATTTTCCTGTTCATTAATAGCAAGTGCTATAAATTTCTGTTAAACTAATATTCTACAATTAGTCTACCAGTTCCACATATTTATTGGTACAAATAATTTATGCTTGTGTAACGAAATGTTATACTTATTATTATATTGTGATTTATTTGATTGGTTTATTTAAGGACACCTTTAACAACTCTATTTCTCTTTCAATGTATGGCATAAAACAATACATTTTATTCAGAGACCTCTTCTTTCACGCTTGAGGTTATTTTATATGCTGTAAATCTATGACATGGGATCCATGGCTTTACTTTCGTTCCAAAGGAAGCAATACTTAGGATTTTTACACTCTAAAAATCCATTGATCCTGGCCAGGTTTAAATCTGTGACTTTGGGTCTATGAGGCAAGTATGGTTACTACCAGGACCAGACTTATATTGCAATGTATGCCATGTAATTTTCTTCTATATTAATCTGAATATGTTCTCTTTTTACAGGAATATGGTCAATGCTGATATTTTGAATTAATTTATTGGTATGTCTGATATCTTTTCTTAAGATCCTTGTTAATAATAAAAAAAAAATTAACAAATTGTAGTCTTACCACTTGAGTATTCTGACATCTAATTAATTGAGAAAAGTTCAGAATTCAATTGGCAAGAGAGATTTTTTTAATTGTGTCCTGTCAGTCCAGTCTAGTTCATGTACCTGGAAAGTTTCCTCTCTGTTAAATTCTATGGGGTCTGTAAGTGGCCAGATTGTTGCTTTGACCATGGTTAGTAGTTTTAATTTACTTTTGAAAAACCAGAGTACTGGGAGGCTTGTAACATATCAGTCAATCCTAGAAGTGGTTAATGGGAATTGATTTCTAACAGTTGAACCAAATGGCTCTACTTATTTATGGAGCATTATCTTCCTACCTCTTCCTCATGAACAATGGTCTGCTTTAATTTACAGTTTAAAGAAAAACCTAAGGGATGAGAGTTATTATATTCATGAGGTCTTGAAGAGTGATATTCTATTCTTGCTAAAATACTTCTTATTTTGTGCTATTGTCAAGACATTACAATGCCTTTCTTCTTGGCCTAGTAACTCTGAAATGGTGCCTTATTGGAGGACTGCTTGTCTACCTAAACCACACATGATGTTAATAGCATTTCAAAATAAAACTCAGCTTTACTAACACTGACAATTCAGTGCATATGCAAATTCCTCACCTTAACAATTTACTGATCTCTAAACTCAATCTTAATTTTTTCTACAATTTCCTTTTTCTTGCTGTCACACAAGTTGTTTCTACATTTTAAAGCTTTGAACCTAATTCCAAATACGTTAAGAAGTGCCACATTTACTTTCAAATAGAAATCCACATTATTTTAGATTCCTCTTAGATTTTATAATAGATTTAAAAAGAAAAAAAGCTTTTGATCTAATATTTAAATACCCACATTTAGTTACAAGAGAAACTACCCATATTGGTTTCAAGAACAACTTTCTAATGCCAAACTGTCAGCAAATTCTGATCATGCACATGGGAATTCTAAAAATGGGTAACAAGGTCACTAATTAGTACATACATATGTGATAAGTCAGTACAGTCTAGATTGGCTGCAAAATGGCTGAAATTAAGTGTGTAGCAGCAGTGAATAATATAACTATTTCAAATTTGCAATTACAGTTAAGTTTAAATTCAAAGGATTTTAAGTGTGAGAGCAAAGGTAAACCTTCAAAATGGCCACCTTAGTTTAATTGTTGAGATCGGTGGAGCTTACAGCAGTGTTTAATGCAATATTAAATGCTACCATATTTTAAAATATTATAGTAATATATAGGATTTCAAACAAAAGTAGTAATTGAAAAACTGACTCCTTGCTCCAATTTCCTTAACCTTTTCATTATTATTATTATTATTATTATTATTATTATTATTATTATTATTATTATTATTATTAGAAAACTTAATTTTTGTGAGAAAATTATTGATAAAATGAGTCTTATTTGTAAATAGAGTATGTAATAGCAGATGCTAGGATTTCTTTCAATTTGCACTTTATTAGAGGAAAAAAATGTGTACAATACATGTATTTGTATTGTTCCATTTACTTCGTTACACACATAATATACAGAAAAGCTTGCATAATAATTTCACAAATTTAATGATATTTCAGTCATATTTAACAAATAATTAGATTCTATTTCGAATTTCCTTCCCAAAATGACGTCTCAGATACAATAGCTGTGCCTTGCTTTCTAACCGAGACAAGTCTTGAACAGCAGGAGCCATCTGTGCAACATGGTTTTCATAGTTCGATCCTGTAATTAAAAAACAAATTAATCACAGAATCTGTTTTCAATACTGTAATCTAGAAAAAGAAATTTATATAAAAACCTCAAAGAATTCGGACATTTTTTCCCCCATCCAAAAACTTTATCACAACTCTTTCAAATCTCAGCGCCAGCCAGATTCATCAACAGTGTTGAAAGTTAACCAGCTGTTACACTGCTTTAATATTCAAATTAACTGACAAAACATCTGTTTTATCAACCATTGTTAACTTTAATGTGTTATTGATTTGATTTATTTACAGACACTCTTTAATACCACAGGTCATCAGCATCCCATTCTATTCAGGACGTGAAACGGCTGACAAATTTTGCCCAGAGGCCTCTTTTTTCAGGCTTGAGGTTCATTATTGTGCCGTAAATGTACGACACGGGACCCACGGCTTTACTTCCCTTCCAAAGGAAGCCATATTAGATTTTTAAGTCTGAAAACATCCATCAATCCTGGCTGGGTAAGAACCCACAATATTGGGTTTAGAAGGCAAGTATAGTTACCACTACACCACCAGGACCGACTTTAATATGTTAAACCTCTTGTTAAGTTAACAAGACCTTTTCCTTGTGTTTAAAATCTTAACAACGGTTACCAGTTGCACAATGGCAGCCATAAACATAGATATTAAAATTCTTTATTTATATCTATTAAATAATTCCTAACAGACGACTGTAAGATGACTAAAATTTTTAAAACCAAGAGCAAGCTTTGGTACAGAATATGAAAAGCAGTCGTCATAAGATTTTAGATAACATACGAGAGGATGGATGGATGAGGTGGAGCAGGATATTTTTGGTACCTATTTGAGACATGCTCATGGCCAGTCAATTGCACCAAAGCCCTGGAGGAAGGGATGTGAAGGAGACACCACACAGTCACAATCCACAGGCATGCCTACAAGCAGTTGATTCCCAACATATTGCCAGATAGAGCATTCAATGCTGGTGGAACCCTTCCCCATGTAATATGAGTCCCTAAAAAGTCCAGGAAAGAAGCCTTTCCAAAGCACAAGCTACCATCACAGCAGGCCAGCCCACCTTGCCCTGGCACTTTTGAACTTACAAAGTGAACCAATGGAATAAATCATATGAAATGGGAGAGCAGAAAATTTAAAGCGATGAAAAAATCTAATGAGAGATTAGAACACATTAAATAGAAAAATGCCTCTCTTCCCCACCCTCCTATTGGTCATATAATTATATTATGCCACTGGATCAGGACATTTTAAGTATTTCAAAAGCTACAGTTTTCAGGATTATCAGAAAGGTTTCTGCAGCAGTTGCATCAAAACAAGGAAGGAACATAATAATTCCTCATTTAGAGCAATGCTCACAAATTATTAATAACATCTATAACTGTGCCATTTTCCTGGTTTACTTGGGTATCTGATTGTGCATATGTTAAAAATTCAATATCCTAGAGGCAACAGAACTGAAATGTATTGTATACTATGCTGTTTTTTCCATTAATGTTCAAATAATCAATATTCCTAACCTCCAATCAAGACGTTATTAGGTGGCCTGGATCGGCACAGATAGTACATTTCACTAATTCTTACTTCAGACCTCAGTATGAAATAACTATCATTAATGTGCTGATATTCACACAATACACAATCCTTATTTATGTCATGTAATGCTTCTGCATTTGTTTGACCATTCCAAAACTGAGTTGATTGGACAAGCATGGTGATGCTTGTTAGCCAATAAAGTTCAGTGTGCTAGACAGGAGGGTTGATACAGAGAGTAAGTGGCAGAGGCACTACACGGAGAGACTCGAGGAAGGACAGACCAAGGGAGAGCAACTCCTACTCTTCCCCTGCCACACAGCAAGCAGCAATACTGGGGTTTTCCAACTTGGGTTTATTTTTGATAATTAATTATAAATTTGGAATAATATCTCAGACATAAGTTGACTCAAGATTTTAAGTTTGTTCATTTTATATTCTAAAGTATTTTCAATTAGTAAATTTCAATTCCTAAAGTTTTAACTAAATATCAGAGCTTTGTTAATGTTATTTTGTTGCCCAGCAACTCTGTGTAATATTCCTCAGTACACATTATTTTAATATCTTAAAGCTTAATACTAATGAAATGTAATAAATGTCTGAGAATAATTTATATAATACTCTTATAGTGCAAACCTTTTAATTTCTTTTAATAATCATCTTTTGCTCATCTTCTAGGGTCTTGTATTTTATTTCAGATGTTAGCAGGTTTCCGGTCATTTAAAATTTATGTGTAAAGTTACCAATGTGATAGCACGAACATGGTTAAATAATTCTCTGAGAGTACATGCTTACAGAATTCTAGCCAAGATGAGTGGTAGCAAAGAGTGGTAACATTAATGAAGGGGTCTTGCCAGATTTGAGAGATTATCTTAAGGAAATGCCTTTTAATGCTTCACCTACATTCTGAAATAAGAGCCCAAAAACATGTGTTGAGCTCATGTCAAGGCACATTACTAAATAGAAAAAAATGTTAGATATATGAAGACACTTTACTGTTATATAAATCTGGGATTTTGAATTAAACTCCAAACAATTGCTATGTCACACATTGTAATGGAGACTGACTACTTACATTATATCTTTATACTTCCTAACTCAACATTTATCTATGTTTTAAATTTAGAAAAATTTGTGCTCTGCTCCTTTTAACATTCCTTTCATGTTATCAATAATTTTATGCATTGGAGTGCATTCAGTTGCCTTACAGTCTTCTGACACAAACACAGCCTTCCAATTCCTACTATTTGCAATTCTTGGGAGCCTCAACAATGTGTTAACTAACATTATACTGGAAAAGCTTGTGGAACACCAGTCTTAACTGTTATTAATATTTTAACCGTTTGTTAACAAACAACATGTTAAGAGTATTTTTTAACAACTATTGATGAAACTGGCCCTCAGAGTATTAACCAAAATAAAGGATTATATTAAATGTTTAAGTCCTGAAATACAATAAAATTTACCTGAAACATTGCCCCAAGTCTGCATTAATCTACAATAATAACTAACTAAAATCTTTGCTTTGCAAGTAATTGGCAATATTACTGAGTGCAATGCAACATCAAAGTTTAGCACAATTCATCAGATAATACTTAGAGCTATTCGGTCATATAACATCTCCTACTCTAGATATTTTTGTCTAAATAAATGAGATCTGTAAGAAGTTGGTTGTAAAAGAGGCTAATTAACAATTTCTTTTTTACAAATATAGTAATAAATTAACTAAAATTGTTAATTGGAACATTAACAATTTTAGTGTTAATGGGTGCACATATCTGGTATTTATCTAGAACATATTTCTGCGTCAATAGTATTGCTAAATATATGAGAATGAAATATCGAGTCACCAAATATCTGGTAACTGAATGGTGGTGGGGGACTGCATCAATTAATAAGCCAATGTTAACTGGGTTACAAGAGTCAGGACAGAAGATCAAGGTTTATTACACTGCTATGCTGGCCTTGAGTTTCATACAACTTGATCAGTGTTTTTAAACAGTGAAAGCAGTATGCATTTAATCCTAGGGTATGATTTTGCTTGGAATAATACATAGCAAATACTAGGTCTATGAGTATTTATTTATGACTCAAATGTCTGTACCAATATGTCACTCATATTGTCAGGAAACTATCTGAAGAGGTAATCAAATTCTAAGTCCTAATACGATTCATAACTTAGTTGTATCCACACACTTTAGGTGAATTAAAAGACAAATTCGTCAAGATATCAGTTTAATTTCTCAAAAAGGATTAAGAACAGCAATGGGTAATTTCATACACAGATGCCAGAAATGTGTAAAACATTAACAGAGTTAGTTTCGGCATCTCTTTTCATGACTGGATGAGTACATAAGTGCATTTGAATTTTCAGACTGTCACTATGTTGTTTCTATCAGCCAATGCAGTTACCATTGCCACATTGGTCATCAGATAATTGGATGACAAATTTTTCTTTAATTAAGAGAATTTTATATAATGTGTTGGGCACTTCATAAAAATTGTTATTTCAGCTTGCAAAAGTGCATATTATAGATTTTTTACTCCTTAAGTCAGTCTATAAGTTTTAGTTTGTATAATCTTAGTTTTTCTTTTACTTAAACTGTAACTTTTTGTTTTTATTAAAAAAGAAAGGATTTACACCTTAAAGAAACTAATTTCTAGGGATTCAAAAAATAAAGCATTTAGATGATGACTTGAAAAATGAACAAAGCTGATCTTTGCTAAGCTTCTGACTGGCACTACCTTTCAACTATTCTTTATCTCACGAAAGCTGACAAAGGCATAAATGTCATATTTCCCTTGTTCACAAAACATCTGCTCAGTTCAGTCTGCTATTTGCATCATTAATCAATAAAATGGTCAATAATTTTTTTAAATATTTTTAAAATAAAAGTAGTGAATGTGAAGGCCGTTATGTAATGTTTAAGAACTATTATGTTTATTATATGATGCATAGAATAAAAAAATTTCACAAAGATCCCATTTATATTAAAAACACAATATAAACAAAGCAATTTCTTGTGACTTACCTGTCTGCTGACGCTTTTGACCATAAATAACTTTACCATCAAATTCATCCATTGGAACCTTCGCATCAGACTCTATTTGTTGAATTGTGACATTCAAGTGATCTTCAATTTCAGCAAGATACTGTAAAACATACATTCATGATTACTCAAAGCAGAAACTATTTCACAATAGCCATACATCTCTTTCATAGCAATTGTTTTCTTACAAATATTTACCCATACTTATAAAATGTTTTTATTTATTTTTTCATTTCTATTCTTAGATTCTGACCATGAACAGGCAATGAATAACAATAAGCAAACACACCTAATAAAACACAGAAAATGAAGAGCCTTTTTATATATCTTGTTCCAAATAACAAAATAATTTTTTTTTTCTTTTCCCCTTACTCCTCTGTTATCTTTATTTATCTATTGCTATTTCCTGGTTCTTCTAGCCTATATTTGTTTAGAGAGGCCTCCTACCAACCAGCTGAAAACTAAACACAATAAATATTCTTTGCTTTAGAATAAAATTCATTTTACTCTAAATGAAGAGTAACCTAGGTCTTTAATAGAATCACAGAATAAAATGCAATATTATCCCACATTTATATTCCTGTATTCAATATTTTCCCATTGTTTACAACAATTTTTATTGGTCACCTCAGTTTTCCTATGTTCACAATGAATTAAAATCCCTAAATTATTAAAATTGTACTTAGGAAGCTATAGACAATGGAGTGATAATATATCCTATTAGAATTTATTAAACACGTTCACACTAAACCCACTTATACAACATTAGGACATGTTTTTTGGGGCAATTGCTCCCATTATCAGCTGTTGACTGACTATTCGATGTGGTGGCTGGATCCCAAGGTGCTTCTATGGTGGTCTCTAGGTTCAAGTATGAACTTTCCGAGCCCATCCATGGATGCAACATCAAAAATTTATTAAATTTTTCCCATTTTTCAGGATGAACATTTTTTTCCCAAGTTGATAGCTCTATTGGGTTGTAGAGTTCTATCAGCAGCTTTGTCTCTGTTTAAATTTATGATTTTGGGTCCAAAAGTGAGCTACCATTGCTAATTTAAAACAAATATTCCTAAACATCCCACATCACTGACAGAAACAGAGTGCAAAAGAGAACACCAACAAATAATAATACAGCAATAATCAATGGTTTTAACAAAGAAACAATTATAAAAATTATCAATAAATTTAAAAGATAAAAATCTATAAAAGAGGTTTCCACACTGAAAAACACCAAGGAAAGATACCAATTCAAAAGTTCCACATATACTCCAACTTACCATCACAAATTCAATAGGATATTCAAGAACATGGCATAAATTTAGCCCCAAAGAACAAATATAATATCAAAAATGAAAAATGTATTAGGTTCCAGAGTAAAAGACACCATACCGTAGAACAGAAATTAGAAATTTACAAAATTAAATGTGCAGATTGTAATAAAGAATACATTATAAAAATGGGGGGGGAAGAAAAGAAATTCAAAGAAAGGAACACTTTAGGAATATTTGTTTTAAACAAATTGATAAATCAGCAGTAACAGCTCACTTTTGGACCCTAAATCAGAGGCAAGCTGCTGAAAGAACTTACAACCCAATAGTGCTATCTATTTGGGAATACATTTTCATCCTTAAAAAACAAAAAACTTAATGAAGTTTGATGTTCCAGTCATGGATGAACTCAGGAAGTTCCTATTCAATCATCAGAGACTGCCACAGAAGTACCTTGGGAACCATCCACCACATCAAATAGTCAACAGCTGATGATGGGAGTGATTGCTCCAGAAACATGTCTTAATTTTGCATAAGTGGAGTAAGTATGAACACATTTAATAAATTCTAACCTCAAGTTTATGTTTACAATATTTTGTTTCCCAGTCATTTACACCATATCAGGTCAATTCAGGATAAAACTCAAAAATAAAATGGCATTGTTACTAACCCAGAAATATGTCAAGTAACAATGGTATGACAACCAAAGCAAGCAAACATGGCCTGACCTTGAGCAGGAACTTTCACTTTCCCTCGAGTTGTGCTTTCATATTTGGCAGTGTTTGTTACTTTACATTGGGAAGCTACACTAGTCTGAAGCTCTTGAGTGATCCTGTGTTCATCTTGACTCAAGTTCTGTGTTTCATGGTTTACTGTTTTATTGTTGTTTATATTCTTTCAGTTAGGATCATTATTGGTAATTCATTGCATTTTAGTATTGTTATTTTAGTTTTTTTGTTCTTGTTATCAGTTTCATTAAGTGGCCAATCATTTGCTGCAATCTCCTTGGCTTCATTTGTTTATTTGTTACTCCTTTTCTTTGTTATGGTTTTTATTGTTGGATGTTAATTTTCAACAATAGAAAAAGAAAGGAAAGGAAATCTTTCACTATTGAAGAGAAGTTTGAATCTTGGAAAAAGTATATTCATTCTACAGAAGCATATTGCACAGCATGTGAGGTGGAACTCTCTGTGTCCATGCTAAACACACAGTGAAAAATAGAACAAGCACATCATCAAATACTAAAGACTACGAGTCATCAAGTTGGTTGAAGATGGAGAGAATGTCACTTTGAAACCAGTTCCACCATATTTAAAAGTAAGTGAAGCACAAGAGTGTGTTAGACGACAGGTTAGAGAGAATTTGCATTTAACAAGCTTCACTGTGTGAGTTCCAACAGAATTTTTAAAAAATGTCATATTTTTAGAAAGTTCTTAAATGTATTAACACAATGTTAACAAGCAACATGTTAGAGAATTTTTAACATCTGTTGATGAAACTGGCCCTACATGTCTTTACAGCAGGTTTGATTTTGTTTAATTTTAGGTTACATTGTACTATGTTCTTGCTTCATTAGATACTTTGCATTATCGGTGACTAGGTAGTACTTAAATTATACTTACGAAGTTGTAGACAATGGAGTGGTAATATATCCTACACTTATGTATTCAACTTGTTTACACTAAGAAAGTGGAGTTTAGTGTAAACAAGTTGAATACATAAGTGTAGGATAGGTTAGTATGTACTGCTGCTATCATTTGATACATATAGAGCAAAGAAAATCCACTGTATTAGGCAAGTTAATATGGTAATTAGAGCCAGATATAAGAATAGAAATAGACAAATGGTTATTACTGACAAAGAGTTCACTTACAATGTATAAGCAGTAAAACGTTGATGAAGATAAGGAAAAGCATTTCAAAAATTTAATAAAAATGAAAAGGTTGGATCACCTTTGTTTAGATTAAAGGTGTGAGGATAGTACTATGATGATGATGATTATTGCTTAAGGGCGCAAAACTGCTACGGTCATTAGCGCCCAAACACAGCAAGTACTGTGTCAGATACTAAAATAAATAAAGAACGCAAATCCTGCGCATAACGAACGGACAGTAGTACTTGTGCAATAAAACTTATACCCAAAAACAAATAACAAGGGTATAAGGCGCCACAAACATTAGGGTGTTACTAAAACACAGCCGCAAGAGCGGAAAACCACAACAGTCCTGTAATGGACTAAAAACGTGCCAATAAAAGCACAAAGCAAACACAGGTCAATAAGCAAAGACCGGTAGCAAAATTAATCAGCAAGAGCTGAAAACAAACCAGTCTTATAAAAGACTAAAATGGTAACAATAAAACCCCAAAACAAATAACAGGGGTAATGTGCAAAACAACAATTTAATTTAAGACTAGTTAACAAAATTCAGTAAAAGCTGAAAAAACAACAGTCTTAAAAGAGTCTAAAAATGCCGTCAATGGTAAAAGATAAAACCTCACACCGTGCTCCAAAAACCACAAACACGGATAAAACGGAGCACACGCTCAACAGCAACCACATCATCTGCTAGTAAGTCCTCAATAGAGGACGGCAAACCTAAGCTATTTCTAAAAGCTGTCAGATGAAGACAATCAATTAAAACGTGACGCACTGTAAAGGGGTGGTCACAGTGAGGGCAAACTGGAGCGGGTTGATCATTAAAAAGGTGAGAGTGACTAAAACGGCAATGCCCAATTCTAAGACGAGCTAAAATTACTTCTTCGCGACGAACAGCGCGAGAAGAAGTCGACCAGTTAAAAGGGGTGGGTTTACATTCACGGAGCTTATTATTTGGGAGTAATTCCCACTCCTCGCGCCAGCGCGAAAAAATGGCTCTACGTAATGAATGTATAAAATCCCCGAAATAAAAACGCTGCTCGTACTCAGCATGGTCTAAAAGAGCGGATTTTGCTGCAACATCTGCGGCCTCATTACCTGGGAGTCCGACGTGTCCAGGCACCCACAGTAGTTTTACCCTGACGCCAGCGTCGAAAAGGGTTAAAACCACGTTCTGGACCATCTGTACAAGAGGGTGGTGATTGTACAGATGTTTAAAACTTAAAATAGCACTCAAAGAGTCGGAACATATGACACTATTTCCCAGCCCATGATCGAAAATAAATAAAATCGCCTGATAAATAGCATAAAGCTCTGCCATAAAAATAGATGTTGCAACATTAAGACCATACGTAAAACTCGCCCCATGAAAAACAAAAGCACATCCTACACCTGTGTCAGATTTCGAGCCGTCGGTATATATAAAATTCCAGCCATTAAAAGAGGATTTGATCTCGCTAAAAGAACAACGAATAATATGTGCTGCGGTCGAAGATTTCGGACATGACGTAAGCCCGAGATGAACGGGGGCCTCTGCTAAAATCCAGGGGGGAGAAGAAGTTTCCCCGGCTAAGAAAAAAGCAGGTAACTCGACGCCCAACGTCCGTAAAATCTCCCGAAAACGAAAGCCAGCGGGCTTAGGAGTAAAAAACCGAGCAGCATAAAAACGATCAAAAGACACATTAAAAAACGGCCCATTCGTGGGATGACGAGGTTGCGCAGCTAAGCGACAACCGTACGCAGCTAGTAAAACATCCCTACGATAAAACAACGGAGGTTCTCCAGACTCCGCACATAAACTCAACACAGGACTTGTGGGGAATGCTCCAATGCCAACACGGATGCCCCGGTGATGTATCGGGTTTAGGCGACGAAGCACAGAAGGGCGCGCTGAGCCGTAAACCACACAGCCATAATCCAGTTTCGATCGGATAAGTGAGCGATAAAAACGTAAAAGAACAGTCCGGTCAGCTCCCCAAGATGTGCCACTTAAAACACGTAAAATACAAAGAGAACGTTCACACTTGCCTCTGAGTTGCGCTATATGCGATGACCAGCATAATTTCCTATCAAACACCAAGCCAAGGAACCTAACTTCGTCTGCGAAAGAGAGTGCGTCTGGGCCAAGATGGAGCGAAGGTGGAGGATACTCCTTGTGGCGCCAGAAGTTCATGCAGACGGTCTTCTCTGCGGAGAAACGGAACCCGTGAGAAACACTCCAAGCGTGAAGGCGGTCGAGACAGCATTGGAGGCGGCGTTCCAAGAGACAGGTTCTCCGAGAGGAAAGATAGATGGCAAAATCGTCCACAAATAACGACGAATGTATTCCTGGCGGTAAACACTCGGTGATGGAGTTAATCGCAATGGCAAACAGTGTGCAACTAAGTACCGAGCCCTGAGGTACGCCGTTCTCTTGAATAAAATTAGATGATAAAACTGATCCCACGCGAACATTAAAAACCCAGTCCTTCATAAATTCCTGAATAAAAACAGACATACGCCCACGTATGTTCCAATCGTGAAGCGTTCGGAGGATACCGCCTCTCCAGCAAGTATCGTACGCTTTCTCTAAATCGAAAAACATAGCAACCGTTTGGCACTTGCGCACAAAACCGTCCATTACATGGGTAGTTAAAGATACCAGGTGGTCGATTGAGGAACGATGACGCCGGAAACCACACTGGGCGTTCGTTAATAATTGCCTCGACTCCAACCACCACATGAGCCGTCCGTTAATCATGCGTTCCAACACTTTGCAGACGCAGCTGGTGAGGGAAATCGGACGGTAACTGGAAGGAAGATGTGGGTCCTTTCCAGGCTTAGGTATCGGAATGACGGTGGCCAATCGCCAAGCGTTGGGAAATGTGCCATGACAACAAATAAAATTAAAAGTGCGTAATAAAAAAGCTTTGCCTTCCGCTGACAAATGCTGCAACATAGCAACAAGAATACGATCTGGCCCCGGTGCACAGTGTCGAGAGTTCGTAAGGGCATGCTCCAATTCCCTGGAGGTAAAGGGGACATTGTAGCACTCCTGATGGTCGGAGGCAAAACAGAAGTCCTTCGACTCGACCTGCTCTTTAATTGCGCGAAAAGTAGTCGGGTAATTGGCGGAAGTAGAAACATCATCGAAGGTTCGCCCTAAAACATTGGCGACGTCAGTCGGAGTAGTGAGCACTCGATTTAAAACCCTAAGACCGGGTATAGGTGTAAACCTTGGTTTGCCAGCAACGCGGCGTAGCCGTTCCCAAACTACGGATGAAGGCGTTGTGCGGTTAAAAGAAGAGGTAAAAGAAATCCAAGAAGCCTTTTTGCTATCCTTAATGACTCGGCGGCATTTGGCGCGAAGTTGTTTGTAGCAAATCATATTTGCTGAGGTAGGGTGGCGACGAAAAGCTCGGAGAGCACCTCGGCGTGCACGCAATGCGTCCCGGCATTCATCAGTCCACCAGGGAACCGGAATGCGTCTGGGGTGACAAGACGACCGGGGGATAGCCTTATCTGCGGCGGTAATGATGACCGTACGGAGGTGCTCGATCGCGGTGTCGACAGATGGAAATTCACACCCTGAAAATTCGGCCAAAGATCGATAGAGAGGCCAATTCGCCTTATCAATGAGCCATTTTGACGGGCGCTGTGAATGTGCGTTCGGAGAGAGTACATGGATCTGACACGGAAAGTGGTCACTGGAATGTAAATCAGAGATGACGTTCCAGGTGAAATGTACAGCAAGTGAGGCAGAACAAATGGATAAATCCAAGTGCGAAAAGCTATGAGTGCAGTCAGAGAGAAAAGTTGGTTGACCAGTGTTGAGAACTATAAGATTGTGATTTAGCAAAAAGTCAGCTAAGAGGTTACCTCTTGCACACTCCGTGGTAGAACCCCATAGGGGATGGTGTGCATTGAAATCCCCCAAAAGGAGAACAGGGGGTGGTAGCTGAGACAAAAGATCGTCCAGGTCAACTGTGGTGATGGTGCCGGACGGAGGTAAATAAACATTGCAGACAGAAAAACTAAGGCCAGAAGAGTGAACTGTAGCTGCAGCAGCTTGTAAAGGAGTCTGGAGCTGTAATGAGGTGCTGTACACGTCGTTTCGAATTAAAAGTAAAACTCCGCCGTGAGCGGGAGTGCCATCTTCGGGAGGGAGATCAAATCTCACCGAAGAGTAACCGCGTATATTAAAAGAATCACTTGGGCGAAGCTTGGTCTCTTGGAGACACACAAGCAAAGGGTCAGTAGAACGTAAAATTAATTCCAGGTCAGGTCTTCGACTACGGAGACCACGCACATTCCACGAAAGGATAGCCATTGTTAAAATTAGATAAAAGAAGCTAAAAATTTACCACCTTACTTTTTGGACGGTGCAGGGCGAAACAAACGTCCTTTTTTCAATCGCGTGGGACTCGGTGGTTTTGAAGGAGCAGGCACATCTTGCTCCATCACATCCTCAGAGGGAGGGCTCTCCCGCTGAGAAGCATCCACCGATTCCAAAGCCTGGAATCGGTTGGATGTAGATATAGGCGGCGACGGCGACCGCCTAGCGGGTTTGCTCCTATCATGGGAGCGTGACCTCCGAGGAGGAGAAGGGCTCTTTTTCTGCTCTACCTGAGTTGACGACTTTAAAAAATCCGTTCGTGTAAAACTCGTCCTGAACTTAATATCAGGGGCATTAAAAACAACCGCTTTGGGCTTCACGGTAGAGCGCTTTGGAGAACTAGGAGTAGTTTGGACCCGTGTAAAAACAAGATCGCAGGTCTGCGTACTGCTATCGCACTTCTTGGGCGCAAAAGAAGCTGCTGCGCTGTAGGTGCCGGTCTTAGGCACGACAGGTTGGCGAGACTGGAATCGCTTCCGGGCTTCAGTAAAGGAGAGTTTTTCCTTCACCCGGATCTCCTGGATACAGCGCTCCTCTCGAAAACGAGGGCAATCGCGGGACGAGGCTGGATGTTCACCGCGGCAGTTGACGCAGACAGGAGCGGATGGGCATGCTCCCTCGTGACTTGCTTGACCGCAGGTTGCACAGATGGATACGGCAGTTTTACATGATATGCGAGTGTGTCCAAAACGCTGACACTGGAAACATCGCAACGGGCTCGGGATATACGGGCGCACTTCTATCACCTCGTAGCCCGCCTTGATCCTCTGCGGCAAATCGACCCTGTCGAATGTGAGGAAAAGAGTCCGGGTCGGCTGTAATTCCCCCTCTTTCCTTGCCTGTACACGATAAACTGAGGTGACCCCTTGGTCTTCCAGACAGCTCTGGATTTCCGGGTCGGACATTCCGTCTAGAACATTTGTGGTAACAACTCCTCGCGACGAATTCATGGTCTTATGTTTCTCGACACGGACGGGATATCCGTGGAGTAGCGTCGCCTTGAGCAACGAGTTGCTTTGAGACAGGCCAAGTGTCTCCACTAAAAGTGATCCGTTGCGTAGACGGGTACAGGACTTAACGGGCCCAGCTATGGCATCAATGCCCTTCTGAATCTTAAATGGATTTACGGTCGTAAACGACTGACTCTCTTCAGTACGACTAATAACTAAGTAACGAGGGAAAGACTTCTCGATTACTTCTTTTACGTCAACTCTTTTGCGTTTAAAATGTAAAGGATTATTTTCCAGTACCATAGCGATTTATTCCTCCACCATTGCAACCGTCTCCGATGGCGGGCTGCTTCCTGGGCGCCACCCCGGCTTAGGTTACTGGCTCTGGCCTGAACCAAGTAACCTCAGGGTCACACCTTCCTGTGGGCTGACGAAGGGACCCAATCGCCTGCAGGAAGACTACAGCTCATGCAATGGCCCTTCCCCGGGCCTGGCCTTTACCAGGGGATACGCTCCCGTCCTACATGATAACCCTGTGCTGGGAGTTATGCCGTTACCCAGTCACATTTTACCGCGTCAAACACGGGGGCACCCATCAGACAAAGAACAGGGAAGTAGGACAAATAAAACAATAAAAGAGGCGAAATAAAAAGGAGTCAAACGCGCTAAGCGCGGACCTGAGGGAGCAGCTCGGGTGCCTCGGGGTCGCTACGCCCCGTACCCAATAAATTGGGCCCCTGAGGGGAGGATAGTACTATGGTATGATTAAAATATATGTCCTATTTGTGGAAAGGAAGAGAATGATATCCATATTTTAATTATGTGTTTAATCATTGAAAAGAGGAAAGATGTGATAAAAAGGAAATAGTTTAAGGGAAAAGATAGCAATATTGAAATATTTAACAACTATTAAAAATCAGAGGTATGGGAGAATTTCTGCTTAATATTTAAAAAAAAAAAAAAAATGGATACAGAAGAATAACAGGAGACAGGTCACATATTAACTGACAGCTGAGTTATTCATAAAAGATCCATGTATCCATAAATTCTGGGATCAGGGGGAGAAGAGTATGTGTATTGTGCACATACTTTATATTTTGTTTAATAATAAAAACAAGAAAAAGTGGGGCATTTTTGCCTTCTAGTAAGCTAAAAAGCTGAGATGGAGACAGTGTCTTCTGGAAGGCTCAAGACAAAAATCTCATCATAGATAGATGTATTTTTTTTTTCAAATGATTTTAATCATTGTTTTGTTACTTTGTAAGAACAGAGCCATGGCTAATATCAAAATATATTACAGATAACTTAGCAACGAATAAATAATAAATGCTAATTCATTGCTAATTCCTCAATAATAGATATTTGTCTTGAATAGATAGATAGTTGTCCAGTCATCATTTCGAGTAAAAGCAGTTTGGTGAGCAACTGAAGATGGGAGAGATTCTCCCGAAACGTATATTACTTTTACGTAAGTAAATGGAATTTAGTGTAAAAAAAATGAATACCTAAGTTTAGGAAATAGATATTCAGTTGGTTTTTGCCATATACCCGAGCCTATTAGGTCAAGAATCTGCTCAGTGATTGCTATTTCTCCTGCATTGCTACATTAAGATGGATCTAGAGAGTTAAACTGATTGTAATACAAAAAAAGAAAGTTTTGTACAAACTGTAAATCGTACATAGGGAGACACAGTTCCATTTAGCTTATCTTCAATAAAACTGCTTAGGAATAGCAAAAACCCAATGTCTAGCTAACTGAATATTTATATGATATATAATGAAATTTCAATCCATCGTTTCAGGAAACATAATTTTCCTTAGATCTATTGTTCAATTTATGTAGTTCCAGACATAATTTCTTTATAAACAATGGTAATAAAACCTGCATTGACCAAACATGTTGTTTTGTTTTATATCATTCTTATCCTTGATTGATCATTTTCGAATCACTGATAAATTGAAACAAGTACATTACAATGTGTGTTTTAGAACCATACTATAGAAAGGAGCACATTGTTTTCTCTTGCATGAAGTGGCAAGGCATCATTGAACAGAGCATGTGAAGACCAAAGATGTATCTTAGTGGAATGTGCTTGCATTATTCAAGGGGAAGAACAAACAGAAACTAAGATTCACAAGACAGATAACAGATAAAGCTGCAAAAGAACTCTCACAGCAAGGAATCTCATTGTGCATCATAGGCTTTTGCAGTATGCACATAGTGTGAAAAGAAAGTCATTATTACCAGAGTCATGATGCACCCTGCAAAGCAAGCAAGGACTCTTGATATAATACCTTAAGGTTATTTTAGACCACAGATCTCAAGTGGTTCAGATACAAATCAATCTTGCTCACCATTGATTGCTCCTCCTACCTAGCACTGGAGTGCTACAGAACCTCAAGCCTGAAAGAAGAGGCATCTGCACAAAATTTGTCAGCCATTTCACGCCCTGAATAGAATAGGACGCTGATGACTTGAGATGTTAAAGAGCATCCATAAATAAACCAAATAATAAAAAACAGGAGTGCTAAAGGAAGTGGAAATTTGCTTCATGTATTTTTGTGTTTTATCACAAGCTATCTACTATATTTGATTTTGTTACATATATGCATTGTGCAGTTCTATTCTGATTATTCAACTGTAATACTACACTTTCTGACATCAGAAGCAATCCAGACTGAAGCATTGATCAACTAACGTTGCTTAAAATGTATATACACTTCACACAAATGTGCACCTGCCTCATTCAGCTATCTTCATGTAGATCACATGCAGATTCCCCAGTCCTCCAACAGCTACACTATTCAGTTTGACAGATCAGACCAGGTCAGACCTTCAGGAGCCTGTTTTAGAGCATGGGCAACCAATGGGGGAGAAGATAATCAATATTTTGGTACTTTAAAATGAATATAGTGGCACATTTCTGCATTCTACTGGCTTTCTTTCATTTTAGTCAACAGGCCCTCCCCTCAATTTTAACACACCAGAGATGCCCATATTTTAGACCCTTTCACCCTACATTGTTTTCTTTTGCTTCCTCTGTAGGAAATGGATTAGGATTTCATTGTACTGCATTTGAAACTACATTATTTTTTTCCAGAAAGCTTACCAATGGCTCATTGTACCAAATGCAACAACCACCTTCATCTGTAAGCCTTGTATTCCAACAATTGCGGCCTCTAGAAGAACACCATTCTCCATGAAACCAAACTTTTTCTGGAACATTGGACACCAGTGAAATGGCCAATCCCATTCTTTCTGCTCGTCCAACACGACCAATACGATGCACATAGTTGGACTTCTCATCAGGAAGAGTAATGTTGATCACTATGAACAATAATGCAACATGTTTAAACAATAATAAGAGAAAACATTTATAATAAATTTGCTGCTATAATTGCTGATTGTGCTTCTCAAATGTTTAGTCTCAGAACACATTACATTCTTTAAAATACTGACACACCCCATAAGTTTGCTTTCTTTCTTTTGGGCTAATCTAATACTTACCATTCACATTAGTCTATACCTGAGTGGCTTAAACTTTGCACTTGACAGCTACCTTTACAGTTGGCAATCTTACAGATTAACAAATAAGGAATGCTATCCATTGCATCTTCTGAATCAATAACAAAGCATTATCGGCCAGTCAGTCATGATGTAAAAGCTGCTATATTGTTGGTTTTTCTTACTGTATGTGCAGCTGATTTTTATATGTGTTTGAATAGTTACTGTGATTAATTGAAATGGTTAATTTGTAGTAGTTAGAAAATATTCCAAAGAGGTTATTTGCAGAGTGATTCAAGGAGTGATACCTAATCCTCTGCAATGATATCTTACATGGATGCAAAATGTCATTAGAGATGCCACACATGATAATGGGTCAAAGCTTTTTCCAATTTAAAATCGTGAGCATATATCTACACAGTAAATTTTTCACTGTCAAAAGTTTGTTCTTGTTTACATTACTAGGCAGCAATTTATTTGCCGTTATAAATAATTCTGGAGTGAAGTATTTAATTATTATGCACACTTGATATAGATGTATGAGACAACATTGAAAGCTTTACAATAACAGTCATTAAACAATGGTGGCTGATGCAATGTCGTAACCCCAGCAGTGCCAAAATTACATTACTGACACTATCGAGTGCAAAGTTTCAGTGAGCTGGGTATAGAACCCACAGTGTGAGTATTGGAGAACCCAAGGATCTACACTTTGTTAGTTCTTGCATTATATATTTATATTTTGTAAGATTATATAATTTATTTCAAGTATGTAAAAATGTAGAATGTAAATCCAAGTTTCATATGCACTTCCCATATAAAGCTGCTTAGAAGTCCTCTGAGAGTAAGATATAGTCATATGTTTTTTATGAGATGAATTAGAACAATGATACATGCTGCATTTCATCAGGCAACATTAAAAATTTATTGATATAAAAGAAACTATACATCCCAAGAATGATAATAAGTGCAGAAAGGAGAGCAATTAAAAAATTGGTTTAGTTTGCTCATGATGATAGTGAAATTCATCCCTTCAATGATCTGGGATTGATAATGCATGAATTTGTTCAGTCTGAAGCCAACAGTTGTGCATGGCTAGTGGATGGTCAATTGGGATGCATGGTATCTTGCAAGGGTCTTTGTCAGGATTATAGTGAAGAGCTTGAAAGTATCTATGAGTCCTTGGAGCAGAACAGTTGACAGAAGAGGCAGAAACCCACTTAGACAACAAAATTGCTATTTAAGAGAACTGAGGAAAACCTGAAAAAAACCTCAGTCAGGGAGCATGTTCCTGGTGAGAGTTAAACCCCAGACCTCCTGCTCATGAGTCCACGCGTTAACGACTTCAGCCACCCATGGCGGTTAGATGCTAATCTAAAAGCTGCCACTGCTTCCTTTTTTGGTTTTTTTCTTATTGACTTACCATTATTCCAAAATATTTTTCCCATTTTCTCCCCTTTGTCTGTTCTGCTGCTTTTTACTAACATCTCTGATTTCTCATAATACAAGCTTATTAATCAAAGTCACCTCTAGGATTCTTCCAGTTGTACAAACTTGGTGCCTTTCTTAGCCAATGTATCTGCAAGTTTATTTCCTTCTAACACATTAATGGAAATCCAATGGAATTTATAGTTTTCCCAAGAAACTTCAGAGTTTTAAAATATGTTGGATGTTTCTTATTCTCAGTGTAGTAGATACTCCTTGGATAGCAGCTTGGGAGCCTTATAAATTGACTACTATTAGGTCATTAGCTCGGTGAATCGCTGCAATTTCTCTATCCAAGTAAGTTTCATTCCTGTGCACTGGTACGTAACAGGATAAAGGCAGCAGTATACTTTGGTCCCTGCTCCAGTTTGCCCAAATTTAAATCTATCTACAAACTCTTGAGTTTCACTGCTTTAGGAAACATGTTACAGGCTGCGCATTTCAAAATTGAACACAAAATACAATGCAAACTGCCATAGTGAAACAAATCACATAATTATCACTATGTTGTGATGAGTCAAACTCCTGCACCTTAAACATGTATACAATAATCTTTATTTATGGGAAAGGATTTACATAAAAAAAGCATGAGCAAAACCTAATGAATTTTAACATCCTGAAAACATTCAAATTTATCGCAAGACCACTGAAGCCAACCCAGACACCTACCAACCCAACTTCAGTGACTGATGTAACAGTTGTCAGTTGTTTAACAGCTGAGGATGTGGATAAACATCCATGAAACATGTCCTGAGTAAATTTCTAGTAAGAGATGCCAGAAAGAGCTGTTCAAATATTTTTACTCAGAAGAGATTATTAATACTTGCTTCATTTTGTGTCCAAATTTAATTAATTTCATTATTTCAAAATTTCATTATTCAGCATTTGTTATAATGATGCAGACTGTTTTTTTCCACTTATATAGGATGATACTGACATTTGCCATCATTTCAACAAAGCATGGACCTTAATCTTTAACTCACCCATGAAGCACCAAAAGAGAGGGGGAAGAAAAAAGAAAAGAAAAGAAAAAAAAAGAAGAAAAGGGAGGGGAGAGGAAAAAAAGTATATATATAATATAAATGAAAAATAAAAATAAAGTAACACTATTAACAATGTAACAAATTAACAGTAATAATAAAAGTAGATAAGGATAAACACTTAGATTAAGTCACACTTGAAATTGCTATATTTCGAACTCTTGGAGTTCTTCTATGGCAAGAAGCTAGTCTGTTTTATCCTTATCTACTTTTATTATTACTGTTAATTTTATATATATATATATATATATACATATACACACACACATATTTTTAAAATTATATCCCTTAATGAATGCATTGCATTGATTATTTACTTTGAAAGTCTATACTCACTGAAGGGAAGTCCTGAAATATCAAGTCCTCTAGCAGCCACATCAGTACATATAAGGAATTTGGCCTCTTGTCTCTTAAATTTTTCCAAGTTAGCCTTACGTTCTGGTGGCTTTCTGTCACCATGCAAACACACACATGAATAGGGATTATTGCGGTTATGAGCTCCTCCACCTGAAATATATTCACATTTCTAAATTATCAAGCTAACCTAATAGTCACTTTATTTTACATATCTTTATAGGCTGAAATTAAAAATGCAAGCACTATCTATTTACATCTGTATGCATTACAACATTATACAGAATCAACATCAAACAAGTTAAGTGCTTTCTTTGCTTGATTCTAACCCATTTGTAGTATGTCTTCTGTTGAAGTGTTAATTGGAAACTTGTAAAGTGAAGCAAATCATATAATAATTTAATTATATGCCTTGTTATTTTATATAATTCCCTGCTTTTCTTTTTCATTATGTCAAATCAAAAAAATTAAAAACAGCCATTTCATCCACCAGAAATTGAATTATATTGCTCTGACTTACTCTAAATAACAATGCTGTCAGCAAATTTAGAAAAGCATTTTAGAAGGTCAAAAATGTCTGCTGCATTAACTAAAGATAAGCAGGGAATTAAAACCCTATACAGTAAAATTCAATCCAAAACAGAGAAAAGTGAATACACAGAACTGTAACTTCAGCAGTGGACATATAATAGACCTCACTAAAATTCATAAAATTCACACTTTGTTCTGAGGTGTAGAATGTTTCATAAACTGCAGCACTAGAAATTTTACAGAAGAAAGTGTGATGCAAATGTAGTACATATACAGTAATGAAAAGGTAACTGAAATATTCCTCAGGTAAAATTCTATGAAAATGTTCCCACATTTCGTTTTACAGGTTAAGTTTTCTTGAGCTGCACAGAAAAGGGGAAAAAATTTTAAAGATGCACAAATATTTTTGTATTATTATTATTATTATTATTATTATTATTATTATTATTATTATTAGATTGGTAATCTTTTATCTTCCTTCCTCCAATGCCATCTAGTTGCCACCACTAGGGTCATTCTGGTGGCGACAGAAATGTAAATTCATTTCAGAGGGCATGGCTACAGCACTCCAAGCATGTGAGAGGATGACCAGCGGGATGAGGAGCCATGAGTGGCCTTCAATGTAATTAACTTTAACCTAAAGTAAAAGCTACACTTAAATTTACTAACTAGCCTGGCCAGTCATCAAGGGGACTTACCCCAACAAACAAAAATCCCCATTATAGATCTAGCGATTGATTCCAGGACCCATCGAACAGTAGACAGGAACTTTCTGATCACTAGACCATAGGGCTGGCCAATTTTTTTAATCTAATGAATATATTTTTGCTTTTCTTTCTTTAGAATATACTACTTTTAAGTGCAAAAGAAAAAATGTAGTTAAGCACTAAAGCAAATAGGACACATTTTCTCATACTAATTCTTTCACTAAAATACAGATGAATCCAATAAGTACATCTATAAAAAGGGGTCTAATATGTGATTCTGATCCTATTCATCATAAGTAAATATGATATTGATTTAAATTATACTCTTGAAGCTATTAAAGTAATGTTATATTAGAGCTGGATTGGTGACACTTACTTGGTTTTGTAATTGGACATGTTTGAGGAACACTTGCTCCCATCATCAGGAGAAGGCCAACTAATAGAAGCATACTCTGTATGCAGCCAATGAAATATAACGAATATACCCAACGATAGTGTCTCAAACATCATGATGTGACTCTATTTTTGATGATGCAAATTTTTTCTCATGTTGTCAGTTCCAAAAGTTTGCAAGCAGGTTTCAATATATATTTTTTTTTTATCAATTTCATAGTTTTCTGGCTAAAAGTGGGCTGTCACTGCAGACTTCTATATCTGTTTGTAATGAATATTTCTGAAATATTTTTTGATGCATGTTTCTAAATTTCTTTACCTGATCACAATCTTTGCAATTTATTTGGTAGATACAATACTTCCTGTCAGAAGGTATAGGATTTTACAGGAAGATTGTAATAAACTGCCAATACTGTGGACATTTTAAGTAGTGAAAATTATTTCCCATTTTTTAAAATTTATTGAACATACTAGTGCGGCATGTGAATTGCATATCTTCTTTTATATGTGATTAAAGCTTGTGCTTTGACATCTCTCTTTCTTTTAAACTTTTTAATCATTTTATTTAATACTTTTTTATGGAAATCATTATGTAGTGCTTTGTGGATAATGTATTTGTATTTTTCTTTCTTTTCTTTCCTATTGATTGGAACATTCACCCACCTGTATACAAGACAATTTAGGATGGCATACTGTGTGTTTTGGGAGTAAAACTATTATTTTTAGTGTAATTGTCACTGTGGCTAGGTTTCATATATATTCCAAAGGCTAAACTGTTATTGTCTTTTATAACCTTCATATCTAAAAATGGAATCTACCCATTCTTTTCAATTTCTAATGTAAATTGCATTTCCTGTAAATTTAATAATTTTAAGGCATTGTTAACCAGATGTTTAGCTATAATAGCAAATATGTTGTCCACATAGCTGTGTCAAGTCTTAAAAATCAAAGAAAAAGCATCAGTTGGGCAAATTTCAAAATAACTCAAACAAATCTGCCAAGAAAAGTGAAAGAGGGATATCCAAACCAGAATCATAAAAAATAAAGATTTTCATCATGAACTTCAAAACACCCTTCTCTGGGTATATTCAATAAATTTCCCCAACTGCCTACAAAGTATGCTTCTACCAGTTGGTCTTCTGCTGATGATAGTAGTAAATGTTCCCGAAACATGTCCAATTAAAAAACCAAGTAAGTGGAGCACAAGTGTCACCAAACCACTTTATATCAATATTAAGTATATTATTATTTATATTGTTAGTTGTACTTACCTAATTGATTGAGATACTTTTCCAGATTGTCACAATCTAATTTAGTGCGACAGAATATAATAGCTCGATCCATTTTATGCTCATTAATAGCTCGTACACAGTATTCACCTTTCAGCATTTTCACTGCCTCAGACAATGTTTCTAAAAATAAAAATCACAATTCAATAAAGTAAACATGCACACTGTGCACTTCTATTATTAATATAAGTTATTACATATTATATTACTGCTAGTTTTACTAACCAAATGAGCTGTACTATTATTATTAGCTTAACCTCTTCCCGGATATAGGTATGTCTAGATGTCCAGAATAAAATGGTCCCAAATGCTGCAAATTGATGTTTTTCAATTCATAATTATTTTCATATTTCTTTAAATAATAAACTGAAACAAATTCTATAAAATAATTCAACCTTGCCTTTAAAAGTTGCATTTTGAATGATATACCTTGAAGCAGGGGAAGTGATATAAGGGCACATCTCTGCATTCACCACAAATCCTGTTGGTTTTCTTGCATGTGTCCCTTATGTGGCATATCACATATTTCTGAAATGGAAGCAACTTTTTTTACCTCAGACAGTATCCTTTAAGGAAAATGTTTTTCCTTCAATCTGGATGGGAGGGGTTTTAGAATTTCTACCCCCTTTGTGTACAGACCTCTGAATTTGCAGCTTGCAATTACGTTGCGAGCAAATGATAAGCAAAAATCCAGTTATGGTTTTTTTTTTTTTTTTTTTTTTTTTTTGGGTGCATTTAGAGCTCTCCAAAGTACCAAGCAATTGTACATGGTGATATCCAACATGTAAAAAAATAGCTTTTTGTGCCATTTTACAGTTTTTGTAAAGAGGGATATGTCTGCCTGTCATTTTAGTCATGGCTCTAGTTTTCCTGTATCATGCATCAAAATTTTGGAACTGCGATTAGTTAAAGCATTAACTACCCTTCTATTATACCAAGCAATGTAGTTCAAGGGTGGAATCTGATGCATCTTCACTTACCCTCTCTTTAGAGACTGTACTTTGGCAATCCAATACGATTTGAATGTATTTGCTTATTGAGGTCAGATCTTTATGCTTTTTATGCTCATATACATTTATTTCAGTAATTATGAGAGCTACTAAATCTACAGTAAAAAACTTGATAAAAAATCAATTGGTTCACTGTCACATGTGAGCTGTGTATGAGACTGTACATCACACGCTCTGCTCTGAAAAGTGTCTTTTATGCCGCAATGGTTTTCGGAATCCATAACCCTGTTCCACTAGTTGAAACCATGATTTGAACTGGGAATAACAAGTTTGTAACTTTGTAATCCCTTATCAATTGAACCTTCTCTCATTAGTATTTAGGTGAAACGAAAATATTTCAAATAAACAAACCCAAACTTATGGTGCCAAGAACAGATTCCACTATCAAATTGCTAATTTATCTATCTCAGCAGCTGAAAATTGTACAGCTAACCTAAACATACAAGCTAAGCTTACTGTGTCTGCAAATGCAATCATATGATTCAAGCACTTCTCTACAGTCACCTACTCTCTACAAACGGTGAAAAAGTGTATGCGTGGCGCTTTGCAATACATCAAACATTTCAATATTTATTACTGCTATGTGTGCTGGCTCAGCTAAAAACTTGCAATGCTTATAAATACTAATGTAGAATGGTAGCAGCCTTTGAGTAAAAAAGTAGAGAACTCTTTTAGCTTCACAAACCCAATCTGACATGTAAAATATGCTCCATCCCCCCCCCTTTCCAAATAAATACAGTAATACTTGTTCTAGTTGGCTCATACTGCATTTAGTGTCCTTTAATTCAGTTTTTGTTTCATTAAAGCATGATAAAAATAAGCAAAATATAAAGGTTCTGTAGTGTAGAAATTTAAATTGCAGACCATTCAAATGCCTAGATCTGTTTGTTGGGTATCCGAGAATAGCCAGTTTGGGGTTTAAATGGCCTTCGGGCAACAGGTTAATAACCCATTAAGGCATATTACACAGCACCCACTTATTTGCATAAATATAAAATAATCTAAATTAAATGTGAGTAACAGCACTCAACTCAGAGAATTTAACGGCCTATAATTTAACTAGAAATATATTGGAACTTGAACAGTGAAGCTAATCATATAATTTAGATCATTGTATGAATTGAGTTGAACTATACACTCTTATTGCTCCACTTGTTTATAATATGTACAACTAGTTTTACGAACCCTTTGTTCGCATCGGTAGCTAACCCTCTTTCCCCCTACAAGCCTTCCCTCAACATAGCTTTGAAGCAAAGCAATAGTTGAGCTTTGCCAAGATGGGACAGTGAATTCTACAGCAGCACATTTTCATGTGTAAATGTTACCACAAATACAAGTCACCTCATCATGTTCATGCAGAATTTCGTTTGCAGTTCCCTAGTCAATAATATCCTTCCAAACAAGCAATTCATGATATTGTAAATAAATTTGATTCTACTGAATCTATGCACAAAAAAAACATGTGTAGAAACATATAGTTTTAACAGAGAATAAACTAGATGAAATTGGTGCAAACCTTGAACATTAGCCAACAAAATCATTCAAGAAATAGGTACAAGTGGGGGTTTCAGTGAGTTCTGCACATAAACCAACGAAATTATTAAACTTCAAACCACATAAGTGTACATATGCCTATTGTTTAATTATAGTGACCAAAGTTAAATCTAACTTCAACTCATGTATTCACATTTCTTACACTAGTAAGAAAGTAAGACGCATTTTGGGAGAATCTCTCCCATCTTCAGTTGCTCACTCAGCAACTGAAGATGTTAAACCTGTCAATCAGAATGTATTTTATGTGATACACTGCACTTGCGAGATAGTTTTTACGTAAAAAGTCCTAATCATATAATACGGGCATGTAGTTTAGGACTGGAGCTAATAGAGTTTTGAACCTTTTTCTCCATTATAACTTGAGACCAGACAAAGAAAGCGAAACCAGAATAACATATACTTCAATAATGACAGAACAAGCGTGAAAGAGAGAATGCTATTTAAGCACCCTTTAATCTATTAAAACATCTCTAATATTTTATGAATTAAAATCATCTTAGAATTAAATTACCTGCTGTATTATTCCCTGGACGTACATTATCCTTTGCATGAACACCATCAGTCTGTACATGTTTTCTCAAATTGTGCCAGCTGGTATCCTTCTGTGGATCAACCATTAAAACCACATGATGCACAGTCTCTGGAACAGCATCTTCACCTTTCAAATCCACCCAAGTAGGGAAATGCATCAATCGCTCCTACAATTATTTAAAATAATTAAAATCGTTACTGCTAGCAACATCCCTCTTAGTAGAAAATCAATTTCAAATATGTTTTCTGCAATTACACAATTTTAAAAAGGGGGTAAATGTTAAATATGCAACATTAAGAACTGTGATAGTACATATTACTGCTGATTTTGTAAAAATATTTTGTCAAGAACAAGTACCAAAAAAATATTATTATTTATTATAAGAACAGAAACGCCTGCAAATTAGTATACATAAATATATTGCTTACCGCCATCTTTTTCACTTCAAATGCATGTAGTGTTGCTGAGCACACTATCATTTGCAATCTGCGGCCATCAGATGTTATTTTTGGTATTTGCCTATGCAAGCGATCTATTAGTTCGGTGTAGCCTTGCTTTAGCAGTCCATCAGCTTCATCAAGCACAAAGAATCGACACTGAGTTAGTGACAGATGTCCAGCAGAAATTAAGTCCTCCATCCTTCCTGGAGTGCCAACTACAATATCCACCTATAACATCAAATGCAGAAAATACTAATTTTTTAATTTTGCAATATCAGAGTTTAAATAAGCAATGTTCTGAGATGTCCTGCTTTATATGTATTTTTCTTGGACAGTATGGAACTATGCATTTTCCTCATTAGAGGCATATATATGGATCATTCTGAAAGTTTCTGGATACAGTCAGATATTAATAATAATAATCTGGAACTCATCACTACATCTTCTCAAAGTATCCCCTCTCAGTTTCCATACAGCTGATCACAGATAGAGATCAAACCATGGATCTTCAGCCTTCCAGGCCTCAGCTACAGTATCCTACAAGCTCAGAGCCACAACCTCTCCCATCTGATTCTATATACCCTGGAGACCTCCCTAAGTTTTCTCTATTACGAGAGATTAATTCCTTAACAGGTGACTGGTAATGCTACAAACACTTATGATTCAGGCTTCTAGTTTAACCACCAACCACGGGCAATCACCATAAATATCTACCTACAAACTTAAATTTTTCTTTCTGCATAAGAAAGGCATAGTCCCAGCTTCAAATAGGTCTGTAAGTGCAAAAACAAGACCAGTACATTAGACCAATTCTCTCTTAGTCTTGATTGTCCTTTTATTGTGAGCAGAGTGCAGTCTCTTGGTTTAGTTTATAACAAAATGCCACAAAGCTGCCATTTGGACCCTGTTTTGAAGGTACAATAATCAGATACCTTGAAGTAGGTCAGACACAAACCGAAATCTTAGCAGCCTTGAATGTACCAGTGTCATTTCCATGCTTTGGTAACTTTTCAAATATAGATGTTTGTCATAAGGTCACATTTGAGTAACCACTCCACAAGACCAATCGATATATGGACTTAATTGCAAAACAAAATTGAAGGATGCCTACAAGACAATTGTTTACAGTGCTTACAGCTTAAGTTTTCCCAACAAACTGTGTATTGCGAGCTTAGAGTATTCGGTCTGTAAGCCAGATGTCCAGCATTCTATTCTGCTTAGTCCAGTGCAGAGTCTTTTATTATGGTGTCAGCAACATCAAAATGGACCATGAATGAATGCAGGAATGTGCTCTTCACAGATGAATCTGCAGCTTCAGGTGGCCGAAGTCATTAAGGTGTAGACTCAGGAACCTGGGGTTCGATTCCCACCAGGATCATCTTGCTCTGGCTAAGGTAGATTTTCCTCAGTCCTCCTTGTACACGGCAAATGCCAGAGAGGTACCCTGTGCTAGGATGGTATCCTAAACTTAGGCCTGGAATGCTTCCTTCCTTTAGAGAAAAAAATATCCTTTTGCAATATCATCAGTGTCCACCACCTGCGATGCCTCAAGAAGAAGAAAAAATTACAGAATCATTTTCATCACACACTACTCTGGAGGGAATGTGATAGCCAGTATAATCCCAGGAACATTGTGGAAAAAGATCAGTTTGGTGTTGGTGGGGATGCTGAGGCATCATGTTGAATAGGGTACAGAGCTCTATATCTTCGATGGTGGTTGGTGAGGTGAGCTACTATAAACAAGTGTTTGACTTTTCAGAGGCACAGTCGATCCAAACTTCCTTTAAATGGATGATAATACAATATGCACCAAGCTCAACTGATAGATGAATTTCTCAAAGGTGATGATATCCACCAAATGGACTGGCCTGCTATGTCTCTGAATATGAATCCTATAGAGCTTCCCGCATTAGGTAGAAGAGTTGCATCCCATCAGCCTCCACAAGAGCAATTCCACCTCCATATTGCTATTTATGGGGATGGGATTGCTACCAGTAGACTCTTGAATCATCACCTAAAGAGTATGCCATGTTGCTGCTAAGCAAGTGTAGCAATTACAGGTAACCAAATCCTAAATTAATTTTGTTGTTGCTGTGAAAGAGATATTCGGGTTTTGTTAATTTTTTTTAATGTGTATTTTTTTTTTAATTTGATGATTTGGATAATGTTGTTGCAAAATGTCTTATGGTTACTTTTACTTTGTTCTGTAACCACTCTGATATCTTGTTAAGGAAATATATCCTCCTATCTTGATTATGCTTAACTTTTAGACACTAGTGTATAGAAGGGTAATATATATAAAAAGTGTGCTTTCACACCAACTGTTTGTAGGACATAAGTTAGAAACAAGGAATCATACTTGAAAAATTCAGAAGCTTAGTTGGTTAGCATCTTATTCCAGAATGCTGAAGATCTGTGCTTTGAATCCCGAGCTGACCAAGATTTTTCAAGTCTCATTCTTCATTTCCAAATTTAGCAAGACTCCCCTTTTAATGTCTCTTTACAGCATTTCATGGCACCATTTTACTAGAGTGACTTTTTCTATCCGCTGGGGTTGTGAGGCACCCAGTAGGAAGAAATTTTTCTGATTCTTAAATAATCATGTAAAATGCCTCTAAATCATTAAGGGTTACCCAAAGCTTTTCTTGCAATCTTCTCCATAGCAGAGGTATTTTCTACAGTCTTGCCATTGAAGGGCTACCATTTATCTCTTCATCTTTAAAATATGTTCTGCCCTTCTTAAATTCTCTGAATCAACTGAAGACTGCTATACATTAAAGAGCAAAGTCCACTAAAGCCTGTATAGATCTCTCAAAACATTGTTTCTAGTTTAAGCACTTTTAAAGTTGTAATATGTCATTACAAAGCATAATTTTCTCACTCCAGCTTCATTGCACAGCACTGAACTATTGACATAAGTGTTTTTCAATTTTGTTTTTAAGGCTGCAAAGATAGCATCAGGCAGAAATTAGGTCAATTTATAGATCAAGTAAATGTCAATGCATATTTAGATATCTGGAACAACAATTGTGTGTATATGTGTATTATAAAATAATATACAGTTAAAATATTGAACTACAAGTGTTTATGTACACAATTATTGTATGTAGAAAAATTCAGGAAAAATTCTTGGATGTGAATGTTTTCCATTTTTCAACTATCCATTATCTTGATAGCAAATTCTGAATTTAGATATTTGAGAAAAACTGAAAAATTATGCACTGTTCCCACACAAAGATATTTGGATGACCTCAGAAAAATTCCCATACAAAACTGCTTTGTCGTTTGTAATCAGGGTTGACATTACACATAATAAATAAAGATTTCTATGCGACACAAATTATGTAATTATGTAATTAAATTGCAATAATTATAGTTACCTGTAAGACATAAAACAATAAAAGCTTTAAAAATACACTTTACATATCATAATTCCATAATAATTACAGTATGGAGGTATCACAGTTTGGATGCTTGTGATATATTCTATATTTTAATCCTAACCTTCACATCCACACATTTTGATAAAGTATTCATTGGCTGCAGATGGAAGTTGTCAAAGAAGCTCAGAACTTAGAACCCAGCGTGAGTATCCAATGTAGGCGATAGGTACAATCAAAAGTAGGTGATAGGTACAATCAAAAAGAATATCCTTATGCTGAATCCATTGTAAAACTATTTCTGTATTTCTGATCTGAATAGTATGATACAGTTTTCTGATTTATATTGGTAATTAGTGTAGTGTAATTCATTATACTTTGCAGTGCTGCTTTAGTATCATTTAAGATAATTCTTTTATTTATTCTAAGTCTATACAATAGATTTTCTAAAGCTGCCCTAATGTTTTTCACCATCAAATTTATTAGCATACTGTCTCAAAGGTGTTTATGTATAGAATTCTTCACAGTATTTCCGAAGACTGCTTCTTCATTTTTAAGTGATCCATTTGTTTATACTCTACACCATGTATCAGTCAGATTATGTTGTTTAGGTACTGTCAATTTTAATATTTCAGCTATGTCATTCTTCTTGGAGTCCAATGTATTCAGATTGAGTTTCACACTGATATATATCACCACGGGTGGCCGAGGTCATTAAGGTGCTGACTCGTGAGCAGGAGGTCTGGGGTTCGAATTCCATCACAACTGATGTTTTTTCCAAGTTTTGCTCAGTCCTCATAAATGGCAAATGTTGGGGAGGTATCCTAAAACTTATGCCTGTAATATTTCCTTCCTTAAAAAATTCTTTCCCAATATATTATTTCATCTCATGTATCATTAGTGTCCACCTATCTATAAATTAAAGGCACAGCGATGGGCACCAGAATTGCACCATCTTATGCCAATCTTTTTATAGCTCGCTTAGAGGAGGAATTTCTTAAGTCAGAACCTTTGGCACTATTGTTATAGCTGAAATATATTGATGATATATTTATGCTTTGGACTTATGGCTCAGAATCTCTTGATCAGTTCCTTACTAATCTTAACTCAAAATTTTCATTTAAGATCACTTCTTTTGTCTCTCCCAATGCTGCCTCATTCCTAGATATTGATATTTCTTTATGCAATGGCTCTTTTTATTACATCTGTGCATATTAAGCCTACCAATTTACAACAGTATCTTCATTTTGATAGCTGTCATCCCTTGTATATGAAAAGATCTATCCCTTTTTCTCTTTCAATCCGTGGTCATCATTTTTGTAACAACTTTCTCTTAAACGTATATTAAAAACCTAGCTGAAAAGTCCCAAAACCAAAAATATCCTCCCGTTCTTTTAAAATCATGCATAATCCCAGTGCACAAAACTTTCCAATGCAAACTTAAAACTTCTAATAAGAACTTCATTAACCTTGTTACTACTTACATGCCTGGAATTGAAAGCATCAGACCTATTTTGAAAGAATGTCACGATACTTTAATAATGCATTCATCTTTAAGTGATTTTTCAAAATTTGTACCCTGCCTTACTTTCAGAATAGCCCCTAACCTTAAAAGTATATTTTGCCAAAATCTATCTCCTTCGAATTTACCTCGCCCTATGGCAGGCTCATATCCTTGCCAATGCCCTAAATGTACAACCTGTATGCTAATTATGCTGTGCCATTCATTCCGCAGCCCTAATTTATCCAGAGAATTACATTTCTTCATTTGCTACCTATTCTTTTAAGAATGCTGTATATACGTTATCTTGTGAGCTTTGCAAAGCATTTTATATTGGTTTAACTTCTACTGTTGTTTTGCTCCATATGAACCTTCATATACATTCTGTTAAAACCAAGTCTTCTTTGCCAGTTGCCTAATATGCCCTATCTCATTGCAAGGATTTTTATGATGCTTTTAATTTAACGCTTATTGATGTGTTACCTACACATAGCTCTGAAAGTTTACTCAGAGATAGAGAAATGGCAGCTACATTTTTTACATAAAGCGCATATACCACCGGGTTTAACCCCTCTTGTTGCTTGTTTCATCTGTTTCCATGCACAGCATTACCTTCAATATTGTCGGTCCTGGTGGTGTAGTGGTTACCATACTTGCCTCCTACACCCAAGAATGCAGGTTTGAACCCGGCCAGGACCAATGGATTTTTTCGGGCGTAAAAATCCTAAGTATGGCTTCCTTCGGAAGGGAAGTAAAGCCATGGGTCCCGTGTCGTACATTTACAGCACGAAAAAGAACCTCAAGCCTGAAAGAGAGGCCTCTGAGCAAAATTTGTCAGCCGTTTCATGCCCTCAGTTGAATGGGATGCTGATGACCTGAGATGTTAAAGAGTGTCCATAAATGAATCAATAAAAAAATAAATAAAAAAAAACTTTAGAAGAACTCAAGTAGTTCGAAATATAGCGATTACAACTTTGTGACTTTTTTTATGTTTGTGTTTTATCCTTTTCTGCTTTCCTAATTATTGTTATTTTAGTTACATTGTTAATAGTGTTACATTACTTTTCATTTATGTATATAAGAGTTGTGAAGTAAATGTGAATGAAGTGTTACTTGTAGAAGGCAAGTAATGTGGCTGAAGATATATAAGATGAAAGGAATTAAATTATGCTTAGGTTTAGGTATAGTGTATAACCCACCCATTGGAGTTTTACACTTAAAACTAAATGACAGTATGGAAAAATTAAGTAGAGAGTACTCTAGTATGCACTTTATTACACATGGTGATTTTAACGCCAGAGTAGGTGAACATGTTATAAGATTTATGGGCGGGTAAGGAAAAGTGCTAAATAAGGAAGACAGAAAAGTGATCGAGTTTTATGAGTTGAATAATTTAATTATTTGCAATTGTTTAAGAGATGAAGACCAAGAAGGAGAATTCTCTTTCTCTCTCATGCATACACATACACACACACCACCAGAAACCCTCCCTCTATTACTGTTCCTTATACCATGATCACCTATATAATCATTACCTTCCACTTTTATCTTTTGATCTTTGTTCAACCAAGTCTCAACCATTACTATTATGTCTCCTAACTTTAGCACTTCAAACACTTCACTAATTATTTTTGGTCTTAAACCTTCCACATTCCAAAACACCACCTTCCAGTTCATTTCCTAATTTGAACCACTCTGTTCTCCCTTAAATTTCTCCCACTTTGCTCTATACCTAGCTCTTCTTTCACCCACAGCCGCATTTTCCTTATCAATTGTCTCCATTATGCTGCCTTACGGAGTTGACACCACTTAAGCCCAATGCCACTGACATTACTATGCATTCCCCCTCTCGACTGATGACAGGGTCATTATTTCTGCTCTTTCCCTCTCATATGTTGTGGCTTGTCTCCTTGGTAACATCATAAAGGTTTTCTCTTCTTCTTCCTCTCTCTCCTCACGCCATCCATGTCTTGCCTGTGTGCTTCCTCTTCTTTCCTCACCTTTGAGTCCTATTGCTACTTCTACTTCTGAATATTTCACTGACTCATCATTTCTTGTTATCTGTTCTTTCACATTTTGCCACTGACTCACTTCAAGTTTCCTTCCGTCAATTCATAATTTCATGCCTTTACATATGCATTTTTCCCTCTTCCCTTCCCAGTTTCATTTTCTTTATTAATGAGCTCCTGGTCTCTCTCTCTTCTTTCCGTAGTCTTAATCTATAAAATTTCCCATTCCTTTCAGTTTCCTACCAATTCTCAATATTTTCCATTTATGCTGTTTGTTGCCAACCTAACCGCCATTGGTCTGGGTTTGTTTCCACTTCTTCCAAACCTGAAACATATCACAATTTCCCACCCAGCCAATTTAACCTCCAAACCTTTCTCAATTACCTCTTTTGACTATTTGCAGCAATTTTCTCTCTCCATTCTCAACTCCAAATAAATCAGAATATGTCTTTTTACCTCTATTTTCATTTTTCTTTCCATCCTTTCCATTCATTCTTTGCATACACCAAGCTCCTAGTGCACTTTTTTTTCCATACATGTTACATGCTTTTAACTTCTTCTATTTATCTAATTTTATCTCAATCCTATTTTCTATTTTCTTCAGCTCGACTATGTCTTCTGATATAGTTTTCAACATGTTCATTATCTGACTCTTGTCTTCAGGGCCTGGGTTTATCTCAATACCCCCAATAATCAACATTACTGCTAATATAGTCAACAACCACAACTGCTTGTTACTCATTAATATATCTTTCCCTTCATTTCTCTTTCCTCTATTTACTTAACGTCCAATTCTGGCCCAATATATTTCTATGTTATTCCCCTTCCCAAACTTTCTCACATATCCTCTCACTGCCACTGCTCAAGCAGAACCCACTGGATTCCAATTTGTTGGTAAGAGCAAAGGATGTTTTATTACTTAAGAATACAGCTAATCAACTGATGATCTGTAGTCTACTGTAGTAGGAAGAAGAAGAAGAAGAAGAAGAAGAAGAAGAAGAAGAAGGAGGAGGAGGAGGAGGAGGAGGAGGAGGAGGAGGAGGAGGAGGAGGAGGAGGAGAAGAAGAAGAAGAAGAAGAAGAAGAAGAAGAAGAAGAAGAAGAAGAAGAAAGAAAAGAAAAGAAAAGAAAGAATGGGGGGGGGAACTTAAGACTTGAAAAATTCAAATTCCTGTTGTCTTCTTTTGCATTTAGTGTCCATAGAAAAAAAAGGCATTAAAAATATATTTATTGTTTAAATTTTACTAGGAAGCTATAGACAATAAAGTGGTAAAATATCCTATTAGAATTTATTAAATAAATGAATCAGGTCAACAGCTCATGATGTGACTTATGTCCTAATGTTGTATAAGTGGAGTTAGCATGAACATTTAATAGGATATGTTGTTATGTTGCTTGCTGCTTGCTTTTCTTCCTCCTCTTCTTTTGCAATTCCTATGCTGATAATCAACCATACAACAGCCATCTACATGTGAAACTGCGATAATTGCAAAATTGATGACTTTGGCCTGATTCATGTATTTTTAAGTTAGATATTTTATTTTGTACAGTTTGCAGATGCGTAAATAGTAAATATAGATATTATGCCTTTTATCTTATAGCAATTAGCAAGTATTTGCATCTAGATTATCATTTTAATCACAAATTAAAGAGAATTACTTACCCCTGCATTCAGAGCAGCAATTTGATCTTTCACATTCACGCCACCTATTACCAGCAGTTCACGTACTTGTGGATTTTCTATGTGTTTCTTAAATTTTATGATCTGACTGTATGTTTGTTCTGCTAACTCCCGTGAAGGCTGTATAAACATAGACAACACCAATATTTACATATTATCCTAACAACCAGTGTAAATTTTCTAGTTAATACACAACTTAAAGATAACATAAAACTTGAATTTTGTGTGTTCCTGGAATTTCAGTACAAAATATGTCTGTGCTGCAACCCCTTATCACTAATTTGACAATTTTGTTAAACTTTAATTTTTTTTAAGTTTTGCATTTTCCTTGAATGTTTAAATTCTGATGCAAGGTACATCATCATCACTTACCTCTATGATGATGGCCTGAGGAGCATTTCTCTGCTGTTTGCTTTGTGTTGTTGAGCCTCCTGATCCTATGTCATTTTGTTTCACATTATCTTTAGATGCTTCACATACTGCTATATATCCAGTTTCAGGGGGGTTCTTGAAAGGTTGTGCTCCGAAGTTAAAAGACATCTCTGCATTCTAAAATAAACATTATCCTTTAGTCAAAAGGAACAGATTTTATTTTAGTGTCAACATTTATGATATAACCAAATCCCTGCCTTTGGTCACTTTGTATACATGTTAAGTCAATCATAGAGCTTTCGCTTTTAATTGCAAGCATTGTGAGTCAAAACAGTTCAAGCTACAATGAAGGCATTTCTAAGGTACTACGTACAGGAAAGCTGTGTAAACAGGTGGATTGCTACAAGCAAAACTCCATGCACAGTTACAGATTGCTTGAAGCTTCTCAGCGTCCAAATGCAGGGCTCTAATTATAACAGATGAACTAAAATCTCAGATTTCTTGGCCAAAAAGACCTAAAATTCAATAAACTATTCTTTTAAATGGACAAAAACCTAATAAAATATCTTTCTCAGTTTCTTTTTCCCTTGGCAAGACATTTATGAATTGAACTTTTTTGTAACTACTTGTATATCTCTCTTCATTTATTGCTTTATGGTAAAACATGATGCTAATTTCCACTATCTTTGTTTAGCTGACTTTGTGATTGTTTGAACCTAAAGTTAATCCCATAAAATAATGCTACTTTTGCTCTGCCTGTCATTTATTGACATGCCTTTTATCACTCATTTTCCTTTTACCAAGAAAAGCAGTTGATTCTTATCCACTTTCCATATCAAATAGTTGTTTTTTGCATTGGTGTGGAAAGAGTTGTGGATGTAATAGATGGTGAAAAAGAACATCAAAAAGAATTAACCTCATAGAAGCTTTTCACTCCAGCTAAGCATAAGGTATAAAAAAACTGCAGAGATAAAAGATAATAGCAATATATCTACCTTGATGAAAATATTCAGTGTCATGGTTAACTTAAATTTTGAAGATGTGTCTCCAGTAATACCCAGGAATTGTTGATATAGGAAAAGAAGCTCTTAAAGCCACATGGGAGTGAAGAGTATGGAAGAAGAAGATGAACCATTTAATGAGATTGGGATAGGCTTTTGTTGACGTTAACAACTGCTTATGAATAATTCCCCATTCTTTGGGCATTAGTCATAAATTTTAAAAGCTGATTCTATGAATTGAACCTCTTCCCAGATATGAATGTGTATAAACATCCAGAGCAAAATGGGCCCGAGCGATATGCACATGTACACATGCCCAGCAAGCACTGCAAATTGAATGATTTTCATCCCGTAATTATTACAATATTTCTTTCAATAATAAGATGGAATAAATTTTATAAAATAGTCCAACTTTACCATTAAAAGTTGCGTTTTGAATGATAAACCTGGAAGCATTCACAGTGACATAAGGGCACATCTCTGCCCTCACCACAAATTATGTCGGTTTCAGTGTGTCCCTTTTGTGGCATACCATACGTTTCAGAATGGATGCAATTTTTTTTAACGTAGATGGTATCCTTTTGAGAAAATGTTTTTCTGTAAATCTGAGGGTGGCAGGAGTTTTAGAATTTCTACCTCCTTTGTGTACAAACTTCTGAATTTGGTAGCTTGCTCTTAGGTTGTGAGCAGTTGATAAACAAAAATCCAGATATGTCATTGTTTTTTTGTGGGTTTAGAGTTCTCCAAAATACCAAGCAATTATATATGGTGATATCCAGCATGTGAAAAATTCTTTTTTTTTTTTTTTTTTTTTTTTTGTAAAGAGGGATATGCCTGCAATCTGAGCGACTAAATCAACACTCTTTTGCTCCACTTATTTAAATATGTAGAACCAGTTTCACAAACACTTCGTTCACATTGTCAGCCCCATTGTAGACTAGAGGATAAACCATTATGCTGTAGGGATGTGTAATGTGCTCTGGTGGAGGTGTAATGAGCTTGAAAACATATACTTCAAATTCATCATACCTCTACCAGAGCAGATTACACATCCCCACAGCATAACAGTTTATCCTCCAGTTGACAATGGGGCTGACGATGCGAACGAAATGTTCGTGAACCCAGTTCTACATATTTAAACAAGTAAATGGAGCAAAAGAGTGTTAGTTCAACTCAATCACACAATGATCTTAATATAAACCATGTACGATAAATGTTGTTCAGGAATTGCAGCTATTTGATCATGTATATTGAGTAATTTCTGCCAGGTTTTGGATTGTGTTAGGGACAATGTTTTCCATCCACATTTTATTTTTTCATAGACAAAGCATTATTCCATTTAAATGGCTATGGTGACAGAACAACATGTATTGATGTGCAGAAAAACCTGATATTGTATATGAAATGCCAATGCATGGCCAAAAAGTGTATTTATTGCGCTGAATACTTACAGATTTATAGAGCCCTATCTTATTAAAATACCATGAATGCACAGATAATATAACCACACCATTTTCTAAAAATTATCAGACAAAGAATGTACAGGAATTTTTTCAAAGAAACTTCCTACAGCACATACTTGATCTGTTGTTACCTTTAATGGATGAAAATCTTTAGGTTAGGGACATTAGTAAGGAATTATGGTCAGCATGATCCTCAGATCTATTTATAGGGAACTTAAAAAATAAAGTGCATTGAAATAATCCACACACGGTGGAAGAATTAAAAATATAATATTTATTTATTTAAACAGTTGAAATGCAACAAACTTTATAATAATAAATTATACTATATCAATATCAATTAATATTTATATATGTTTTGAAGCTATTGATAACGGTGGAATGAAACATCCCAAATTGAATGTTTTTGAATATTGAAGTGAACTTCACTTACAGGGTTTTTAATTAGGACGTGTTTCAGGAACATTCATTCCTATCTTCAGCAATTGACTGACTACTTGGTAAGTTTAGTTTCAGTTAGAAACTAAGATAGGAAGAAAGTTTCAGAAACATGCCCTATTTAAAAACCCTATAAGTGTTAATGTGTTTAGAAGCTATTGAAAATGAAGCAACTGAAGTATTTCAACTTGAATGTTTCCGCATGGTTGACACCTTTAATTAAAATTTGTGTCAACATTCAAAAACATTCAATTTGGAATATCAATCAACTATATGTCAATAATAATGGCCAAGTTCCATTCCTCAGTTTTTCAGTAATTTTCCACTGGAATATCCAGAGGATTTTGACTTAACTGTATCTAATTTTAATTATACTTATAACTTATTTCTCAATCAATTTGAAATATGTATATATAAAACTATCCTATTTCATAACTTATATTCTTATCATAAAGTTACATACATAAAATAACTATTGGTCTCAAACACCATAGCATCCGGTTGCTGATGTATTATATAACCATATTATATATTAAATTTACTAACCCATGTTAATATTACCAAAAAAATAATAACAGAAGAAAAACTATAGCAATTTTACATGAAGTACTAATGCATAAAAATGCAAAAGATGTGAAAGAAGTATGGTGGCTGGATGCCACTCCAACATCTCTATGACAAAGTAAGGTGGATATTGCAATTGTAATTTGCATTAGAAATCTATGCACTTGAATGAGGGATATATATACAGACTCCCAGCAGACAGCATGCTTCCAGTTGCCACATGGACCATGCTTTCATAGATGAACATCCATTTGAAAGCAATGTACTACCTGTGTACAATTGCTTATCTCATTATAAGACGTAATACATTTATAGTACAGTACAGTTTGGCCAGTGCATTATTGTACCCTCAGGGAGAGGAAAATTAATAATGAAACCCTTGCTCTATGGAAAGAAATAAGAATGAAATATCATAAGCAAAATGCACCTGATTGCATGGTTTCTGAATTAGTTTTCTTATTTACAATGTGCATTAATTACTTCAGTATAGCCTTGGACTTAAGCCTGAAATAACATGGAAACACATTGACTTAACCCTTTGCCCAATGACCACATAAATAACCCTCTGTCTGCTCCAGGATAACCAAAAACCAGAGATGAGCATTTAAATCAACTGGAGACATAATTTTCCATGTTGCAGAAAAACAATATTTCCTTTGATATCATTATATGATATCAATTAATATGATTAGCTTCACTGTGCAAGTTCCAATTTACATTTAAGTAAAATATTTCCTTTATTTACTAAGACATTTTAATAAAACAAAAGAATATTTCCAGCATTACACACTGGTTCTTTTAAGTAATCTTGAAAACTGTTAAAATGTGGGGATTGGTATACGTAATTTTCATTCTTAGACAAAATGATACTTTTATTTGTCCACTATGTACTATTTATCTGACTCAGGATGCTTACCAAGTGAAATTAAACTCCATCACCTTCTCTGTGTAATTTAAAAGTCAGAATGTATATTACACATGTGTGACCCTCAATGCTCCAGACCTGACTCCAAGCATTCATCCCATCCACACACAATCACTTGTGTTTCTGTTGCCTCCCCTTCCACAAGGAGTAATGCATTTCAAGGGACTGCTGTTTAGATTTACTAAATTTATTAGCTCTTTAAAACACCAAAAAAAGCTTCAGCTAAAAAACAATGGGCCTAGGATGGTTTGTGATGGAAATATACATATTGGAAGCAGTATGTAAAAACCAACAGGGCTAGATTTAGCATAAAGAGTTTGATTTTTGGGAAATTAAAACAGAATATGTCTACAATAGCTGCATTATTTTCTGGTAACCCAATATGATTTGAGTATACTGTTCCAACAGTATCCATCATTCTGTTAAATAAGGAAATTAATAACTTTGGTAAGTTGTAGTTATCTAAAGACCTAGTTCTGCACTGATCAAGAACAAGTTCTCTTAGATGCATTACTCTGAAACCACACAACCCCAAATCTTTATCCCCTGAGTTGTCAGTTCCTTTACAGTAAAGAAACGTAAAATGGAGAAGTGTCAGCTTGAATTATAATGATCATAAATATAGAATGATCATGGAAATTTATAAGTTGCTTTATAAGCTCAGGGGCACTATCTTGGAAATTAAAGTTGGCATACAAGTTGTTAAAGCTGATAAAGGGAACAAGTTAGTAACTCTGGAACAAATTGATAAATTGAACGAATGGAGAATATGTTGAGTAATTCTGATGCTGTAATAAGGCATGATCCTTTGAGGGAGTGTGTAAAAGCTTTTAACTCTTCCATCAGACAAACCAAAATCTTGACAGAAATTTATAAATGGAAACCAAAAACTAATAATCCTAGTTTTCCTAGGATTTATGCCCTTCCGAAAGTACACAAACTACGCAAAAGCTTGCACCCAATAATCAATAGCATCAATTCACCCACCTAAAATTTGGCTAAGTGGTTGATAAAGAAATTTGGAGCTTTGGAGCAATTTGAAAGTAGAAGTATCACTAATTCATACAAATTGGTGGACAAATTATCAATGTGATGATTTTGCCGAACAACTACCTGGTCTCTTTTGATGTTTCATTTTTGTTCATTAGTATCCCCATTAAAAAACTGCTGAATTTCCAGAATTGGTTAAAAAGTATGGACATAACAGTACAGGAAATTGAGGATTATATCATTCTCACAAAACTGTGTATAAACCAAAACATTTTTTAGGTTCAATGGGAAAATTTCCAACAAATCTCTGGCTTAGCTATGGGTAACCCCCTTTCTCCATTTCTAGCAAATTTATTCATGAGTACACAGAAACACACTTACAAGAGCATTTTGACTCACCTTAAAAATATGGTTTCGTTATGTGGATGACATACTAGCAATAGTACCAAAAAAGCAAACAGAGGATTCCCTAATATTACTTAATCTGCAAGATCAAAGTATTAAGTTCACTATGGAATTGGAGAAGGAAGATTGTTTGCCCTTCCTGGACCTAAAAATATACAGGAGAAATAACATAATCTTGTTTGGTACATAGGAAACCTACACATACAGATAATCATATAAGGAATAACAGTTTCAACCCGAAACCACTACAACACACATTATAAACACCCTTGCTCATAGACTGCTAAACATCCCACTCAACAAAGAAGAATATACAGCGGAATATTGTTACATCATCAAGACTGCCCTCTACAATGGATTAAGCAGCTCATTAGTTGATAAGAAGATCAGGCATTTCAAAAGACAAAAAGATATTAAAAACATCACCATTCTCTCCACGATAAAGAAGGTCCTGGTTTTTAAAAAATTCACATATTATCCGTGGGGATTACGAGAGATTTATATTTTACAAAATAAACATCATGTTATGAGCTTTGACATCCCACCAATGGACTTCCTGTTCCATTACTTATTGGAACTCCCAGAGGTCACTTCATCATCTGCCAGTGTTATTCAGTTCCTAGCTGATGATGAGAGCGAATGCTCTTGAAAAATGTTCTGATGAATGAAGTTTGTTACCAAAAACAACTTATTTGTACATTTAACAAACTTCACTGTTCCTAACTTCTTTTAAGTTTACAATCATGAATTTTGTTTTACCTATGTTTAGCTTTAGCCCATTGTTTAGTAAATACTATGATATTTCACCAGTTACATTCTTCATTGTCTTTCTAAGCTTTCTCTGTCATTACTGTAACATATTATAGATGTATCGTCAGCATAAGAAATCAGAATGTTGGTCCTGGTGGTGTAGTGGTACCCATGCTTGCCTCCTAAACCCAAGATTGCGGATTCGATTACGGCCAGGTCCGATGAATTTTTTTCGGGGGTAAAAATCCTTTGGAGGGGAAGTAAAGCCGTGGTTCCCATGTCGTAAATTTCCGGTACAACAAAGGACCTCAAGCCTAAAAAAGAGGCCTGTGAGCAAAATTTATTGGCCGTTTCACATCCTGATTTGAATGGGATGCTGATGACCTGAGATATTAAAGAGTATCCGTAAATATAACAAATAAACAAATAAGAAATCACCTTGCTGTTTTCAGGTTGGTAAATTATTTATATACATTAAGAAAAACATGGGTTCAAGCATTAACTTCTGTGGTACCCCTGATTTCACTGTATTATAGTCAGATTTCATGGTGTATATAAGGTCACCTTTTTTCCAATTTATTTCTGTACATTACACATGATTTTTTAGGCATGTTGCTAGTAATTTATTGATTTCTCCTCTAAAACCATAATGTTCCAATTTTGAAATTAGGTGATCATGAGATACAGAGTTAAAGGTTTTAGAGAGATCTAAGTAAATTCCTGCTGCTTTTTATGGATATCTTTTAATTGCAACAACTCATGCACATATTCTGTTATAGCTGTGATGGTCAATAATTTATCTAGAAATAATTCATTTAAGAACTTTCGAAAAATTAAACATTTTTAAAAAATTCTGTTGGAACTCACACAGGAAGTTTGTTAAATGTAAATTATAATTAATCTGTTATCAAACACACTTTTATGCTTCACTTTTAAATATGGTGGGATCGGTTTCAAAGAGACATCCTCTCCATTTTCAACCAACTTGACGACTTCAAGTTGGTCAAGTTGGTTGAAGATGGAGAGGATGTCTCTTCGAAACTGGTCCCACCGCATTTAAAAGTAAGTGAAGCATAAGAGTGTGTTAGACGATAGATTAATTATAATTTACATTCTGGAAATAAACCTTCATCTACTAAATAATTTATTAGTTACACCTATATGTTTAGCAATACTTGTTTGCAGTGATTTTGTACTATAGGTGACACTACATCCCACCCAGAGGAATGTTGATTTTTAAAACTGCTTATTATTTTGTGAATCATCAACATTTGTTTCATGCAAGTACATGCTATTCATAACAGTTTCATTTTTAGTTTTATTATTGTTTTTGTCCCTAATTATAACATTGTCATTAATATTCAGAAAGGTGTTAAACAGCTTACAGATATTAGAACGATCATGTACTGTCTGTCATCTTAACTCAAAGATGTATTTGTGTCATACAACAAATTATTTATATTATGAAATCCAAAGATCTTAATACTAAGCTCAAAAGCTGACAGTGGAACCGTGCTGACAATGAAGGAAATTTGCCTTTGAAACATGTCCAAGTAGGTGGAATAAAACTAGTGAAATTTGAGCGACTCCTCAAAAATAATTTGTTATATGTTACTATATTTCACTGTGAAAATCTCAAACTATTCAAATTTATGTATTTGTGTGCTCACTTATTTGGGGTTTAGCTTTTTTGTTTATAATATTCCACATTGTTTTTGTACTAATTTTTGTCTTTTAATTTATTAATTTGGCAAAGTTAAAGTGTCAGTGATTTTATGCTGGGCCAATATTTTTAATTTGGGGCAAACTTCATCAAAGTGAGAAAAAAAATTGTTTCCATTTTTCAGGTGTGTTGCATGCATTATATATTTCTGCCCATTCTTCTTGGGCAAGCATGTTTTAGTTTATCTAGATTACATTTTTGTGTGTCTGTTACACACATATAAGGACCATCTTTTGTTTGTTTGGCTATGAAAGTTGTAAATACCATAATTTGTCCCCTTTGATCTGACACATGAAATTCATTATTTATTGTGGAAAATCCGTCTTCATTTAGATTTGTTATTATGTGATCTATTGTGCTAATTGAATGGTCTGTAATTCTCGTGGACCCTTGAGAAACAATTTTAAATTGAAGCTACTGAGAATGTCATAGAGTTCCATATTGTTCGCATCAACATTAAAGTCACCCAGGAATATGATTATGTTGGTTAATTGTAATATTGTACAGTTTCCCAGGTGAAGTAGGAGCTCTTGAATACTTGAGTTAGGGGACCTGTAAATACCTATAATAAGTATTTTCCCAATTTCAGTGTTTAGTTTTAATGCACCTCCCTAAAGATCTTTAAGCTGATGTTTTCTACCCACTCTATCTACCCTATTGTCAATAATAACATTCCTGGCACACAATATAACTCCTCGGCTTCTGTCATATGGCAATATTGGAAGATTAGTTTATAATTGATAAGTTTTACAAAATGTAACTGTTCCTGCATTAACGCATGTATCATTTAATAGTATTTCTAAAATATCATCTTTGTTGGAGACATATTGTATGTTCTGGTGGTATACTCTAAGTGGAGTTGCTGTGCATTCTGTTTATATCATAATCATAGGATTTGAGCAAATTTATAATTTGTCATTGAACATTAACTACAGGCACACGCGGTTTTTGATTGACAGTTTATTTGCTCTGAGAAAAGTACTTCTTTCCTTAATTGTTCAAATGTAAGCCATGCCTAGTATGGTATTCACACTTGAGGTTGCTGGTGTCCACTATATTTACATTTAGGTATGCTGAGCACAGTAATTTCACCTTTTTATTTTCCAAATTTCTTTTTTAGCACATGAATTATAATTAAGATTGTACCTGTCAGGAATATTCACTATTATTACGTTCATTTCTTTATTTCTTCTCTATGCAGAATTTGTTTTATAGTGTTTGTGGCACTGTTTGCTTTATTCTTGTACACATATTTGTGCCAGTCACTTCTTTTCTTTCACTTTAGTGTTTTTTTTAGTTAGTTTTTCATATTTCTTTATTTACTCAAAAATTATGACTTAAATCATTCCTATGAATTTGCTACTACTATTTCCTATCTCTAGGATAATTTGAGAATACCTTTTCCTTCTCACCAATCATTTCTTTTGCCTTGTTTTTGTATACATCATTTGCACCTGCTATAATGACTTACATCTACACTATTGTCATTCAAAACATTGTTTGCTGCTGAATAAGTTTAGCATTTGGCTTGATGTAGTCTACTACATTTATGCTACTTAGGCAGCCATGCAATTTCACTGCTATCAAGCATGGCTATCACTTTGTTTTCATTTCTATGCCCTGGAAGTTACATTTTTTTTTGTAGCACTTTATTTACACACTTGCTCCACTGCCAAATCTCATACCTGGTCTTGTATTGTGTTATGTAGAAGTTAAATGTTGTAACCATCCAAATGCAGTATTTTTGAAGATTTCTTTGCTGTTTTTCAAGATTCTTCCAATTTCATTCCTTCCTCTCTTGAGGAGAGCAACTCCCTTGTTTGCCTGTTTTAGACTTTCCACTTCTCTGTGTGCTTCTTTTAGATCTTTGTTTAGTATTTCTATTACCTTCTGCAAAGATGCTATATATTCTCCATCTTCCTTGTACTTTCTGATGCCACAATCAACGCTGTGTGTGTTTTTTTTTTCTTCCCCCCCATATCACAGTTCTTCTGTTGTTATTTAATTTTCACTGCCATAATTAATGCACATGTAATTAACTATATTAATAGTGAGCTATTCATTATTTTCACAGATTTTTATTGTATTTTTTGCAAGCAATTTGCAATTATCATTCTTCACACCTGCCATTTTGAACACTTAAAAAAATCATGACATATAAGTTAAGAAATGAATTTAATAGAAGTGAAGCAAAGCATTATATCATTCAATGAGATTAGCAGTCCGCAACAGTCACACTATTATGCTTAAGTTACATGTTTACGACACTGAACATGTGCTCCCATCCTGAACAGTAGATCAACTAACATCCTCTGGCGATGGCAGGATAGTGCAGCAGGATAAGAGAGACCAACTGAGCTAGTGAATTCAGAAAAATGTTTATTCTAAAGAATAGTGACATCACCATGAACTTTCCACCACTGAAATGTTTAAGTGAACTTATCCCACCATCGTCAGAGGATGTTAGTTGTCTATAGCTGAGGATATAGGAGCACATGCTCTTAAAACCTTTTGGTGTTTTAAACATGTAAGTGAAGCATAATATTGTTACTTGGACATATGTTTCGGGAGGGATCGCTCCCGAAACATATGTCCAAATTTTATGTAAGTGAATGGAGTTAGTGTGGAAAAAAATAATAGTGTTACTATTACCGACTATTAACATCATTAATGAATGATACTGTGAAGAATTCTTGCAATATACAATTTTGGCACAGAATACTAACAATTTTAATGGCAAAATAATGGCCATTTGAGCAGCACTAGAAAATCTACTGTACAGACCTATCATATTATAAAATGTAATCTTAAGTGACTATAAAGAAGCACTACAAACTATAGCCACCAATGTACACTAAAATTGAAGAAAACTATATCATGTAATCTGGATTAAAATACAGAAACGATTTTATAATGGATCCTGAGCCATGTTGGACTAAATGGGAACAAGATTGCTGACATTTTAGCAAAAAAAAGGAGCCATCGTAAAATTAAAAATAACTTTTAAACTAGTTTACTTCTAAATTAAAACTTATAGAAAGATTAATAACCGAATAAGAACAAAATATCTTACAAAAACTTAAAACCATATGAAGATCTAAATACTTTCAAACATCTTTTATTTAAACCAAGAAAAACTGGTTGCCCAATTCAGCTTAATTGTTGGGCATGACTGCCTGTCAGAACTTCTCTTCAGGATAAAATTAGGTAATCAAGGAGAGCAATTGCCCATTGTGTAAGGATGTGAATACTATATTAAACAAAGAACATCTACTGAAATGTTGCCAACTTGATAGCAACAAACAAATGAAATAATTTGGAAGCTCTTTATTGGGAAGCTAGAGAAAAAATGACAAATTTCAGCATCTACAATGACTGCTAGCTACCAATCTTTAGATTAACAGGTGAACATTTCTATACAAGGAATCCATACATGGCCAAAAAATTGTATTCATTTTGAAAGTGTATGGAGTATCAAAAAGGGAAATATGCAAGAAAGCCAATGTGATTAGCAGATATTGTGGAGATTGCCCTTGTGTACTTACCGTACTTCAAAATGTGTCAAACACGTCACAGCTTTTAGAGGTAAGCATGAATTGTGTTATATAATATACACATACATTTTTTTTTCCAAGGAAAAAATATTAAGCACACATGTATTTTTTTATGTTATCTCCCCACATTTTTCCCTTCCTAATTTTATTCAGAGACATACATCATTACTATTTTTCAATTTTGTAGGCACTTGTTAAACAGCCAAAATGGATATTTTCCTTAACAATGTTTAGAGCTTCCAAAGCAGTTGATATTAATACTGCTTAAACCACTTTAGGAAAACACTGGTGTTCCTTAATCAGAGCCAAGCCATATTATTTTGCTTAATTATTCACTTATATTCAAGATTTTTCAAAATCAAATGTTTAACAACTTACCTTCAAAACTACTGCTGGAAAAAGTGCTGCCGATTTTATTTGCTGTGGTATAGAAAATGCCTTGCCCAAATCAACACCATTTTTAGAGAATTTTATTTCTCCAGCATTAAGATCCAAGTAACAACCAATTACATCATGCATGCCAAAAGATTCTCCATAATTGTCAAACTGTTTATTGTTTGACTTCTTGCCAGTCCCACCAAAGCCAAATCCAAACCTATCAGTTCCCAAATCAAGGTTAGCCTAGAAAATAAACAGATACAATAAATTGTGCACTTTTTTATCTGTAGATTGAAGAAGAATAATTTACAACAGAAAAAATAAAGTATATACTTTTATTTATGGTAATAATTAGTATATTTTTAATATATGTAAACGATTTGCCTAATCTTGGCAAATGTAACACTGTATCACATTAAATTTAAAATTAATTTCATGTCAGAACTAATACAGTGAAGCAACTAATTAGCTAGAGAGTTGATTTAATACTCTTATGCTCTATTTACCTATGAATTATATAGAATATGTTTCACAGGCTTTTGCTTGCTTCATCAGCTGTGAGTTGAATGCCAGATTATTATTGAATTTGTAGATAGACCTCTGGAGCTGGGAATATGGGAAAAAATTTTATAAAAAAATATGAAGATAAGATTATGAACTTTTCCCAACAGAAGACAAATTAATCCAAAAGTTCCTAAAGTGTCCGCAAGAACTACACCAAATCCATCCAACCAACAACGAATCCCTCTGTCAACTCACAGCTGATGATTCGGGCAAAAGCCTGTGAAACATGTTCTACATAATTCAATGATATGTGGAACATAAGAATATTAAATCAACTCATTAGGTAATTAAGACCCTATCATATGCTGATGATACAATCCTGCTACTTAAATCTCTTACTGGATTAGAACAAATTATAGCAGAACAATCAAATACCATTTACAAATACTTATTAGATAATAATTTAAAACTGAACATGCAATAAAGTAAAGCACTTATAATTGAAATCATTTTATGATATAGTCGAACTACACACTCTTATGCTTCACTTACTTGTCACTATTGTAGACCGGTTTCGAGAACAGTTGTTCTCATCATCAGTTCAAATCTCCGACTCGGAGTCGGAGTCGGAGATTTGAACTGATGATGAGAACAACTGTTCTCGAAACCGGTCTACAATAGTGACAAGTAAGTGAAGCATAAGAGTGTGTAGTTCGACTATATCATAAAATGATTTCAATTATATGATTGGCTTCACTGTGAATGTTCCAATTAACATTTTTAGTTAAAGCACTTATATTTTACTACCACAATAATAGGCATGAAAATCTAGACATGAATATTATAATCAATGGAGAAGCAATAAAATAGGTTAATTATATAATTTCTTGGGAGCAATCAATTGATAATCAACTTTCAAATACCATGTAGACTAAGTGAGCACATGTATATACTTGTTAAGAAAATTATCACAATATTTAAATTCAGATAGTCTAAAGTTAGTGTATCATGGTTTCATCTATCTGTTTTTTGTTGTGCAACTGAGGTCTAAGGAAGTACACATAGTGTAAATATGAATAGACTACTAATCCTTCAAAAAAGTTGTTTGAGATGTATATATATGGTAGACAGGAGAGTACCATGTAGAAGTATTTTTAAGGAATCTAAAATGTTAACTATAATATTATATGTGCATAAGGTATTTGTTGTTAACAATGAACAAGAAAAGATCCTAAACAAGGATTGCCACAAATATAGCACTCGGAATCAGAACAATTATTATCATTTTATGTAAACAAAAAAGCCCTTGAAAGAGATTCAAGAGTTAGTGGTAAAAAATTCTGTATAATAAACTGCCAATAACAATTAAAAGTGAAAAAGGGAAACATTTCAAAAAGAATTGAAAAACTTCTTGATAGATAAATATATGTATAGGATAAATGAATTGTAAATATGTATATAAAATATAACTGTTTATAATATAAATGAAAGGACCCTTTTTTTATGAGATAAACTTGCCTCTTGAATTAAATTGTTTGGTTTAGCAATGTATTTTGTTTTTAATGTATTTTTCTGACAATGGCTGCAACACAAGTGTAGAGTCTATGGTCCACATTATTATTATTATTATTATTATTGGTGAATGGATGAATATTTACTATTATTACTACACAATTAATTTCAGTTTTACAATACTTCCTTGATGCTTGAGTGCTTGTTAATTCAGGATCCTATACAACTAACACCCTGGTTATTGTGTACATGGATCACACTAACTATACATATATCAAGTGAACTTTAAAAATACTTCCATAAAGGTGATCATCTTCCCTTGATACTTTATTACCTTCATCCTTTGCTTTAATCGCTTTCCCCCACAACTTTTCTTACTTTCCCTATATAATTTTCAAACTGATTCAAAAATTCATTTCTGCTAATGCCCAATAATCTTTCATGGAAGAATTTCTGTCTGCAAACTATCCCACTTCTTGTTCCATATTTCCTCTCTCCTTCCTTCAGTTTCTGCACATTCTATTATACAGTGCAAGTTCTTGTATACCTTACTACACAGTGGGCACAATTTTTACCGCACCTAACATCAATGTGCCTACTTTTGTCCATGCGATACTCTCTCTACCGATTTTGTCACAAACTTCAAAATATTTTTCCCTGCCCCACTCTTTCTTAAAACTACCATATTATAACAGTACTCATCTCTTAGGCTACCAATATTTCATGTCTCTCTATATCATCCTTGCTTTCACCCTACTCCACTTACCTTGTCTATTTGATGACTGTGAACTAACTAACATCGATCCCATTTGCTTTCTTACTTTTTAATTTTGTAATCTGTTCCTTTATCTCATTCTCTAATTTTCATAGTCTAGCTCTTCAACATAATTGTGTATTTCTCCCATTAATTTTTCTTGCCTTACTAAAATGCTTTCTCCTGTTAATCACTCTTAAGTAACCACTCCATTTATTGGGCCAATTTTATTCTACTGATCTTACACTGCACACTTTCTTCACCAATTCCTATATCTTTTTACTCATCCTCTTTGCTCCCTTATAAACCCTGAGCCCAATTTTTTCACTCCTCCTTCCTTTTCTCCTCAATTAAACATTTATACCCCCACTTTACTATTTAATAGTCTCATTTTTCCAATGGATCTTCTGTTTGTTTCCACTCCTAAACTCTCTTTCTGCCCTTTTCTTTGCTACAAGACACTTCTTGTCATATCAGCCCTTTTCTATGGATTTCCTCAGGTACCTTATTTTCATTTTCTTTCAAGTTGACTTCACTTCCGATTCTAGATACAACAATGCTTCGTCAGTTTTTCCTTTCTCAATTAATTGTATGATTTGACATTCTTCGTATCTTTCTCTGTTTGAGTTTAGATTCTCCCTATAATCCTCTTCTTGCTCTATATGCTATCGGCTTTCTATTGATTTTACCTTGCTCTTTGTCTTCTTCCTGTATCCACTATCTTTACTGTTTGGAATGTTGCTAATAATGGAAAATGATAACTATTCACAACGATTTGCATAAGCTTAAAGTCTACAAGATTATCTAAATTCTTTCAACAAAGCATATAATCAAGGACACTTTGCTCCCTTTGGTTAATAAATGTGTATTCTCCCCACTTATCTGATCCTCTTATGCCATTACACATCATTAGATTGTTGACTTCACAAAATTCATTCAATTTCTTACCTTCTCTATCACTTATCTCTATGTCTCTTGTCTATTTAGATATTCTTTTTCTAGATAGTTATCCCATTCAGTTCCATAGATTTGTTATTCCCTTACTCTAGCATTAAGTCTTCCATTATCAAGAGGTCTATATTATCATATTTCTGGTTCTAAGTTTTCATACCATTTTCTAGATTTTTATAAAAACATGGTCATAAAAATCTGAAGTCCCTGGCTGGTTGTATACCAACCCCAAGGCTAAAGATACCCATTTTCTATCACAAGTCACGTCACTCTGTCAGATCCTGTACTCTTTATTTCCTTTATCCTAATTTTCTTTCCTTTCTAATAAACACTAGTCCTGAAACTTTTTCTTTCTCTTTCTATTTTATTCCATCCCAGTTTATCACTGCATTCTTACTTCCATGTTTCCACCACTGTCACTACATCTCCTAACTTCAGCATTTGTTTTAATTCACCTTTATTTATTTTACCTATCAGCCCTCAACATTCTAACATACCACTGCCAGGGGATTTCTGCCCTATACTGAGCCTGTCCTCTCTTTTCTAAACTGAAAGAGTATTATTATGTACAGAAAACAAGAAATATAGGTGAATAAAGGAAAGAGTGTGACGGGACTGCAAGCATGAAAATGAAAAAGCTTATATATAAGAAATGCATAGAGTTTCTGAATTACCTGCTGTGTAGACCAGCCAACTCTACATAAACCTTCATCAGTCACTATGGCTTCATAGTAGTACTTTCCTTTACCTTGAACTCCCTTAGTCGCGCGACAGCCATGCCATTCCTTTTGCTCACGTGACTGACAACGTAAACCATCTGGTGTAACGGCTAATGCTGAACCTCGGTCAAAAAAGCTGAGTGTCCAGTGAGGTGCTAAAATTTTCAAAGATAATATTTTTTTGCTTTAATTCCCTTAACAAAATTAGTGTTCAACTATTCCTGTTTGCTTATCTGTCATAATGAATGCCAATAAGCAAATTCAAATGTAAAGTAATACTATTAAAAGAGTGTAAAAGTATTGCAATTAGTATCATATTTTAATAGTAAAAAAAATTGTTGAGAAGACTAAAACATTACTGCCATTTATTATCTACTTCATTTATCATGCTATGCCTCAAAATGGCATTTATATATTGCCACAGTCTTTCCAAGCAGCAAACTGTTGGTATACTTTATCGTCAACATATCTGTCATTTATTTATGTGATATCAAACCAACAAGCTTCTTAACAGAGCAGCTAATATAAAATGCCAAATATAAACTTAACATACAATAATACTTGAACAGGTTTAATAACCATTGTCTGGTAGTACTGATCCTGAACTCTACAGTATTCCCAGATGATGCTTGCCACAGCCACCTTTAAGCACTGTAGAACAACTTCACTGCCCAGTATGTTGGTGCAGCAAATGAGCTCTCATTGTTCAATCAACCTCATGGCACACATTCAGTCATCAAAAGAAGCAATTAGATGTTAAAAACTGGTCAGTAATAAGGATGTTGCAGACTTAAATGACCAAGTCAAATGCATATTCATCCTACCATTCAAATCCTATTAAATCCTGGACTCAACACTACTATGACAACTCCTTAGCATCTACTCAGAACCTCCAGCCAGTCATCTTCCATCTACTGCAAGAGACATCTACTCCCAGGACTATTTTCACACAGTACCCTACTATATGGAGGGAAATTATGAGGAAACCATAATTTCACAACTTTGAAAACTCCTATTGACATACAACTAATGAATCCAGACTTTGAGACATTTATTAATCACTTAGAATTATTAATTAATTTAATGAATACAGTATTTTATTTTGTCAAATATGTGCATGTCTTGCAGTAATTCTTATACTAGACCTTGATTTAAAAAAATTCTAGGCTTTAACAGAATATTTTCTTGCCCCTTGATATTCCATTTTTAGACAGGTTTTAGAGTATAAATATCATAGGAATCTATGGATGAAACACAAACCATAAGTACATTTTTAAGTGGTTATTTACGAAGTAGAGAGCAAAATTTAAATGTCTGTAGATACTTACATACTTGAGCAATAATTTTACTCCCTTTTCCAGCTTCCAGATCCTTCAGGGTTTCCCACACTATCTGAATAATAGGAAGACAAAAAGCTCCTGTCTTTCCACTTCCAGTTTCAGCTGCCATCAATACATCCCCACCACCCAGAATCAATGGGATTGCTTCTGCTTGCACATCTGTTGGAAGCCTGAAATCAACAGTCATGTTTAAAAAAAAAAAAAAAAAAGCAAATATGAAGGCTGTTCTATAAAGAATGATCAACATTTTTACAGGCATAATTTTACTGGCCCAAAATTGAACTCTACAGTATTTTGTAAGCTTAATGTGTAATGTACAAGTGGTATTAAAATCACTGTCATCACTTGCGGTTCCTGCCTGTGACAGGTGTGCAAGTTGAGACATATTTAGTTCCACCAAGTGATATGCAATGAACAATATGCTGCTCTGAAATTCTGCTTCTATCTAAACAAATTTTCAGCTGAGGCCTATGCAATGTTACAGGAGGCCTACAGAGAGTTTGTTCTTCTCCATAGCACAGTCAAAGATGGTTTAAAATGTTTAAAGAGAGGAGGTAATGACTTTCAAAGAAAGGTGGACTCAGGCCTCCACTTGTGCTCTAACAGAAGAAAACATAAATGTCACTGTAGAGAGAACTGTCAATAACTTTGCGAACACTCATTCTGAAAATTTCATGAGTGCCATCCACACATTGATAACTGAAAAGCTGCACATGAGACTTGCTTGTGCACAGTAAGTTACAAGACTGTTGATTCCTGAACAAACAATGTTCGCATGCAGGTTTGCAAGCAACCGATTATCTTTCAATGGTAATCACAGCTAATTAAACTTGGCTATGTCATTTCAATTCTGAGAGCAAACGCAAAACTCTAAGCAGAAATTTCCATCATGTTCCACACACAACTGTAAATGGGCTATATCATAAAGATGTCCTTAAAACTCTGCAAGTTCATTTCACAAGCAAAACATTGCCAAAGATGGCCAAGGTCATTAAGGCACAGACTTGTGAGGTGGAGGTCAGGGGTCCAGGAATCCTGCCTGGACCGTCCTCTCTGACAGAGGTTTTTTCCAGGTTTTCCTCATAAAAGGCTAATGATGGGGAGGTACCCTAAACTTAGGCCTGGAATCTTAAAAAAACCCTTTCCCAATATATCATTTCATCTCATATATCACCGGCATCCATCGTCTGTCCATGGCACCATAAAAAAAAATATTTCTATGCAGCAAACTGGATGCTACACCATAATAATGCACAGCTGCACATCACAAATGTTGTTGCAGACTATCTCACAAACATCAATGTGAAATAAGCCCCTCAACCTCCCAAAAGTACAGATTTAGCCCCATATAATTTTTTTACTTTTTCCCAAATTGAAGAAATAACTTCTTGGGAGGCATTTACTATGATGGCTGTGGAGGCAATTCCAAAGGATCTGTAAAAAATTGTTCCAGCATGTCTTTGAAGACTGGCAGAAATGCTGGAACAGATGTATTGCATCTAATGGGACTACTTTGAGAAAAATCATAAAAATTATGAGGATAAGTAAAGGTATCACGACAAAATATTTAAGATAATTCTTTATTGAAGAGCCCTTGTGCCTATAGACATTGCAGAAAAATTATAAATAAATTTTAAATCTTACATCCAATCCATTTCTTCAACAGCCTTGGCTATTTCGGGCAAAACACCCATTTCTGAAAGAGAAAAACAAAAATGTATTATAACTTCATTTTCTTATGTTAAATTAAATATTACTTTGCTAGGAAAAGTTACACATAAAGAAATATGCTCTGGAGTCAAGAGTACAAAACTAACTAAAAATTCATCCTTTGCTCAGAAAAAATAATGGCCAAAAGTACATGAATCTTAGTTACTACAGAATATGATAAGTATTCCACTCCTGTTCCCAAATACTTTTCATCAGAGTTGCATGAATTAGAATAAAAATATCCTTTTGGGATTTTTCTGCTTTGACAAAATATTATTTTTCATAAAATATTAAGTATAAATTAAATGAATGCTATTCTATTATTAACTGTGGAAAAACCCTCATGCATAGTACATCTTATAACATGTACGAGGGCAGGTCCATAAGTTTACGACCTAACCTTTTTCTAGGTATGATAAAAACAAAAACTATATTTCACTTTTCAATACAGTTACCCTTTATAGCAATACACTTCTCACATCTTCGAATTAACATTTCATTTACTCCCCAAAAATAGAAGTCTTGTATGCAAATGAGCATAAACAGCACCCATCACTGTCACACTTGAGTTTCCTTCCTAGAAGGTCCTTCTTGAGTTTTGAGAAGAGAAAATAGTCACTGGAAGCTAGATCTGGGCTGTAGGGTGGATGGTGGATCTCCTTGAAGCCACATTTCTTCACAACTTCCTTTGCAAAAAGAGCTGTGTGCACAGGTGTGTTGTCGTGAAGAAGGCAAACACCACCAATAAGCTTTCCTTGCCTTTTCTCTTTTATGGAAGTATGTAGTCTGTGTAGTAGGCCAGTATAATACTCCCCATTTACTATGTTCCTTTCCTTGAAGTCAATGAAAAATATTCCTCTACAGTCCCAAAAGATTGTGGATGCAATGTTCTTGGTTGAGTGACCTTGGCCTTTAGAGGTGGTGCTTCACCAGGTTTATGCCACTCCATTGATTCTTTATTGGACAAGGGATCATAGTAGAGGACCATAGTTTCATCTCCTGTAACAATGTTTTGCAGAACTTCTCTCTGGTTGCCATGACAGAACTCCAAAATGCCTGACTCGCTGCTTTTGCACTGAGGAAAGAAGTCTAGGCACCCATCTTGCACTAACCTTATTCATGTTTAAATGTTCATGAATAATTCGAAGGACTACTGTTTTAGAAAGGCCCAATCTTGCTGTATTTCTGTAACTTTGAACCGCCACGTTCCATTATTTCTCCTTCCACAACAGCGATGTTTTCAGGAGTAAGCACCTCCAAAGGCCGACCCGCACGCTCTTTGTCTTCAATGCTTTCTCGACACATTGGAAAAAGTTTAGCACATTCTTTTATGGTAGAATATGATGAGGATGTTACCCCACATACACTGTCCAATCACTGTTTAATTTCATTTGGAGTAAGTCCTTCTTTAGTGAAGAACTTAATAACAGCTCGATACTCCATTTTGAACATGTCACAATCTTCTATACATAGCCTTCTTTGTGCAACTATATCTGAACAACTGAACATAGCGGAGCAGAATTTACAGTTGCAATTATTTACTTAACAGAAAAAGTATGACACCAGATAAAGCTTTTGTGAAGACAATAATCCCTATCGGTGAGGCCAGAAACTTATGGACCTACCCTCGTATAATAAAAAAAAAATCCTGCTCAACTTTGTGCAATGTTAATTTTAAGACTTTTAATGGTTACTCATAATTTTCAGTTGCTGCATCTTTACAATAAGCAGTATACTCTTTATTGCATCAAATACATACTTTATATAAAAAAAATTACTGTAACTCATCTTTTGAAAGTTTTAAAGTCAGTTAAATAAATTGTACAGAAAATAAAGGAAAAGAAAACAACCATAATCATCACCATTTAATGGTCTTCAAGCAGCTATCCTATCCCCCCAGAGAATCTAAAAATCTGGCTTCTATTACTACAATTACTTGTATGTTCAACTGTAGTTCAGAACTGTTATATGCATTAAGCAAGTTATAATGAATATGTTATTTCTTTCACAACAATAATATACTTGCTTTGCAATTCAGGTGACCATGCAGATCCAGATTATAATATAAAAGAAATGCTTATATTACCTTCAAATGCTGTCATTTTCTCACTGTTATCTTCTATGTGTTGATATATGTAATTTTTCACCAGTCTTCAAATACTGTAACATCAGAAGCATATAAAAATATAACATGAATGTAGCAATGTTCTCATATGAATGAATGAATTTTATTTTAGCAAACATTACAATTAAATTAATGGATATCATTGTATGATTAGTTGAACTACACACTCTTAAAGCTTCACTTACTTTTTATAAATGTATGGAACCGGTTTCGAGAACATTTTGTTCCCATCTTCAGCCATGCTAAGGTTCAACTTATTTTTAATTAGATAGTGAGTTGATTTAATACTCTTACATACAAGATAGGGAAATTAAATTCACTTCTGAAACAGAACAAGATAACATGATTCCTTTCCTTGACTTAAAGATCATAAGGACAGGCAATAATTTGAAATTTCGAATATACAGAAAGGATACGCAGATAGAAAATTACATAAAGGCCAGAGGCTTCAATCCCATCAGTACACAAACATCAGTTCTCAACAACTTAGCACATAGACTCATTAATGTAACTATGAATGAGTTTGAATACAGTCAAGAGTATTCTCACATAATACCAGCAGTAAAAACCAATGGGTATGACCAAGAAATTGTAGATATGAAAATCAACAAATTCAAACAAGAGAAGAGGTTAAAACTAGTTACAGCATTAACACCACAAAAAGAAATTAACATTCACCAGAAATTTACTTATCAACCTTAAGCCACCAAAAAATTTCAGAAAATATTCTGAAAGTTTAGGAATACTTTGTCCCCAGTGAACAAACTCAGCCTAAATAATCTGCTCAACTACTGTAATAATGATAGAATACTTTATGAGAAGAAGCCAGGAATATATCAAATCAAATGTTCGGAATGGAACAAAAGTATATATTGGCAAAACAAATAGAAGCATTGAAATTAGGCTAAAGGAACACTGCAGAAATATCAGGTACAATCAGATAGATAAATCTGCTGTTGCACATCACTTTTGGAGAGATAAACATGATATAGAAATGGCAGTCAAATTATTGAAATTTGTAGATAGATGCATGGAGCTGGGAATACGGGGAAATATTTTTATAGAAAAATATGAAGATAAGGTTATGAACTTCGAGATCCCAACAGAAGACAAATTAATCCAAAAGTTCATAAAATGTCCATGAGAGCTACACCAAGTCCATTAAACCAACAACAAATCTGGCAGTCAATGCACAGCGATGATGTGAGCCTGTGAAACATGTTCTCTTTAATTCAACAGTAAGTGGAGCATAAGAGCATTAAATCGACTCACTATCTAATTAAGAATAAATGACTTGCTTCATTGTATTGGTTCCAACACAAAATTAATTTTAAATTGATTACAATTAAATTACACATCAAATTTACAAATTGTACAACTGATCTTCAAGTGCTTGTTTTGTTCCCCCCCCCCTCCTTTAGGATCTTATACAATTAACACCCCAGTAGTGTATGTAATAGATCCTACTTTCCACTGACTACCCCTTTCAATATTAACTCATAAATACCCTCTTCCTTATTTAATCACTTTCTTCTGCCACTACTCTTACATTCCCTACATGTTACCCAGTTTTCTCAAAAACTCCTTATTGCCATTTCCAAAACTTTTTAATGTCAGTAAATTATCACATTTTCTCACCCCATACTTCTTGCCACCATTTTTTGTTTCTGGACATTCAATTATATACTGTAAATCCTTATCTATTTTCCACATAGTGGACACTTTTCACTTTTAATCCAATTAGCTCTATTTTCCTGCTCTACCCCAGCAAATATCTCCCTTTTCCTTCTATAACAAAATTAAAATCGCTATGTATAGCACCCTTAATAAAATGCTTGAAAAATAAGCAACTCCTGTTTTTTTTTTATTTGGTACAAATATTAAAACATTTGGAAAGCCAAATTAAATTGTAAATGCATTTAATGCTCCTGTAACGGTGGTTACAACTTAAATATTGCCATTCTACCGTGTAAGTAAGAGCACTTATGTCATGAAACTATTTGGATATTGCGACAGTGACAGTTGCACACACGAAGAACTGCCATTCAGAACCTAGGATTTTTACTTTCTCCGCCAACATTCGAGACTCAGGACTAAGTAAGGTTAAGCAACACGACACCCATCTCACATTCGCGAGCGTTCACTATACACGTCCGACCTCTTTGCGATTACGCAAGCAACTACCCAATGTTCTCATAAATGAAGTTAAATAAAACCAGAAATTACAATATGTGTATATATATATAACATTTTTAAATTGTTTTGTTTATTTGTTCTTGCACTTTTTAAATTTTAATGTAAATCAGTATTATATGGGGTATGATGGAAAACTAATGAAATCATTTTGGTGCTGATGAGCTATGAATATCTGCATTTATTTCAATGAAATTAATGTGCACAAAGAAATATACAGCAAATCCTTTGAGAGGATGATGAACATGCTAACTTTCCATAAATGTCAATTCTATTCTGGGTCTATAAATACACTGATTTGCTACTTGAGCCAAAGTGATGGCTGTTATTTGATAACGAGAACTTAAAGACAAACAATACCATAACAAAATTGCACCTTGACATAAGTAAATCAAACACCAAAATTGGTTCTGCTGGGCCCCTTAGTAGTGAAGCATTTGCATAAACATATATTTTATTTAATAATCATAAAATTAAATCAGACTTGTGCAAAATTTGACACTTTAATAGAGGGATATGCCAAAAGAACAAATATTAAGTTTTAACTTACCTAAAATACAAATAAAACAAAAAAGATTCACATAATTTCATAATAATGCTACTATTCACTTTCCTATTTTACTAGATAAGTTTAAAACTTCTATTTGTGTTTCTTATCAATTGCCAACATTAAAACAGACATTGAATGCCTTTGGTTAATGTACAATATGGGCATATTAGGAGCTATTTTACTGAAAATTTTATATTCTAAATTATGTCCAAGTATGTCCAATCAATGAAACTATTTTGCAAACATGCATTAAAGTTATAGATAAATGTTAAATGCATCTGTTTGCAAACTAACACAATAGCACAAATAAATTAAATTTCAAAATTAATTTTAAATATTAAAATCAAAATAAGACCCAAATTTTCCACAATAAGAAAAAACTGTTAAGCTGAAGTGAAGCACTGTAAATCTGTACATGTCAGTGATAAACGTTTAGAAAGAATGAAGCTTTGGTGATTGATTCTTCTGAAAATTAACACTATTCCACATTAGGCCTAGCTTTCCTGAATTTTTATACATAATATAATTGAAGAAAGTTATATTTTATTACATAGGATTAAGTAGTAATTTTGGGTTAGTGTTTTGAAAATGGCAATTTTCCAATTAGTTAAATAAGGGCTTAAAGACAACCTTATATGGGCAGCTTAAGAAACAATGTAGGGGGGAAAAAATTAATATTCTTGATAACACTACTTCAAGTTTGAGCCTTTTTTTCAGATTTAATCTTAGTTTCTTGGGAAAAAAGCATTTTGGCACTTACCAAGACACAAGTCATGGCAACATTTTCTGTCCCAAATGAAGTAAAAAGCTTTCTCAAAATGTCCAAGTTTCTTATGTAACATACTGGTTCCACAGATTTCCATTTGTTAGCATAAAACAGAATTCTTTGTATTGTTTTATTTGTTACTGTACATTTCTCTAGCCTTCTAACACCTGTACATCCCTATATATTCTGCTGAAGAGCATCACAAGCATTTCTGTATCAAGACAATTTGCATTTTATTATATATACTCTAATTTCTACTGCAATTCTTGTTGGGTTACAGAGAAGTTTTTGGCAGATGAGCAAGGTTACTTTTTGTTGCTTTGATTCAATTTTATAGTACATGGCTTAATTTAACATTTAGGGTGATTTAACAATTGAATATTTCACCCTATCAGGAAATACACTGATTTAAAGTTCATTACATAGATAACTATGATTAAGGAGCATACTTTTAAAACTTTAACTGTTATTTCATCATAACCTGCTGAATTCTTTGTTTTATTTATATAAATAAATAAATGCTTTTGATGTTATTTTGTCTTATAAGATTTATTCCAATTTTCTGTTGGTATATCTAGTAGTGGTTCACAGAATATTATTGGTTTAATACATTCTTGTTAAATAATTTACTACTATTAGAGAGGGTACTTGTGCATTTTATTACTTATAGTAATCAAACTACACCTAGTTGATGTGACAATTTTTTTTCCCTTCCTGTTAAGTTTAATAAATATCAAGTACTTTTTAAATTTATTTATGAATAAGTGGTTTGGTTAGCTTTAGGCAGCATGCTAGCATTAACTTTAGTTCTGTGTACAGGAAGTGACAAATATATAATACATTACTTCACATTTCCGCTATCATAGTCATGTTACGATAGTGATGTTACAAGCAGATGATATGATTTAATCTGTAATGTAATTTTTACATAAAATATTTTGTTTTCTTATTGACTTAGATTTAATACTTAATGGCAATTATATTTTTAGAATATTGTGGTGTTTTGTGCTCAGAGAAAAATTTGATCTAAATGTAACAATATACACTGCTCAAAAAAAAATTAGAGGAACACATGTTTAAATCAAAGGCCCCCAAAAATAAACATAAAGTTTAATTTTTGACAGTTTCTAATTATATATTGAAGAATTGTGTAAAATTAGAATAGGCATCCTAACAAACTTTTGTTTCACAAGATTAGAAATACAAACAAATTTTTTATTGATACAGAAAACAAAATGGAAATACAAGATTACATTGCTTAGTAATTAATTTTTCCATGGTTATTTCGCACTCAGACCTAGTGTCTTCGGTGAGTCTAAACCCGAGAATGCGGGTTCGATCCCGGTCAGACTGATGAATTTTTCTTGGACATAAAAGTATGGCTTCCTTCGGAAGGGAAGTAAAGCTGTGGGTCCCATGTCATACATTTATGGCATGATATAGAACCTTAAGCCTGAAAAAAGAGGCCTCTGAGCAAAATTTGTCGGCTATTTCATGCTTTGAATTGAATGGGACGCTGATCACCTGTACAGGGTCACAACTGCAAAAGAAATCTATGAATGTGCTAAAAGACAAAATATGGAAATCTCAGTCCTCTATTTAAGCAAAGTGTGGTTGAAAATAAAAATATTCTCATACTTTAGGAAGGTATGACATTCATGGATTTCAATCAAATCACTTTGTGACCTATGAACTCATTTGCTTATAAAAATAACATGAATGTCAGAAATGCAATGTATTATGAAAAACTAAAAAAGAAGAAAGTCTACATACTATGGCTCCTATAATGAGGAAAACTATGACAAACTATAAGGAAAAAATAATTCAGAACACTGAAATTGTGTATTAGTGGAATACAAGGGGAAGAGAGAGAAGTCAACAAAGAAGTTTGTAGTCGTATGTCAAAGTGCTGTTAATGAACAGGATGATGTAAAAGTTATGTTCCTAAAATATGTGTATGAAAGAAATAAAAAAATTGTGTAGTCAATAAACATGGCATTTCAATGAATTCAGCAGGTAAAATTATTTTCGTTTATAAAGAGCACTCTAGAAAATTGATTGCATTATGAATTTTTTTAGATATTAAATTATGAAATAAGGTAGGCTCTAATATATTATTATAATGATTTTTTGATGCTCAAGTTTCCCATCTACTTTTATAATGTTCTATATACACTATTTTGTTTAAAACTTATTACACACTATTTTTGTAATATCCTATCATTTATACATAATTTAGCAATTGTCACATTCATCTTTAATCAATCAATCTTCTTAAAATTGTTGTTAGTAAGTGCTCTGATTCTTCTTTTAATTAATATTAAATCTTTTCAAATTTCACAGAAAATTTTATCTATATTAACCATATATTCCAAACATGGCTCAACAGTTGTCATGTCCATCATGTCCTTTATATATCAAATAATAAAATTAATTGAAATGCTTTCCTAAAAGTATTAAATGAATGTTTTACAACAAAATTTAAGGATTTCTCTAATCTGAAATTAGTTTACCTTTTCAGCTCAGTTATTTTTATTTTACCAAATGTCAACATGTCATTCACAGAATGCATGATGTGATTTTCATACAGCAAATTTAATAAACAGGTTGTTCAGAATAGGTTTATTATCGTTTACTATACAGATATTGGGGTTTGTTCACGTGTAAGTAATGAAATTCATTACACTAGTTTTGTCAAAATTAAGTACTAATTTGTTTACTTTAAACCATATACACTTTTTGCCAAGTACTTTGTTTAATTTCCATACAAATTCATCAATTTTTGCTAGTTATTAACTTACTAGGAAAAAAACCATTAGCTAGGTCATTAATTAGTTGAGTAAGTCATTAATGTAAAAAAGAAAAAGCAGACCAATTATAAACCCTTGAGGAAGTCATAAAATATTGTTCTCTAATCTGACTAGCAAGAATGAGCATTACACTTGCTATTTATTTCAATGCTTTGCTTTCCTAGGTCAGATATGATGCAAATAAATTTAGATTACTCTTTATTCTATTGTATTTTAGTTCAGCAAGCAGGATATATGATTTTCACAGCCAAATCACAGAAAATTCCTCCTACATACATCTTATTAATTATAACTGATATTTTGCAAGGATATATGTTGCATTTTTTATTGATATTCCTATTCTAAAGCTATTTGCTCTTTCACAAGTCAATTATTCCTATCAAAATATGGTTGCAAACTGTTCACTTTCAAATATTTTGAAAACAGTTTTTAGACAATTACAAATCTATAGTTACAAACTTGCTTTTCTTTCCCTCTTTTTTGTTGAGAGATTTAACAATTTAGTATTTAACTCTATTAGGAAATACACTATGATTTAAAGTTCATTATATAGGTAATATGAATAAGGAACGTGCTTTTAAAACTTTCACTGTTATTTCATTATAACCTGCTGAATTCTTTGTTTCTCTCTCTCTCTCTCTCTCTCTCTCTCTCTCTCTCTCTCTCTCTCTCTCTCTCTCTCTCACACACACACACACACACATATAGTTTTGTTTGAATAATGATACCAAATTATAAGGAAAGCTTGAAGTTCATTAGCAAATGACAGCTAAGGAGCACATTTTCTGTATTTCAGTATCATTAACTGCACCACCTTTCTATGACCTAAAGCATAGCTCAAAAACACAGTTATCAAGAAGATAAATATCTTACGGTATTTTAGCTGAAATCCTGCATTGGGGAACGTCGATTTTTTATGGTACACTATTTGGAAATGTAATTTATTAACTGGAACCTGAAGCAATAAATTCGCATTTCTCGATGTTTACCTAGCTAGTACATGTCCGTTATTTGATGATGATTTTTTCCGCCCTTCCCACAACCATGGTCATTTTTACTTCCAAACGCAGAATTGACGGATGGATGCATCTTTTCAGTGCTTTCTTCGACATACAAATTCAATTACAGCATTTGCTGTGCCTTTAATCTCACGATGTTAAACATAGTTTCGTACCGAAATTACTCTCTCGTTATTATTTAAACCCAAATTTATCCTTACCGTTGAAAGTTCTTAATACATTGCCGTTACCGGCGTTTTCTTCTTTTACGGTACTTTACGCCATTCAGATCTGTTAATTTGTTTTTTTTTGCCTTCAGTGCAAGGGTAGCCAACGTGTCCCAACCATGCAGCTCAAAGATTGCCAACCGCTAGCTCTAAACGCCTAACATACTTTTGAGAAAACAGATTTTAATGTAATGTGAAATTTTACAAAATTTTCTAGTTGAGTTAAAATCAATATATAATAAAATATAACGGTAACCTACTGGAATACATGGCCTGGTAATGTGACAATTTATATCATAAAACACAGATATAAAGTATATATGTGTATTATTATTATTATTAAATTATTACCATAGTAATTTTATGTACACTATATTCTGGTTATATTTTCCACATTTACGATAACTGTTCCTGGAATTTAAACTTTTTTATGAAAAGTTTTCCTTTACTTTTTGCTTTGGGCAAATGAATTGGTGAAGCCTCTCCATAAAATTATTTGCTTATCTACTGAAGCTATATCTTTGTTACACAAAATAATCAGTGCTATATTTTAACCAATACTGAAAATAAAATAGTGATGAATGCCACTGTAAAACACAATTGCATATATAAGGATAATTTATAATTCAAGCTACGTTTTTATAAATTAATTTTATTCTTTTTTCTTAGAGTTTATTAAATATGTTCACACTAACTATGCTTACCTTTACAACGTTGGAACATGTTTCAGAGGTAATTGCTCTCATCCTCAGCTGTTGACCAATTATTTAATGGGAGCTGGGTCCCAAAGTGCTCCTGCGGTTTAATTGCGGAGCTCATCCAGGTGTGGAACATAAAAAACTATTATTACGATGATTATTATTGGTGATGGTGGCGGCGGCGATGATGGTAATGGTAGTAAAGGGGGTATTAAGAGAGTTTATAGGCTCCTGCACTTCAACCATGGGCTTTTTATACAACCTCAAACAATTTATAGCAGTTCAAACTGTGTGTTCATATCAGCCATATTGTATCAAAATTCATTAAGTTATTTATATTTTTCAGAATTAAAATTTTTAGCTCTATTGGGTTGGGAAATTCTTTCGGCAGCTTAGCCTCTGGTTTGATTTTGTGATTTTGGGTCCAAAATTGAACTGCCATTGCTGATTTATCAATTTGTTTAAAACAAATATTCCTAAAATGCTTCTTTCCCCGAATTTCTAAGTTTCTATACACTTTTTCAATGCATTTTTTATTACACACTACACATTTAATTTTGTAAATTCCTGATTTTTGTTTTATTGGTATGGTGTCTATTGTGGAACCTAGAAAAAAATTTATATTATATTTGTTCTTATGCTATGTTCTTTGAATATCTTATTGAATTTGTTGTGGTAAGTTGCATGATATGCGGTACTTATGAATTTGGATCTGTTTCTGTAAGTGGGATGTTAATTATTCTGTGTGTCAAGCTGTAGAATATCACATATATGTGAGGCATGGGGCTATGAGTTTTTCTATGGATTCCAAAGTTCAGTCTGTCTGCATTTCTTATTATTTTTAAATCTAGGAATGGAAACTACCCATTATTTTTCCCTTTCATGTACACTGTGTAGATTTAAATTATAAATTAAGGAATTTCAGAGCATTTATTAAATATTTTTTGGCATTATTTAAAATAATTTGTCCACATTTCTATAGTATGTCTTAAAAATCAATGAAAAGGCTATGGTGATATGTATTTCAAAGGAACGCATGATGATGATTATTGTTATTGGGAGCAAAACTACTTAGGTCATTAGCACCCAAACACACTAAAAAATTATCCAAGAATAAAATATCTACACCCAAATCCAATGTAGAAAAGGGCATTAAGCACATTGGGCAATAACAATAAATTCCCCAAAACAAATAACAAGGGTAAAATGATAAAAAACAAACAAGACTATTACTAAAATAAGGCTGCAGAGCTGAAAACACAACAGTCTTATAATGGTCTATAAATGTAACATAAAAACCCTATAACAAAGAACAAGGGCAATATGGTCAACAACAAACAAGACTGGTATTAAAAACACAGCTGCAACAGATCAAAACAAAACAGTCTAATAACGGTCTAAAATTGTAACAATTACACCCTATAACAAATAACAAGGGTAATATGGTCAACATTAATAAAAGACTGGTAACAACAAACTTATTGAATTTTAGTGATGTGTATGTTACAATCTTGACTTTTTTTTTTTTTTTTTTAAGATTAAATTATATATTCAATCCATATGTTTCCATATATCCTTCTCCCACTTTCTGTTAATTACAATGAATGGTGGTCACCTGCTGAGTGGTGAGTGATAACCATGACCTAATATGTTAAGTATGGCATTCCATCTAGAAACTGGTTGTCCACTGAACTTTATAATCATCACTAACAAAACATTGCTTATCAATAGTTATGTTCTAAGTTCAATATGATTGTGTTCATTGCACTGAAACCAAATTCAAACTGTTGCAAGGTATGAATTTAATTTTATATATCGTATTAAGGGGATCAAGCTGTTAGAAAACTGAACTGGTTGTCCAAGTTGCAGAAAATATATCATGCTGGCAGCCTGACACGACTACACATCTGATTGCTAATAGAAATATCTGTGATGCTAACAGTAAGATATGACAAATTCAACATTGTTAACAATATTACCATTTTAATTGCTTTGTGTAAGGATTCAGATTAGTGATGAGCGTGCCAAACTAATTATATTTATAATCATAAGACATTAAATTTGCTACATATATTGTTGATTCCCAATTGCAGGAATCTGGCTTATGCCTTAGACCTTACTGTAGATTACCTTTCCTGTACCTAGCAGGGTCCGAATTTTTATTCTCCTACTGAAATGTATTTCATGAGGTTAGGAGATATCGATTTCTGTACTTAGTTTGAGGATTCTTAATATTAATCCTTAAGTATCTTATAACAGATGTTCCATTCATATTCAGTATTTTATATTTTTTTTTATGCATTACTGAGAAATGTGCTGCTAATTTTATTTTTAGGTACACTTCTGCATGTATAACCCCTATATGACATTGTAAAATTAGCGCTTCTTGGGAAGCAAGGTGATGAAGACTGCAATATACGTAACAATTATTTTTTTTTTTTTTTTTGAAAGATCCTATATTTTTGAGTGAGGGCTAAAACAAGTCATATTAATTGTAAATTATTTAACACTGAATGAATAAATAAAATAAATATGCTATTTTACTTTTACTGTTTATTTTCAGCCTTGTTTTCAAAATAGCATCTTACTCTCTTCTTTCAGTTCTTGATAAGCATACAGTTCTGCTCTGACATGACCTGGGTTTGAGTTTCAGTGAGGGATATTACTGGGACATTCTGATATAGGATGAAAGTAAATGGCTCTAAAATTAAAGCATTGACAATTTGTTATACATAAGATGGAATTAATTCTAGTTATAAGCTAAATAAGGCACTAATTCTGCTGGAACTAAATATTTAAAGAGTCTAATTAAAAAGTAAATTGGAACTTGCACAGTGAAGTCAATCATATAATTGATATTATTGTATGATTTAGTTGAACCACACACTTTTAATGCTTCACTTATTTGTATATAAGTAGTACATTAAAATATATTTATTTCTAGCATAATGTAAATTACTTTCCCTTTTCCTAACAACTGACAAATGATAGATGGTCTACTATTTAAAAATGAATTATACATAAATAATTTGAATATGCATTATATTGACAAATGCAAAACTTTTAAGAAATATTTATATAAATGTTGCAAATGCTGTATAGTAAAGTTTTTTCTTCATAACAACTTCTCTTCATGAATTAACATTTTTAAAAATTGTAAATCTTTAAAAAAAGTTTTCATATGGAACTAACACAGTGAAGCTCATGTGAATTGAATCTGTCGTCTTAACACTCTTCATGCTTCACTAACCTTAAAAATATATGGAACTGGCTTCAAAGATATGTTATCTCCATCTTCGGCCGTGGACGAACCAAAGAGGGAGATAACATATCTTTGAAACCAGTTCCATATATTTTTAAGGTTAGTGAAGCATGAAGAGTGTTAAGATGACAGATTCAATTCTCTTCATGAGTTGAAGGAGATCATCTCACACATGCTTCACAGGAAGAGAGACAAAAGTATGCTGCATTACTTTAACAGTTAGAATGGTAAGCATTGTCTTACCTGCAGCAATGAACAACTAATATGTACATCCGTCATTACATTATTTGAGTAAGACTCGGCAAGACCCACTGCATTGTTGAATTGAATGGTGTTTAATGCCTCTTAGTTGGCACTGGTGATAAATGAAATAATACATTGGGAAAGTACTATTTTTTTTTTTAAGGAAGGAAGCATTCTAGGCTAAGTTTAGGGTACCTCCCTGCCATTTGCCATTTATGAGGGCTGAGGAAAATGTGGAATAAACCTCCATCAGGGAAGCCCAGACTTCCAGCTCACAACCATTATTTAATGACCTCAGCCATCTGTGATAGCCAGTGAGCAATGTGTTGACACCAGCCACAAGTAACTGTAGTCATTTATATAGTGGGATTATTTGAGTAACAGCCCAACTGAGCATTTCTAGGCTAAGTTTAAGGTACCTCCCTGGCATTTGCCATTTATGAGGGCTGAGGAAAATGTAGAATAAACCTCTATCAGGGAAGCCCAGACTTCCAGCTCACAACCATTCTTTAATGACCTCAGCCATCTGTGATAGTCATTGAGCAATGTGTTGACACCAGCCCCACAAGTAACTGTAGTTATTTATATAGTGGGATTATTTGAGTAACAGCCCAACTGAGCACTTCTCCCAGCATGCAGTCACACTCTGCCTCCACTTATAGTAGCTCAAATAACCTCACCGTATTAATATCATGGCTTGTAGTGCTAAAATACTTTTATTAACACTTCTGAAAAGGGCTTGATACATTTCAAACACTATCATTTGAATTAAAGGGAAGAATCTGGAAAGCAATTCTCTTACATTTTCAAAACAATTCTCTATATAGCCCTCAGCAACTGTTGAAAATGTCCATATAACAAAATGAGCATATATATAAAAGGAAATTATCACAATATTTAAATTCAAATAATTCAAAGTCAGCATATTGTGGTTTAATCTATCTTATTTTTGCTATGCAATTGAGAAGTGGTGTAAATATGAATAGACTGGACTGAAATAGTATTTTTTCTCACTGCTGAAGTCATATTTCAGCAAATGACAGTTCTTACTTTGGCACCATTTCACTAAAGCCATGTAAAAATATTTCTCCAAGTTGATAACAGGGAAAAAAATGCAAAAGAATTGAAAATTTTCAAATAGAAATGTGGTCAGGAAAACTGATATTTTCCAACTTTAAAAATGAGTCAATAATCAGATCTGAAAGATGAAGAGGATGCCTTTGATGAAAGTATTTTTAGGTATAACAAATCTCTATGATACTTTTATAGAATATTTGAATACAAGGACATACCATATACAAATATTGAAAGCATGGATTAAATTGAAAAGTCATCACTCAGCAAAATGTTAGATGTCAATTAAAATTAAACTGTGATGAAGTTGACCATATAATTAATGCTGTGAATAACTAAATATAAAAAATGGAAAAAATCAAATGCTGAAAGTGCTGTGAAGTTTTTTTAAGTGCTCCAGAAAAGAGACATTCACTGCAAGAACAAATTTATAGTTGTTGGATTTATTATGGCAATTCCCAGAACAAATGCAGTAATGGAAAGAATTTTTTCACTTATAAGTTCTCTTTGGACGCATGAAAATAAATGTTTTATTGGTTGTGATAACACACTTTAAGAATGTTTCTTGTAATATGAGGGTCATTCAAATTTTAACCAGACTCCTGTTCTGTGGGCTAGGAAACAGTGGCAAGACAGGCAGGGCCCTAGTGGTATTTAGGTGAATTGGAGCGAGCCATTGAATACTTTCACATTGGTAGTTTTATTGCCAGTTGCACTTGGGCCGAGCAAGATGTTGCACCATCCATGGCACAGTGGATCATCATTCGTTTTCTAACCAAAGAAGGAGTGATATCTACCGAGATTTTGTCCAGACTTCAGGCACAGTTTGGAGAAAATAGTTTGAGTGGCACAAGAAGTTCCCCAGAGGCCGTGATGTAGTGTTAATGAATGCCACGAATGAGTGTCTCTAAAGAAAACATTCAGGCTGCATGGCCTTGCAGAAGAAGATCGATGCCTAAATGTACTCAAAATCGCTTCAGAGATGAGCCTAAGTTGTGGAAGAGCACATATCTTTCTGAAGAACTAATATTAAAAAAGTGTTGACAAGGTGGGTTCCACATCTCATTCACAATGAACAAAAAGGTGTTCCAAGACATCAATCTGGGTCTTTTGAGAAAAAAATGTGTAGTTTTTGGCTAGAATTGTGACCTGTGATGAAAGGTGGATACACCATTATATCCGGAAAATCAAGAGAAAGAGTTTGGAGTGGAGGAGGGTGGGAGTGGTCCGATCAAGGCTAAAATTCTCCTGTCAGCCGGAAAAGTTCTTGCGACTCCAAAGGCATGTTGCTCATCGGTTTCCTTCATGAACGGACTGTGAATGCGGTCTATTACTGAAAACTCTTCGCGATGGTGACGTAAGAACCGCCAGAGCTGAGGTTGTTAAGGCGCGTACCCGTGAGCGGGAGGTCTGGGGGGTTCGATTCCCGCCAGGATCGTCCTCATAAATGACAAATACCTAGGAAGTACCCTAAATTTGGGCCTGGGACGCTTACTTAAACAAAAAATCCCAATTTATCATTTCATCTCATTTATCATCAGTGTCCACCGCCTGTGATGCCTCAATAGTTAAAATGGGAGCTAAACACTATTTAATAAAAAAAACACGTGAGAGCCTCCTATAACAACAAAAGGCATCGGCAACCCATTCATGATGTCCTGCTTCTGCATGACAAACGAACAACATGCAGCAGCCATAACTGGGATCAATTAAGGAAAATTCAAATATTAGACTCCCCTAGAAAACCCGTCATACAGTCCCGATTTATCTCATGATTATCACATGTTCAGGCCACTGATGGAGGCATTGGGAGGGAAAAGATTCAGTAGACCCTGGATTGAGCACTCTATGCATATTGGCTGTTGATGCACCTATCTTCTTTCTTTGATGAGAGAATAAAGAAACAACCCATCTGGTGGATAAAATGTATTCCTGTTAAAGAAAAGTATTATAATTTGTTTTGTAATTGTATATGATAAGAATAAATTTATTTTTTGAAATAATCTTATTTATATTTTAATACACCTATAATTTCTAAAGAGCAAGCATTTTGGGGGGTAATAATTTTTTTTATAAATATATTAATCAGGATGGTAACAGTGTAAATTCTAGGGTGGATCGGAAAGTAACGCACAATAGTTTTTTTCTGCGTTGGTATTGCGGCTGGGATGTTGAAATTCCACTAAGATATAGTTTGAAGCTTTCACTACAGAGGCTATTTTGTTCTCATGTGTAGCTCTAGCGACAGAACAACAAAGATGGTGCGGATGTCATTATCGTCTACTTGTGAAGAGCAGAGAGGTGTAGTGCTTTTTGCGAGCTAAAGGGCATAACCCGAGTGAAAATTACAGGGACATGCTTAGCGTGTATGGGGACGACTGTATCGACGTAGCAATGTCTTCAAAGATGGCCATGATAACTTTTGTGATTCGTCACGTTCTGGAAGGCCGCAGAATGTCAGTCATTGCGGCTGCAATTCTGAACGACCGACGGATCCAACTGTGAACTTTATCTCAGCAGTTTAACTTTTTTCAGGCGCGGTGAACGATATTGTGCACGACACATTGAAGTTTCGTAACGTTAGTACTCGCTGGATGCCTAAGAGCTTGACAGACGACCACAAGGGCCAGCGAATGATAAGCTTGGATCACTTACCGTATTACCTGCAGAAGGGCATGAATTTCTGAAGGGAATCGTCACTGGTGATTAGTCGTGGGCGTACCACTACACGCCCGAAACAAAACAGGCCTCTATGCAGTGAAAACATGCTCGTTCCCCAGTAAAGAAAAAATTCAAAGTGACTCCATCTGCCCATAAAGTGCTTGTGACAGTATTCTGGGATATGAATGATGTTTTATTGCTGAACACGAGACCACTATGAATGATACAGCCTACATTAAAACTTTGGTAAAGTTGTGTCGTGCCCTTCGCGATAAACGCCGTAACATTAATGCTGATGATGTCAAACTTCATGACAATGCTTGCCCCCATTTTGCTGCTGCTGTTCGTGAGAAAATCAACAAATTTCGTTGGGTGTGCCCCAGCATCCACATACAGTCTAGATCTGGCACCGTCGGACTTTCATTTGTTTGGTCCCATGAAGAAATTCCTGGCCATCAACACTTTGCGTCAGATGCAGAAGTGAAAACAGTCCGTAGACAGCTTTACTCCAACCGAACGGACTTTGAACAGAATATTATAAAACTGGTATGGGAGAAATGTGTTGAAGTTGGCGACTATGCAAAAAAAAAAAAAAAAAAAAAAAATAGACAAAAGATGTCAGTTCATTTGTTTGTAATGGTACCCATTAAATTTTTGTAAAAAAAAAAATATATATATATATATATATTGTGCATTACTTTCCGATCCACCCTTGTATGTTTTAATTCTAAATTTAAGAAGAAAATTTCGACAAAATTAAATTATAGAACAGCACATTAAAATGTTAAGATAAGAGGTCAATGAAAATGATCCAACTCAATTTTTCATTATTACAGTAATCATTAATACACTTTAATGTGTGTTGTGTCCCATATTTAAGTTCAGAAAAACTTGAAATATCACTCTTTTGGTTTCAAACATACAGTCATCCATGCACACTAAGAAAATGAGTTGGCAAGGATTTGAAATGAGAATAAGGAAAACTTCAAGGTCACCTGTTCATATTTGGATAGCACTGGAGTTACACAGTTTGCTTTAAACTTGTAATTTTCATATACATTACAGAGCAGTAACTTCAGTACAAATCACCAGTTTCTAAAGTACAGGACAAATCTTAATAATCCATCTCATCCAAGCATGTAGTATTTATTATTGCTTTCATCGAAACAGTAACAAGATACTCGGTAATTCTCCACCATTGCCACTGTTAGTTTCATAGATAAAAAACTACACAGAAACTATGAACATTTCTTTTGTCACATATCATCATGAATATCTGAGGAGCCTTATTAATAAACAGAGAATAAATTTATTACTCGCACTTCCACACCATTAGACATGTATTGAAGGAGATTACAGATATATGACAATGTTGTTTTTCTAAGAAAAATCTGATATGCCTCATTCCACGTGCATATCATATCACCATAAATATAGATAACTGGACAACAGAAATCTCAATTCCAGGAAAAAAAGGATATTAAGGCTTATCCTATAGTATATAGAGGTAGTACATAAATGTCAGCATAGTAAAAAGCACTAAATCCCAATATGAGAGCGTTAACTGAATAGCTTCATATAATGTAGAACTTCCTTTATAGCATCATATAACAAATTATTTATGAGAAAGTCACTCTTAATTTCACTAGTTTTTATTCCACTTACTTGGATATGTTTCAAAGGCAAATTTCCTTCGTCATCAGCACAGTTAGAAGGGTTTAGCAATGGGTAATCCGCTCTCACCATTCTTAGCAGACATATACATGATTTTCCTCGAAACAAAATTAATAGAGGATTTCCCACATATATAACAAATGTTGGTATCATTATGCTGATGATTACTTTGCAATAGTAGATGAAAAATGGAAAGATGATGCAATAAAACTACTAAACCTACAAGACAGCAATATAAAATTAACAATGGAAATGGAGAACAACAAAGTTCTTCCTTTCCTGGATAAAAATTATAGAAAAAGATAACATATTGGAATTTGGCATATTCGGGAAGGACACGCACACATATAATTATATAAAAAGCAAGAGCCACAATCTAAAACAACGTAAACTAGCTATAATCAATAGCCTCACATTCAGATTAACTAACCTACCAGTAAATGAGACAGAATACTAATTGGAGTACCAAAAAAGCATGGATATAGCACAGAAAAATGGCTACACAACAGATGTGGTCAAGAAAAAGATAGAAAAATTAAAAAAACAAATAAAAGAAATCAGCATACTGAAAGGTTACAAAGGACAGCAGATACGAAGTCTGTTCAAACAGCATCGCGAATTTTGAATTTCCGCGGGCTACGTATATACGATTGTTTTGTGGCGTTATGTTGGTGCTCATGTCCCTCACTTATGTTGACAAGCTCGGCCATTTTGAATGTTCAGTTAATTGTTGACAGCTATTTTTCTTGGACGTGTTTTGGCTCGTCTTCGATTTTTGCCTATTCCAAAAAATGGAACAAAGAATCTGTATCAAATTTTGTGTGAAAAACAAAATTAAGTGCGCGGATGCATTCCGAATGTTAACTGTGGCATATGGTGAAGCTACCTTGGACCAAAGCAACGTTTATCGGTGGTACAAAATGTTCTCAGAGGGTCGAGAACATGTGAACGGCGAAGAGCGTCCCGGACGCCCGAGCTCGTCAACAACAGACGAAAACATTGAAGAAGTGAAGAAAATAGTATTGGCCAATCGTCGAATCACCGTTAGAGAAGTTGCTGAGGACCTAAACATATCGACTGGCTCGTGCCATTCGATTTTTACCAATGATTTGGGCATGAGACGGGTCGCCGCAAAATTCGTACAACTCAATTTCGACCAAAAACACCATCGCATTAACGTTGCTAAAGAGCTGATGAACTCTGTCCGCGACGACCCAAATTTGTTCCAGAGGGTCATAACTGGTGACGAATCATGGGTTTGTGGTTATGACGTGGAAACTAAAGCTCAATCATCCCAATGGATGCTGCCACACGAGCCAAGACCGAAAAAAGCGCGCTAAGTTCGGTCGAATGTGAAGGTTTTGCTTACAGTTTTCTTCGATTGCAGGGGCGTGGTGCATCATGAGTTCTTGCCACAGGGTAGAACGGTCAATAAGGAATATTACCTACAAGTTATGCGCAATTTGCGGGAAGCAATCCGCAAGAAACGCCCGGATTTGTGAAAGAACAAAAATTGGTTTTTGCACCATGATAACGCCCCTACTCACATATCCTTGCTTGTGCGCGAATTTTGGGGCAAAAACAACACATTTATGATGCTGCAGCCACCGTACTCCCCAGACCTGGCTCCCTGTGACTTTTTTTTGTTCCCAAAACTGAAGAGGCCCATGAAAGGACGACGCTACGCCACGATTGAGGAGATAAAGACGGCATCGAAGGAGGAGCTGAACAAGATCACAAAAAACGATTTTTTAAAGTGCTTCGAGGATTGGAAAAAACGTTGGCACAAGTGTATATCTGGTGGGGATTACTTTGAAGGAGACAAAATATTCATGAATAAATAAATACTTTTTGAAAAAACAAAATTCGCGATACTTTTTGAACAGACCTCGTATATAAAAAATTTACATTCCATCCATGGGCACACCAAAAATTTCAAAAGATTTTTAAAGATGCGAAAATTATTTTGGCTCCAGTGAATAAATACAATTTGAAAAACCTCCTATAAACCAAAACAAAGTACAAAATCCCACCAGAAAAACAATCAGGCATTTACAAAATCAGTTGCAAAGACTGCAATAATAAATATATAGGTAAAGCAAAAAGGAACATTACCATATGGTTTAAGGAACACATGAGAAGTGTAAAATATAAACATATGGAAAAATCAGCAGTAGCATACCATTTCTGGCAAAAAACCATGAGTTCCAAATGAATCGAAACTCTTAAAAGCTCTTCAAAAACCCGTAGAATTATCGGTATGAGAAAATATATTCTTGAATGAAAACAAAACAAAAAAATTAAGTTAATTTTTATCTTCGTAATAACAGCAACCTCATCAAAAAGTTCATAAAATTCAAAGAGCAACATCTTAATACCACGCTGGAAAGATGACAGTGGAACCATGGTGATGATGAGGAAAATTTGCTTATCAAATATGTCCAAGTAAGTGGAATAAAACCAGTGAAATTTGAGTGACTTCCTTATAAATAATTTGTTATATGATACTACATTTCACTGTGAAAATCCCAAACTATTCAAATTTCTTTATAGTATTGTGAAAAGTTACCTGGTCCAATCAACATGAAAAATTCCTCCAATTTACAATGTCAAGTAATAAAAACATTTAAAATTTCTTAAAAAAGTTATGATTTTGCAATTCTTTAATACTGCCACTGAAAAAGTAATCATTTTCAAACTAACTGCACTCCCTTATTTATTGTGACTATTGTTGCATTGTGAAGCACATTTCATATATCAAGCTCTAAATGAATACACTTATTTATGATAAAAGTGCAGACAATTATATAATTCATGCACATGAAGGTTATTTTTGTACCTTTTCACTGCATCAATGCACACAAATCCATTGTGTCCTGGGAAATTTATTTTATACGAGGGCTTTTCATTAAGAATGAACAAAATTTAGGTTTACAATGTTTTGTACATGTGGTACTATTTCACTGTTATCACTTCCATTTCCCACCAGTGTGAGGTGTTTAAAGTTCAGTCATGTTTACTCCTGCGTACAGCAAAATGAGGTGGCATGCAACAAACAATATGCTTTTCTGAAATTATGTTTTCATCTCAACAAATTTTTAGCCGAGGCCTATGCACTGTTATTGGAAGCATAAGTAGAATTTGTTCTTCCAACTTGAAGATGGTTTAAAATGTTTAAAGAGGGGAGGCAAAATTTCAAAGAAAGGTTGACTCAGCACTCCAATTTTAAAAAATTGTAAAAAACTTTTAAAACTTTTTTCATGTGGAACTAACACAGTGAAGCTCACATGAATTAAATCTGTCGTCTAACACTCTTCATGCTTCACTAACCTTAAAAATATTCAGTACCGGTTTCAAAGTTATGTTATCTCCATCTTCGGCCATGTCGTCCCAAACAGTGCCGAAGATGGAGATAACATATCTTTGAAACTGGTACCGAATATTTTTAAGGTTAGTGAAGCATGAAGAGTGTTAGACGACAGATTTAATTCACTCCAATTCATCTTTAATGGTAAAAAACATTAACATAACTGCCGCCAATGTAAGAGATCATTATTTTCAGAAATACTGAAAATTTCACTGGGTGCCACCCATACATTGGTAAAAGAAAATTTGCATGAGACACGTTCTGCACGGTGGATTCCAAGACTGCTGATTCCCAAACAAGAGTATTCACATGCAGATGAAGATATTTTAGGAAAATGCAGAGTTTCTTTCAAAGGTGCTGACAAAACTTGGCTACATCATTTGGATCCTGAGTGCAAACAGTAAAGATGTGGAAATTTCCACAATCACTAGAGCTTAAAAAAGTAAAAGAGGTTGCTTCTGCTGGGAAAGTTAGTCATTTCATTTGTTAAATTGCAAGGAATGGTTCATCACCCGTCATAACTGCACACACAACTTTAACTGGACAATACTATAGATATGCCCTGAAAGGTCTTAATGCATACAAAAGACCACATTTCCATGCAACAAGTTGGATGTTACATCGTGATAATGCATGACCACACATTGCAAATGATGTTGCTGAATATCTCACAAAAATTAACGTGAAATGTTGTGTCTCTCACCCTCCCTACAGTCCAGTTTTAGCCCTATGTGATTTTTTCCATTTCCACAAATTGCAGAAAAACCTTCATGAGAAGCATTTTCCAACTTCAGAAACTGTGGCGAAGGCTGCAGAGGCTATTCTGAAGGAAAAGTTTCCAGCATCTTTCAGGACTGGCAGAAATGCTGAAACAGGTACATTGCATATAACAGAGCTGCTTTGAGAAAGATCAAAATTATGAGTACAGGTATATCATAAAAATTATGATCATTTTTTTTATTGAACAGCCTTCATATCTTCATACACATAAAGTAAATGAATGTGAAATTAATGCAATGCAGAAATTCATTCAACCATTTTGCACTTTTAATGTTAACGAATATAGAGCTCAATGCTGACACTAAAACTTTGCACTTTTGACAAATTGTATTAATTGCAGATTAGAAGAGTGAGTTAATTTTGTATTCCTTGCTCCACTTACCATCAAAATGCTCAGAATATATTTAATGAAACAATGCCCACATCATCAGATGCATGTCAACTGTGAGATTTCTTGATGATTGGAAGCCTTTGGTATAGTACATTACATTTCACGAACTTCAAGATCCCAAAATAGGACAAATTGATTCAAAAGTCCACCAGAGCTACACCAAAGGCATCCAATCATTGAATATTCATATAGTCAACACACAGATGATGCTGTGGGCAATGGCCCATTAAACATATTCTGAACAGTTCAATAGTAAGTGAAGCATTAAAGTATCAAATTGGCTCACCAGCCTAATGTAGAATACATAATTGTTTCATTATAGTTGTTCGGACTTGAATTTGGTGTCTATTATTTTAATTGTATTAAATTAACTGAAACTTATCTTGCCTTTATTCTTTGTGATCAATACTCATTGACTGCTTCAGTCATGTAAAATCTATTAGTTTAAAGAAAAACAATTTAAAAAATAAAGTAATGGATTATAATAGTTTAATAAAACAATAGATAATTGCTCTTTTTTGAATTTTAATAAATTATATTATTCTAGTCATAATAATAAATACATCACTCCATGCAAATTCACTTGAATGAAAGAAATCTCCAAATATTTAATAAATGTGGAAAATTGTCATTCAACAAAATTTAATACAATACCTTCAAAATAGCTATAATTTGTCTGGCAGATAATAAACAGCAGCCAATTATGGAACAAAGTGGTAAATTATAACATATCAGTGATGTAAGGGAAAAAAAACTCCATTAGCAAAAGGAGCTTGGCATGCCCAGTGCTTAGGACTTGTCCTGTTTATGGTATTTTCCAAAAACTTACATAAATATAAGATTTACTTAGTTAGTTAGTTCTCGGAGCATTCAGTGAGTTTGTGGAGCAGCCACAGAGACCTACGAACATTGAACTTGTCATAGATAAAAAGCCAAGCAAGCAAAAAATAGAATACTTGTTCCTGTTCACAAAAAGCAGTTCTCTGACATCACTCAAATCTCTATGAAAAAATATAAGATATATATATAATTTTTAAAAACAATAACACAGGTTTCAATATAGTTTTCTTGAGCTGTGTATATGATTTAGTGGCTCAGTATGCACATATACTTATGATATTTTAAAGCTGGAAAACACTTGCAATTTTTTTTTAAGAAAATGCATTTATAAAATCCTACAAGAGTAAACTGCATACACTCATACGTTTGCAAATCACTCGGTATAAGACGATATATTTCTTGTTTGCATGCTTTCCCTTATCTTCGTAGCTAGCGCTCTTTGCAGTGCAACAGGTAATTCTAACTTGAATGCATCTTCCGGCTGTGACAGATGGTCTCTGACAATCTGAAGAGATCTTTGCTTAAGAGTATAGAGTGGAATAGTGATGTAGACATTAGTTCTCTCCGGTCGAGGAGGAATTGGACCTCTTTGTGAACTGAGATACTGCACATACCACGGCTCTGGGCAATAAACTTCTTGGGCCTTAATTACAAGCTTGTCTCTTGTCTTGGAGTCGATGAAAATCCATGGGTGTGTGACATACGTGTTCGCGTCAACGAAATCACCGGGGGAAAGGGTTTTATATCTAATATGATGTCCTTCGTAGTTTATCCATACTACATCAACATTTCTTTCTGTGGTATTGAAGAAACGAACAAAAGATCTGTGCGTTGAATTCTGCGATCGCAGTTTTGGAGATGCTGTATTTTCTGCATGTTCTGTCATCTTTAACCTCACTTTGTTCGGGAATTTATTTTTTACGCAATGTCACTATCATTTAATGTCCTAGATTCCCACTTTCATGATATGATTAGCAGTGATACATTGTCGCCTTTCACAAAAAATACTGGACCACAAGTTCCTGCTACTCCAATTGTCCATTTCTTTCGAAACACAATCACTAATACTTAAAAATTACTTCCTCACAAGCAACTGCCGATACGAAGCTTACAGATGACATAAATAAAGTTTGCATAACCAACGATGGTGAACTCACAGTTTACCTTCTGTAATCGGTGGGTGCAGCCAACTTTCAAAAGTCAGAAAACTGTACAGACGGAAAAATCAACCATATTTCTTAACAAAATACCACACATTGCCAATTTTCACATAATGCTCTAAACTACCATAAAATTCATTTCATTTATTGCGTTCATCGCATTATGCTGATGATATGGAACAAGTTTTTGTTAATAATTACATTGCTAAACAAAATATGTAAAAGCACATCTAGTTCTAGTATATCATACACACTAACACATAATATCAGTATAAAATAATAAGAAATTCCCTATAAGAAAATAAAATATAACATAAAAAGATTTTCATGAAAAATTTAAGACCCTTTTCTGAGATTTCTGAAGTATAGGTATGTTACAGTATATACAAATGGGGCAGCTTAGGTCGCCATCTTTGATGTTCTTGCTCCTAAAATCTGGCACTCCAATTGACTGTAGCAAGACCGACTACAATTCTCAAACCAAGACCAACTCCATTACCTAGACAGTAGTGCAGAATAATAATAATAATAATAATAATAATAATAATAATAATAATAATAATAATAATAATAATAATAATAATAATAATATAGTAGCCTTCGTCGACCTACTACTGCAAATAGCAAACAGGAACATTTCACGACTTATCCTTACAGCAAGAAACCTCCAAGACTACTGGTGTGGCAAGAGCGACAGCGGAGAGCTCCCAACGAAAGATAGCGTACTCGGGTTTACCACTTGTAAAAGTGTAAATGTTACATGTTTTATTATTATTATTATTATTATTGTTGTTTTCTAAACGTAATGTAACCTATGCGTTGTCCTCCGTAACGTTCTAGGTGCAATATGTTGTTCCTTATTACAAAACTGAGTTAAACACTTTTTACCATACATTATCTTATTGGAATTCGCAATTAACTATTCATACATACATGCACACACTAACCTTAACGCTAACAATAGGAAAATCCTAGAAGTCGGTGAACCCAGTAGTTTGCTGCGGCTCGCAACGGCCTGATGGCCTACGCTCGTCTCCTTTTCGTAAATATATATATTGATAGGGATGGGTAAATCACTGTAATGGTAGCAAATGTCTTTTGATTCCAACAAAAGAAGAAGAAGAAGAAGAAGAAGAAGAAGAACGAAAGCAAAGAAAAGAAGATTCTTAAATATAAATTTATAGCGCATTGTATGCGTGGCACTAGGTTAGGGAGTAAATCATTGGAATGGTTGCAAGACGGCCTAAGCTAGTCTCCTTTTCGTAAATATAAATTGATAGGGGTGGGTAAATCACTGTAATGGTGGCATATTTCCTTTAACTCCGGTAGAAAAGGATTATAAAAAATCACGACGCGAGAATTCGAAACCACTACCTTCACATCTATAGCTTGACGTCCTAACCGTCTGAGCTATCATGCCATTGCTCTTGAAAACAAGTTAAAAAATTATTATCTAGCTATATCTGTGCAACCTTTATCTGTCGCTCGGGACTACAGCTCTTACCACACCATTAGTCCTTTATTCCAGCAGAAAAAGAAATTCGTAAATATCAATTTATAGCGCATTGTGTGCGTGGTACTGTGTTAGGTTAGGGAGTAAATCATTGGAATGGTTGCCAATCTACTTTAATTCCGGCAGAAAAAATATCTAGTTATATTTGTGCATTACCTTCGGCTCTTTCCGGTGTCGCTCTGATCTGCAGCTCGTATCACACCAGCAATCTCGGAGGTTCCTTGCTATAAGGATATGTCATTTTACGCAGTACTATACTTACCAGATGACATAATTTATCATTAGAAAATATCTAGTGGTTTTTAAGAATCTGAAATTGTCTACAAAAATTTTTCTCATGTGTAAATGAAATATAAAGTAACATTAATTCGGTTTACATAAAAGCATCCATGTAAAAAAAAGTATTAATCAACTATTCTCGATTGTAGGCTACGAGCGGTACAAAGCGGAAGTAGCAGCTTGTGTAAGGGAACGGAGCACGTGAAAAATAAGACAGTAACGTTGTCAGGTTTGGCCATGAACGTTAAAATATGTTTTCGTTTGTTTTTACATTCTGCAAATTGTGTTGCCAACTGTTATGATTAAAGTATATTCAATTCTATATGTAGCTTGGAAATAACTCCATAGCTAATTTTTACCGTTCTCATTAAAAATTCAATTGGTTTTCGTCTGCTAGAGCATATGGTTGCAGTCTATCTATTAGTTTCTGTCATGTTCAAGCTAGAATAGTTGGGGGTTAAAGAGTAATAAAGTGCGTGTGTTTTATGTAGTTAGCTAAAATGGAACTGATGTCTCCAGACTGTTATAATGTTAAACGAGTGCGCAAACCGTTAACTTCGGGTAAACTGTGCATTGTTCTGAAGGTGTATAAATATACACACATGTATAAATACATATATTAAAAAACAATCTTTTTTTTTATCTTGTGCGTGCTAATTTCACTCTGTTTTATATATCTGGTTTGTGACAGAGAAATGTCTTTCAAATGCAAATAGCGCTTCAGTTGGGCAAAGAAACTATTCATGAGGAAATGACAGCTGATACCATTCGTAAACGTCGCCATAACGTGACAACATTGCATGTCGAGTCACGTGACGCCATTTGCGTATAATAATAATAATAATAATAATAATAATAATAATAATAATAATAATAATAATAATAATAGAAGAAGAAGAAATTATAACACACAACACATATATTAATCAAATAGTTTTTATTTGTATAACATGCATTAAAATAATTTGAAGCAAATTTTGTCGGTCCTTCTAAACCCAAGATCGCGGGTTCGAACCCGGCCAGGATCGATGGATTTTTTCGGGCGTAAAAAACCTATGGCTTCCTTTGGAAGGGAAGTAAAGCTGTGGGTCCCGTTTCGTACATTTACGGCACGAAAAAGAACCTCAAGCCTGAAAGAAAAATTATTTACTGGCAAAATTATTTACTGCTGTGAAAAATTAATGCATTATAAAGATTTGACCATGTAAATGTAAAATGTTTACCTATATATCTAATGTTTTCTACGAACAGAACAAACAATTTTAATCCAACTACTGGAATAAAAAGTAATGCAAAATACAATTTACATGTGTGCAAGAAAATGTTGCAGGCCACATAAAGAACTCTGCTGAATATGCAATTTTTTTTTTTTTTTTTTGCATATGAAAGATTAGATTGTTCTAATGCAAAACTTATTTTATTACCTTTCTCTAAATCGAAATGACTAAAACCTTTATCATACAAACTACTTTCGATGCACACACATTTATAACACATTTAATTACAGGAGAAAGAGTGCATTTATTATTATTGTTGTTATTATTATTATTGTTGTTGTTGTTGTGGTTGTTGTTGTTATTGTTATAGTTCGGAATTCGTGGTTACCAGTGTTCAGTGGTAAATTGAGATGTTGCATTATGAATGTAGCAAATTTCCATACTATTAACATTAAAAACCGTTTGACACATTAATTTCTCCTGTGGTTCTTCATGGAAGTTTCCTCTCGTTAACTAGAAGTGAACTTTCCTTGCCAACGTTCATTAATGAAATCACTCTTTTAATGAGCCAGATATTATTATTATTATTATTATTATTATTATTATTATTATTATTATTATTATTATTATTATTATAGTAGTAGTAGTAGTAGTAGTAGTAGTAGTAGTAGTAGTAGTAGTAGTAATAGTAGTAGCAGCAGCAGCAAGGCAACTCATCCAATTATCCACCTTTTACATATTTTACCGCCACGGGTGGCCAAGGTCATTAAGGCGCGCACTCGTGAGCGGGAGGTCTGGGATTCGAATCCCGCCAGAACCGCCCTCCCTGGCTGAGGATTTTTCCAGGTTTTCCTCAGTCCTCATAACTGGCCAATACCGGGGAGGTACCCTAAGCTTAGGTCTGGAACGTTTCCTTCCTTAAAAAAATCCTTTCCAAATATATCATTTCATTTCATGTATCATCAGTGTCCATCGCCTGTGGTGCCGCAGTAGTAAAAACGGGCGTTAAACACCATTAAAAAAAAAAACTGTTACATTTTAACTCCTTACTTCCACTGCACTCCACGATCGAACTGAAATTATACACAAGCAAGCACAAATCTTTAAAAAAATACACTAACTTCCATTTTACTGCACTCATTAAACCTAATCCGCATAGATGGGAATGCATCATAAATATCATCTATCTGAATGAAAAGAAAAAAGTTTTCCTTGACAATAATTATAAAAGGGCGTGTTGTTTTTTCTTAAACCATTTGAAAGGAGACGAAATATGTTAGAAATTATTGCTATTAGCATTGAAATGTGTGAAAGGGGTATCCTGATGTATTTTCTATTTTATGTGCAAACATCAAGAACTCTAGGGATAGTATAAAATAATTACCTGATAGTATATATATAAAATAGTATAAAACGATTAACTTGACTGGCCTATTAATGAAAAACCTCTGAGGTGCAGACTGTTAAACACTTTTTATGTGATCTGTTTACACTATCGTTGGTATGAGGGTACTAACCTATAGCTATATAAAAAATATAATATCAATAATTATATTTATTAGCCGTGGAGAGATGTAACTGTGTGGAATAAATATATTGATGCATTTTATATTGATGTGGAAATATTAAGAACTCTAAGGATAGCATAAAATAAATGTTGCAGTTTAAAGGAATATAACCAGCTCAATTTGGCTATTTTTAAAATAGAAGAGAAATTGTGATCATGTTAATATGTGTAGTTAAAAATGTATATAAATATCATAACAAACTTTAAAAGCTACTTTAAGGGTAAAACATCCTGCAGTCAATATCTTCAGGTCAACTGCAATTTCTCAGAGAATTCCTATTTAATTAACAAAAATGTATTCTGTACCCCTGACCTTATATCTATGTCATCATTAAATCAAAACATACAAAATATTCCATCTCTTCCTTTCATAATCATGATCCAGATTGCCTTTGGCTTCAACGTGTATTCAGGTATAAGCTCCTATGAAGAATTACCACAGCAACACAAACTAAGTAGTTCGACAAGTGCACATTTCAAGTTTCCTGCCAAAGAAAAGATCAGCCAAGCTCAAATATATTCCTTTTTAATCTTACCCTATTGTGGAGAACCGTGGATTTAAATTTATTAATTGTTTATTAATAGAAAAGTAATATCCTCTAGTTTTCTACCAGCAACATGTAAGCAATGTCTCACAATGTCCAGCAAAATGATTGACTACTGTATTTGTTTCACAAAAAATTCATGGACTTCAAACAACAATGATTTATGTTTTGCTGTTATCATTAATTTTCTAACTGCTACATATGAGCTAAATATCTTCCTTATGTACTAATCATCACTGGATGGATCACATACAAATAATAACTTGGCTGCAGAGATAAAAAAACTAATACAGACAAATTTATCTAAAGAGATTCTAAAATTTGTTTCAGATAATAATACAAATGTTAAAACTACTCTGGAAAAAATCTTAAATGCAAGCATTTTGACTGTTATCTCATTTAATTAATTTAATTAGTTCAAGAGGAACTAAAATTTATAAATTCATTGCATGAAAAAGTGAAAAATACTATTGCGCATATAAAATATAATACAACTGTCAACCAAGACTGTTAGAATATCAAAACACTTATGGAATATATATTCCTAAATAGCTTATTCCAGATGTATCACAGGGTGGAAGTGTATCCTACATGTTCAGTCATTTTGTAGAGCTGAAGGTCTGTTTTGATGAAACGACCGCCAAATTTTGCTCAAATGCCTCTTCTTTCAGGCTTAAAGTACTTTTTCGTGCCGTAAAAGTACGACACGGGGCCCACGGCTTTACTTCCCTCCCGAAGGAAGCCATACTTTGAATTTTTACGCCCGAAAATATCCATCTATCCTAGCGGGGTTTGAACACGCGTTCTTGGTTTTAGAAGGCAAGTATGGTTACCACTACACCATCAGGACGGACGCAGAGCTTTTTTTTTTTTTTTTGAGTAGTGTTTAACGACCGTTTTTACTACTGAGGCACCACAGGCGGTGGACACTGATGATACATGAGATGAAATGATAAATTGGGAAAGGATTTTTTTAAGGAAGGAAGGAAGCGTTTCAAGCCTAAGTTTAGGTACCTCCCCGGTATTTGCCAGTTATGAAACTGAGGAAAACCTGGAAAAAACCCCAGTGAGGGAGGACGGTCCCGGCGGGACTCGACGCAGAGTTGAAGGGCATACTAAGAGGACTAAAAGGCATTTAGCAGTAATATATTTCCAAAAGCTATTAGAGGAGGAATAGGAAATCTGTGTACAGTTTAAGTATGCAAAACCATATTAAAATGGAAGTTGAGTGCTTCTGTGCTCTCTGTATCAGAAGTTTTAAATTAGCAAAATTGACCCAGGATGTTAGCATTATGTATTTTAATAGATTCCAGAATTCCCAGTTAGGAAATACTTGGATATTCTAACTCTACTGTTGCAGAACCAAAAAATACTAGAATTAGTTACAAAAGCATTCAATTCAGAGCGACAGTCACAAACTCATTTTCCAGTACAGAAAATCACAAAAATTAGCCAAAGCGAATCTTCCTATGAGACAAATTGAACAATAAGATGCTAACTTTTAATCTCGACATAAATAAAAATTGATAAAAGTTTCTGCAAATTAAAAAAGTATATATGTATACATATACACTATTAGTTATATTTTTATTTGAGGAAGTGATGATGATGATTATGGTTTAAGGGGCGCACAACATCTAAGGTCATTAGCGCCCAAACACACTAAAACATGCACCAGAATTAAATAAATAAGTAATCTACACCACATCTGTGTACAAAATGAACACAGTAGGCATTAAAATATAAAACCGAAAACAAATAACAAGGGTAATAAACATAACAACAAACTAGACCGTTACTAAAAACTCAGCTGCAAGAGCTGAAAACACAACAGTTTGTAATGGGCCAAAAGGTAATCATAACCCCCCCCCCCAAAATAACAAGGGTAAACTTGTCAACAAACAAATAGCGGGTAGTAAAACTCAGCAGCAAGAGCGGAAAAACAAAACAATTCTAATAGCCCAAAGTTGGACAGTAAAACCCCCAAAACAAAAACAAGGGCAATATGGTTAACAACGGGTAGAGACTGGAGATAAAGCGCAAGCAAGAGCTGTAAAAACAAACTTGCTTATAACGGTCTAAAACGGTAATATCAAAATCCCAAAACAAACAACATGGCAATATGCAAAACAACAATATAGACTGTACTAAAAGGATTCCGCAAAAGCTGAAATAACAATAGTCCTAAAATAGTCTAAAAATGCCGTCCATGATAAAAAGATAAAACCTCACACCTTGCTCCAAAAACCACAAACAAGGATAAAACGGAGCACTCGCTCAACAGCAACCACGTCATCTGCAAGCATCGCCGCAATGCACGAGGGCAAACCCATGGAAAGTCTAGAAGCTGCCAAATGATGACAATCAAGTAAAATGTGACGCACTGTAAAGCGGTGGTCACAGTGAGGGCAAGCTGGAGCGGGTTGACTATTAAAAAGTTGACAGTGACTAAAACGGCAATGGCCAATTCTAAGACGAGTTAAAATTACTTCTTCGCGACGAACAGCGCGAGAAGAAGTGGGCCAGTTAAAAGGGGCTGATTTACACTCCCGAAGCTTATTGGTGGGTAATAAATTCCACTCATCGCGCCAGGGCGAGAGAACGTCTCGTCGTAAGGAATGTTTAAAATCCCCGAAGTAAAAACGGTGCTCGTACTCAGCAGGGTCAAAAGGGCGGATTTAGCTGCGACATCAGCGACCTCATTACCTGGGAGTCCCACATGTCCAGGTACCCATAACAGTGTCACTCTGACACCAGCGTCGAAAAGAGTTAACACTATATCCTGGACCTGCTGTATAAGAGGGTGGTGGTTGTACAGATTTCTAAAACTTAAAATGGCACTCAAGGAGTCAGAACATATAACAGTATTCCCAAGCCCTTGATCAGAAAAAAATAAAATCGCCCGATAAATAGCATAAAGCTCCGCTATAAAAATAGACGTCGCAACGTTAAGACCATACGTAAAACTTGCTCCATTAAAAACAAACGCACATCCTACTCCTGTGTTTGATTTCGAGCCGTCGGTATAGATAAAATTCCAGCCATTAAAAGAAGAGACAATCTCGCTAAAAACACTACGAATAATGGGGTGCTGCGGTCGAAGATTTTGTACAGGACGTAAGTCCAAGATGAACGGGGGCCTCTGCTAAAATCCAAGGTGGAGAAGAAGTTTCCCCGGCTAAGAAGAAAGCAGGTAAGTGAAAGTCCAACATCCGTAAAATCTCCCGAAAACGAAAGCCAGCCGGCTTAGGAGTAAAAGACCGAGCAGCATAATAACCATCGAAAGACACTTTAAAAAAACAGCCCATTCGTGGGATGACGAGGTTGCACAACTAAGCGACAACCGTAAGCAGAAAGTAAAACATTCCTACGATAAAACAGAAGGCGACGAAGAACAGAAAGTCGCGCTGAGCCGTAGACTACACAGCCATAAACCAATTTTGCACGGATTAGAGATCGATAAAAACGTAAAAGAATAGTCCGGTCAACCCCCCAAGATGTGCCACTTAAAACGCGTAAAATACAAAGAGAACGTTCACACTTGCCTCTGTAACTAGACTAGACTAGACCGTTACTAAAAACTCAGCTGCAAGGGCTGAAAACACAACAGTCCTTAATGGTCCAAAAGGTAACCATAAAAAAAACACCAAATACAAATAACAAGGGTAAACTGGTCAACGAAAAAAACGGCGTGTAGTAAAACTCACCGCAAGAGCGGAAGAACAAAACAATTCTATAAGCCCAAAGCTGGACAGTAAAAACCCCAAAACAAAAACAAGGGCAATATGGTTAACAATGTGTAAAGACTGGAGTTAAAAGGCAAGCAAGAGCAGTAAAAATATACTTGCTTATAATGGTCTAAAAAGGTAACGATAAAATCCCCCCAAAAAACAACACGGCAATATGGAACACAACAATATAAAGACCGTACTAAGAGGATTCAGCAAAAGCTGAGATAAAAAGAGTCTTAAAATAGTCTAAAAAATGCCGTCATTGGTAAAAAGATAAAACCTCACACCTTGCTCCAAAAACCACAAACACGGATAAAACGGAGCTCAACAGCAACCACATCATCTGCAAGTAAGTCCTGAATAGAGGAGGGCAACCCTAGGCTATTTCTAAAAGCTGTCAGATGATGGCAATCAATTAAAATGTGACGTACTGTAAAGGGGTGGTCACAGTGAGGGCAAGCTGGAGCGGGTTGACCATTAAAAAGGTAACAGTGACTAAAACGGCAATGGCCAATTCTAAGACGAGCTAAAATTACTTCTTCGCGACGAACAGCGCGAGAAGAAGTCGACCAGTTAAAAGGGGTGGATTTACATTCACGGAGCTTATTAGTTGGGAGTAAGTCCCACTCCTCGCGCCAGCGCGAAATAATGGCTGTACGTAAAGAATGTATAAAATCCCCGAAATAAAAACGCTGCTCGTACTTAGCAGGGTCTAAAAGAGGGGATTTTGCTGCAACATCTGCGGCCTCATTACCTGGGAGTCCGACGTGTCCAGGCACCCATAGTAGTTTTACCCTGACGCCAGCGTCGAAAAGGGTTAACACTACATTCTGGACCATCTGTACAAGAGGGTGGTGGTTGTACAGATGTTTAAAACTTAAAATGGCACTCAAAGAGTCGGAACATGTGACACTGTCCTCCAGCCCCTGATCGGTAAATAAATAAAATCGCCCGATAAATAACACATAGCTCCGCCATAAAAATAGATGATCATGATAATTATTGTTTAAGGGGCGCACAATATCTAAGGTCATTAGCGCTCAAACACACTAGAAACTGCGCCAGAACTAAAAAAGAATAGTTAACACAAATCAAGTCTTAGGTTAAATAACAGTAGCACGTTGTGCAACAAAATAAAAACTCATAACAAATAACAAGTGGATGTAATGATCAACAAACAAAGGACTGGAATTAAAATAGCCGCAATAGCGAAAAGCAACAGTCCTATAATAGTCTAAAAAGGGTCATTATAACCCTATAACTAACAACACTACAACAAATAAAAATTGGTAGTAAAACACATCAGCAAAAGCTGAAAACAAACCAGTATTGTAAAAGTCTAAACTGGTAACAATAAAACCCCCAAACAATAACATGGGCAATATACAACAACTCAATTAAAAACTGGTACTAAAAACGATGCATCAAATGCTGAAATAACAAAAGTCTTAAAATAGTCTAAAAATGCCATCATGTATAAAAAGAGAACACCTCACACCTTGCTCCAAAAACCACAAACATGGATAAAACGGAGCATTCGCTCAACAGCAACCACATCATCTGCAAGTAATTCCTCAATATAGGAGGGCAAACCTAGGCTATGTCTAAAAGCTGCCAGAAGATGGCATTCAATTAAAATGTGACGCACTGTAACGGGGAGGTCACAGTGAGGGCAAGCTGGAGCGGGTTGACCATTAAAAATGTGAGAGTGACTAAAACGGCAATGCCCAATTCTAATACGAGCTAAAATTACTTCTTCTCGACGAATAGCGCGAGAAGAAGTCGACCAGTTAAAAGGGGCGATTTACATTCACGGAGCTTATTAGTTGCGAGTAAGTCGCACTCCTCGCGCCAGCGCGAAATAATGACTCTACGTAAAGAATGTATAAAATCCCCGAAATAAAAACGCTGCTCGTACTCAGCAGGGTCTAAAAGAGCGGATTTTGCTGCAACATCTGCGGCCTCATTACCTGGGAGTCCGACGTGCCCAGGCACCCATAGGAGTGTTACCCCGCCAGCGTCGAAACGAGTTAACACTACATTCTGGACCATCTGTACAAGAGGGTGGAGGTTGTACAGATTTCTAAAACCTTAAAGAGTCGGAACATATAACACTGTTCCCTAGCCCCTGATCAGAAATAAATAAAACCGCCCGATAGATAGCATAACGCTCCGCCATAAAAATAGATGTTGCAACATTAAGACCATACGTAAAACTCGCCCCATTAAAAACAAAAGAATATCCTACACCTGTGTCAGATTTCGAGCCGTCGGTATAGAAAAAATTCCAGTCATTAAAAGAGGACTTGATCTCGCTAAAATAACAACGAAAAATATGTACTGCGGTTGAAGATTTTGGACAGGACGTAAGCCCAAGATGAACGGGGACTCTGTTAAAAGTAAAGGGGGAGAAGAACTTTCCCCGGCTATGAAAAAAGCAGGTAAGTCGAAGTCCGAAGTCTGTAAAATGCTCCGAAAACGAAAGCCAGCAGGCTTAGGAGTAAAAGACCGAGCAGCAAAAAAACGATCAAAAGACACATTAAAAAACGCCCCATTCTTGGGATGACGAGGTTGCATAGCTAAGCGACAACCGTACGCAGAAAGTAAAACATTCCTACGATAAAACAACGGAGGTTCTCCAGACTCCGCACATAAACTCAACAGGACTGGTGGGGAATGCTCCAATGCCAACACGGATACCACGGTGATGAATCGGGTTAAGGCGACGAAGCACAGAAGGTCGCGCTGAGCCGTAAACCACACAGCCATAATCCAGTTTCGATCGGATGAGTGAGCGACAAAAACGTAAAAGAACAGTCCGGTCAGCTCCCCAAGATGTGCCACTTAAAACACGTAAAATACAAAGAGAACGTTCACACTTGCCTCTGAGTTGTGCTATATGCGATGACCAGCATAATTTCCTATCCAAAACCAAGCCAAGGAACCTAAGTTCGTCTGCGAAAAGGAGATCGTCTGGGCCAAGATGGAGCGAAGGTGGAGGATACTCCTTGTGGCGCCAGAAGTTCATACAGACGGTCTTCTCTGTGGAGAAACGGAACCCGTGAGATACACTCCAAGCGTAAAGGCGGTCGAGACAGCATTGGAGGCAGCGATCCAAGAGACAGGTTCTCCGAGAGGAAAGATAGATGGCAAAATCGTCAACAAACAACGATTGTATTCCTGGCGGTAAACACTCGGTGATAGAATTAATTGGAATGGCAAACAGTGTGCAACTAAGTACCGAGCCCTGAGGTACACTGTTCTCTTGAATAAAACTAGATGATAAAACTGATCCCACGCGAACATTAAAAACCCGGTCTTTCATAAATTCCTGAATAAAAACAGACATACGCCCACGTATGTTCCAATCGTGAAGAGTGCGAAGGATACCTCCTCTCCAACAAGTATCATACGCTTTCTCCAAATTAAAAAATACAGCGACCGTTTGGCACTTGCGCATAAAACCGTCCACTACATGTGTGGTTAGAGACACAAGATGGTCGACTGAGGAACGATGACGCCGGAAACCACATTGAGCATTCGCTAATAAATGCCTCGACTCTAACCACCACATAAGCCGCCCGTTAATCATGCGTTCCAACACCTTGCAGACGCAGCTGGTGAGGGAAATAGGACGGTAACTGGAAGGAAGATGTGGGTCCTTTCCAGGCATAGGTATAGGAATGACGGTGACCACTCGCCAAGCGCTAGGAAATGTGCCATTACACCAAATAAAATTAAAAGTCTGTAATAAAAAACCTTTGCCTTCCGTTGACAAATGCAGCAACATAGCAACATGAATCCCATCTGGCCCCGGTGCGCAATGTCGAGAGGTTGAAAGGGCATGCTCCAGTTCCCTGATCGTAAAAGGAACATTATAGCACTCCTGATGGTCGGAGGCAAAATGGAAACCTTTCGACTATACCTGCTGCTTTAACGCGCGAAATAAAGCAAGGTAATTGGCGGAGCTCGAAAAATCAGCGAAGGTACGTCCTAAAATATTTGTAACTTCAATCGGAGTGGTCAGCACTCGATTGCAAAACCTAAGACCGGGTACAGGCGTAAACCTAGGTATGCCCGCAACGCGGCGTAGTCGTTCCCAAACTACAGATGAAGGCGTTGCACGGTTAAAAGAAGAGGTAAAAGCAATCCAACAAGCTTTCTTGCTATCCTTAATAAGTCGACGACATTTGGCGCGCAATTGTTTATAGCGAATCATATTTGCTGAAGTAGGGTGGCGACGAAAAGCTCGGAGAGCACCTTGCGTGCACGCAACGCATCCCGGCATTCACCCGTCCACCAGGGAACCGGTAAGCGTCTGGGGTGACAAGACGACCGAGGAATAGCGTTATCTGCGACTGTTATGATAACCGTACGGAGGTGCTCGATCACGACGTCAATAGATGGAAATTCACACCCTGAAAATTCGGCCATAGATCGAAAGAGAGACCAATTCGCCTTATCAAAGAGCCATTTTGGCGCGCTGTGAATGTGCGTTTGAAGAGAGTACATGGATCTGACATGGACAGTGGTCACTGGAATATAAATCGCAGATGACGTTCCAGGTGAAATGTACAGCAAGTGAGGCAGAACAAATGGATAAGTTCAAGTGTGAAAAGCTGTGAATGCTGTCAGAAAGAAAAGTAGGTTGACCAGTGTTGAACAGAATGAGATGGTGACGGTCGAGGAATTCTGCCAACATGCTACCCCTGGCACACTTCGTGTTGAAACCCCATAGGGGATGGTGTGCATTGAAATCCCCCAAAAGTAGGGCAGGGGGTGGTAGCTGAGACAAAAGATTAACCAGATCAACTATGGCGATAGTGCCGGATGGAGGCAAATAAACAATGCAGATAGAAAAACTAGGGCCGGAAATGTGAACTGTAGCTGCAGCAGCTTGCAAAGGAGTCTGGAGTTGTAGTGAAGTACTGTACACGTCATCTCTAATTAAAATTAGAACTCCGCCGTGAGCGGGAGTGCCCTCTACGGGAGGGAGTTCAAACCTCACCGAAGAGTAACCGCGTATAGTAAAAGAATCTTGTGGCCGAAGTTTTGTCTCTTAGAGACACACAAGCGGAGGGTCAGTCGATCGTAAAAGGAACTCCAAGTCAGGTCTTCGCCTGCGGAGTCCACGCACATTCCACGTAAGGATAGCCATTGTTAAAATTACTTAAAAATAAGTTAAAAATTTACCACCTTACTTTTTGGACGGTCCAGGGCGAATCAAACGTCCTTTCTTCAGTCGCGTGGGACTATGTGGTTTTACAGAAGCAGGCGCATCCTGCTCCATAACCTCCTCAGAGGGAGGGCTGTCCCGCTGAGAAGGATCCACCGATTGCAACACCTGGAATCGGTTGGATATTGATATGGGCGGTGACGGCGACCGCCTAGCGGGTTTGCTCCCGTCATGGGAGCGGGACCTCCGAGGAGGAGGAGAAGGGCTATTTCGCTTATCTATAGGAGTAGGCGTCTTGATAAAATCAATCCTGGTACAAGCGGTCCTGAACTTAATTTCCGGGGCATTAAACACAACCGGCTTAGGTTTCACGGTGGTTCGTTTCGGAGAATTTGGTACATTAGGGACCCGTGTAAATAAGTCACACGTCTGCGTACTACTGTCGCGTTTCTTGGTCGCTGAAGAAGCAACTGCGCTGTACGTACCGGTCTGAGGTACTGTGGGCTGGCGAGATTGGAATCGGTTCCGGGCGTCCACAAAGGAAAGTTTCTCCTTAACCCGGATTTCCTGGATGCAGCGTTCTTCGCGATACCGAGGGCAGTAACGGGATGAGGCTGGATGATTCCCGCGACAATTCACGCAGACTGGAGCCGATGAACATGCTCCTTCATGACTTTTCATACCGCAGGTTCCACAGATGGAAGTGGCGCTCTTACAAGATATGCGTGTTGGCCAAAACGCTGGCAATGATAACATCGCAACGGGCTCGGAATATACGGACGCACCTCGATCACCTCATAGCCTGCTTTAATCCTCTGCGGTAGGTCAACCTTGTTAAATGTGAGGAAGAGAGTACGGGTAGGCTGTAGTTCCCCGTCTCTCCTCGCCTGCACTCGATACACGGACGTGAACCCTGGTCTTCCAAACAGTTTTGGATATCCGGATAGGACTTACCGTCAAGAACATTAGCTGATATAACTCCTCGCGACGAATTTAGCGATTTATGTGGCTCGACACGGATCGGATAACCGTGGAGGATCTCCGCCTTGAGCAATGAGTTACTCTGCGACATTCCAACTGTCTCCACTAAAAGAGATCCATTGCGAAGTCGTGTGCAGGATTTCACGGGTCCAGCTATGGCGTCTATGCCCTTCTGAATAATAAATGGGTTTACCCTTTGAAAAGACTGGCCGTCTTCTGTACGACTAATGACTAAGTAACGAGGAAAAGGCTTCTCAGTTACTTCTTTTACTTCTACTCTCTTTCGTTTCATCTGGGTAAAATTGTTTTCATTAACCATAGCGATTTAATCCTCCACCATTATATCTGTCTCCGATGGCAGGCTGCTTCCTGGGCGCCACCCCGGCTTAGGTTAGTTGCCCTGGCCTGGAACAAGCAACCTCAGGGTCACACCTTCCTGGGTATAGACAAAGGGACCCAATCGCCTGCAGGAAGTTTACAGCGCATGTAATGGCCCCTCCCCGGGCTTGGCCTTTACCAGGGGATACGCTCTTGCCCTACATGATGGCCCAGTGCTGGGGGTCACGCCATTACCCAGTCACATTTTAACCGTGTCAAACACGGGGGCATCCATCTGACTAAAAGCAGGGAGGTATAAAAGATAAAAGTAAAATGGAGACGAAATAAAAAGGAGTCAAACGCGCTGAGCGGACCTGTGGGAGCAGCTCGGGTGCCTCGGGGTCGCTACGCCCCGTACCCAAAAAAATTGGGCCCCTGAGGGGGCCGTGAGCGGGAGTGCCATCTTCGGAAGGGAGATCAAATCTCACCGAAGAGTAACAGCGTAAATTAAAAGAATCCTGTGGGAGAAGTTTGGTCTCTTGGAGACACACTAGCGGACAGGCAGTAGAGCGTAAAATTAATTCGAGGTCAGGTCTTCCACTACGGAGACCACGCACTTTCCACGAAAAGATAGCCATTGTTAAAATTAGATGAAATAAGCTAAAAATTTACCACCTTACTTTTTGGACGGTCCAGGGCGAATCAAACGTCCTTTTTTCATTCGCGTGGGGCTCGGTGGTTTTTCTGGAGCAGGCACATCCTGCTCCATGACCTCCTCAGAGGGAGGGCTCTCCCGTTGAGAAGCATCCGCCGATTCCAATGCCTGGAATCGGTTGGATGTGGGTATAGGCGGCGACGGTGACCGCCTATGGGTTTGCTCCCATCATGGGAGAGTGACCTCCGAGGAGGAGAAGGGCTTTTTTTTCTTCTCTGCCTGAGTTGACGACTTTAAAAAATCCGTACGCGTAAAACTAGTCCTGAATTTAATTTCAGGGACATTAAAAATTATCGCTTTGGGCTTCGCGGTAGAGCGCTTTGGAGAACTAGGCGTAGTTGGGACCCGAGTAAAGACATGGTCGCAAGTCTGCGTACTGCTATCGCACTTTTTGGGCGCATAAGAAGCTGCTGCGCTGTAGGTGCCGATCTTAGGCACGACAGGTTGGCGAGATTGGAATCGCTTCCGGGATTCAGTAGAGTTTTTCCTTCACCCGTATCTCCTGGATACAGCGCTCCTCTCTAAAACGAGGGCAATCGCGGCACGAGGCTGAATGATTACCGCGGCAGTTGAGGCAGACAGGAGCGGATGGACATGCTCCCTAGTGACTTGCTTGACCGCAGGTTGCACAGATGGAAACGGCACTCTTACAGGATATGCGAGTGTGTCCAAAAGGTTGACACTGAAAACATCGCAACGGGCTCGGGACATATGGGCGCACTTCTATCAACTCATAGCCCGCCTTTATCTTCTGTGGCAATTCGACCCTGTCAAAGGTGAGGGAAAGAGTCCGGGTCGGCTGTAATTCCCCCCTCTTTCCTTGCCTGTACACGATAAACAGAGGTGACCCCTTGGTCTTCCAGACAACTCTGGATTTCCGGGTCGGACATTCCGTCTAGAACATTGGTGGTAACAACTCCTCGCGACGAATTCATTGTCTTATGTTTCTCAACACCGATGGAATAACCGTGGAGTAGCGTCGCCTTGAGCAATGAGTTGCTTTGAGACAGGCCAAGTGTCTCCACCAAAAGTGATCAGTTGCGTAGACGGGTACAAGACTTAACGGGTCCAGCTATGGCAGCAATGCCCTTCTGAAACTTAAATGGATTTACGTTCGTAAACGATTATCTTCTGTACGACTAATAACCAAGTATCGAGGGAAGGACTTCTCGCATACTTCTTTTTCGTCAACTCTTTTACGTTTAAAATGTATAGGATTGTTTTCCAATACCATAGCGATTTAATCCTCCACCAATGCAACGTTCGAACCCGGCCAGGACCGATGGATTTTTTCGGGGCGTAAAAATCCTAAGTATGGCTTCCTTCGGAAGGGAAGTAAAGCTGTGGGTCCCGTGTCGTACATTTACGGCACGAAAAAGAACCTCAAGCCTGAAAGAGAGAGCTCTGAGCAAAATTTGTCGGCCGTTTCACGCCCTGAGTTGAATGGGACGCTGATGACCTGAGCTGTTGAAGAGCGTCCATAAATAAATAATCAAAAAAAAAAAGCCATTGCAACTGTCTCCGATGGCAGGCTGCTTCCTGGGGGCCACCCCGGCTTAGGTTACTGGCTCTGGCCTGAACAAAGTAACTTCAGGGTCACACCTTCCTGTGTGTTGACAAAGGGACCCAATCGCCTGCAGGAAGTTAAACAGCTCATGCAATGGCCCTTCCCCGGGCCTGGCCTTTACCAAGGGATACGCTCCCGTCCTACCCTGTGCTGGGAGTTACGCCGTTACCCAGTCACATTTTACCGCGTCAAACACGGGGGCACCCATCAGAGGAAGAACAGGGAAGTAGGACAAATAAAATAATAAAATAGGCGAAACAAAAAGGAGTCAAACGCGCTGAGCGCGGACCTGTGGGAGTAGCTCGGGTGTCTCGGAGTCGCTACGCCCCGTACCCCCCAAAAAATGGGCCCCTGAGGGGTTTTCGGGAAGTGGTACACAGGGAGCAATAGAAGAATGTAACGATTCCTGCAGGAAGGCATTTTATCCAAGGACTGCAGATCTCCTGCTATTGTGGTAAAACATTACCACGTATACTCAATGCTTTCAATAATGGTGAAAGAGAAATTTAGAATGACTGTCTCCTCAGTTACTTGCAAGCATTTACTTTCGTAGGATTACAGTGGTCTATAGAAGTGGCTAGGGTCAGAACGTTTATTTCTTTTATATTTTGCTAAGTACTCAATAAATAAATTACTTAATACTTTCAAAGGCTAGTATTTTTGTAAATGAGAAAAATGCAGTTATATTCGCACAGCGGTATGAAATATCCAGAATTTACATACAGAATTGAAGGTGGGCGAGGTTAAGGTTCTTTTTAATTTTTTTCAGATTATGTAGTGTTATTTTATTTTATTCCTTTATGTCCATATACATACCCATATAAAATATTTGTGCTACATAACTTAGCCCCTTTTAATTAGATGATACGTTTTGTGAAATATAATGGAAATCATTATTGACAAATATTTATATCATCTACTAACTTATTGATTGCGGCTTTCTCTATTTCACAAGAAAATTTACTAGTAAACGTTTATGATACATATTACATAGCGATTTGTGGGCAAAAACATGAAATGTAATATCAGTGAAACTTAATTTTTATTTTCTCGGTGCAACTCAACTTAATGTAATTAAATTCAGTAAATAGGGACACGTATACAATATTTATTATGTTCATATTTATTTAATATTGTTTTTTTAATGGTGTTATTATTACCGAGGCACCACAGGCGGTCGATAATGATGATATGTGAGATGAAATTATATATTGGGAAAGGATTTTTTAAGAAAGGAAACGTTCCAGGCATAAGTTTAGGTTGCCTCCCCGGCATTTTCCATTTATGAGAACAGAGGAAAACCTGACGGGATTCGAACCCCAAACCTCCTGCTTACGATTCTGCGCCTTAAGGATTTTATTGTTGTATTGCTATATCAATATACTGTAATAATCAGGATGATTATTTATATGCTAAAGCTAAAGCACAGGTCTTGAAAAAGGGTGAACCAACTCTAAATTAGAGCCACTGTGAAATTGCTGTATATTCATTGTTCAGAAAATATAGCTCATTTAATTTTTTTTTTTTTTTCTTTAACGTGCCGTAAGTGTACTACACGGGACCCACAGCTTTACTTCCCTTCCGAAGGAAGCCATACTTACGATTTTTACGCCCGAAAAAATCCATCGATCCTGGCCGGGTTCGAACCCGCGACCTTGGGTTTAGAAGGCAAGCATGGCTACCACTACACCACCAGGACCGACTAGCTCATTTAAGGTACTGCAAAGGCAATCATAGAGTTCTACACCAAGGATAAAGGCTGAAAAACAGTTTTTTTCTTCATTATTCACTCATTTTAAAATGGATAAACAAATACATATTTATTGGCATGAAACACATTTGCTTATTATGCGTCAAAGAAGAGATGAGAGCTGGAACTGAAAGTGATCTTTGGATTGCAAAAACTCCAACCTAGGTGAATATACATGTCATTTTCAAAATCTGCTTCATCACATATTAAGAAAATAGCTTTTAAAAGGGACCATAACATGGAATTTAATATGAATTGGTGGTAATTAAAGACTTCTGCTAACCATAATATATAATTACAACACAAATCTATTAACATTTTCTCATTTAAAGTTTAATGGTTTCTTGCCATAGAAAACACTAATCTAACCGTATACCATTCCAATGCTATTTTGAGCAAAGGTATACATGTGCCTTTTCTTTGCGTTAAGACTGAAATATGTTACGTTAACACTACAATATACGACAAATAAATTGGTGAGCAATGCTTTTCATACGATAATCTTGGCTTCATTTGTTCATTGTTGATTTACGATAATCTTTGTTTCATTTGTTCATTGTGATTTACCTGTCACGTGGCAACACTATCATAATGTATATGTGAGTCAAATCTATTTACAGAACTTCATACTGCACATTACCTTTGTTTTTCGGCCCAACTTTGAAATATATTAAATAGATATCTACTGTGAAAGTGTGTATACATTTTTGGCACCCTCTGTATATATAAAACTGATAATTTAATTGTTGAGCATTAGTAGTTGTTAGCCAACAGCTTTGCTGAAAAAAAAAATTGCAAATTGCTTTGACTAGCGCCTGGCAAGGGCGTAACTACCGGGCCTGCAGAGCACGCGATGCAGCGGTAGCCCATGGGCTCAGGGGACCTATTAAATATAGGTCTACATGAAGACATTATTTCGATTATGAATAACATATTTCATTCATACACTTCAAAGCTACACTATTTATGGTATTCATATAGAGTTTTGTTTCTTTCAACAATCGCGCTCAAGTTGTACTTTTTTTTTAATTTTATTTTCCGACGAAACAAAGTTAAACATTAATTCCCACCCCGCTGCTCCAACAAGTGCTCAATCCCTTCCTTCTCGTCTCGCCCAAACTATCAACTTGCATACGCAACAATGATGTGTATGTTTGGAACGTGTATAATATTGTTATTTTTATAATTGTTGTACTATATATTTTAGAACATGGAAAGGTTTAATTAATCTCTGAAATATGTAATACATACATTATAATACACAGTTTAGTTCCTTTTATTAGTTTTCTTTAATATGACTACAAGAAAGTACTGGTGGCACGATATAAGTACCGATGAAAAGTGCGTTCATAGATTTAGGAAAACACGAGTTTAAATAAATCTAAATATTTAAGCGGGCGGTCAAAAGCGGAAGTTGGGTCGTGAAAGAGAAAAATCGGCCAGGAAGTTGAAAAAAGTTTGCGTTTTTTAAAAATGCAAGTGAGTGCATTCCTTCTGCTAGTGATACCAGGTCTGACAGAAAAGTTCAGTTGAAGTTGCAATAAATTAAATGAATCTGGGAATGTTTCCACTCAAAATATTCCGACAGATAGGTATTCCCACACTGTTGATGTGACACTGACCGCGATCGCTTTACTGAAGAATTAAGTTATGATTTAAAAGTGAAAATTGTTAATTTATAGACCGGTCAACAAGGTCATGTTCCGAGAGACAAGTGCAAAATACAAGTAGTACGAAATTCTAAATGATAGGTAAGCCTGTGTGAAACATCAGTCACAGAGAACGGTCCTGGGAGAATCGAACTCCAGATCCTTTGCTCATGAATTCGGGCCTTAACGACCGTGAGTTATAAACACATCTTTTGACAGATAGATTAAACCAAGCTTCCATTTTGACTGATAATAACAAGATTCCAAACACTACAGAACAGGAATCAAATATAGTAGGTAGATAATCAGCAACCTTGTACACGCCAATTAGTGTGGGTTTAGTCCCGAGTCGTAAGAGGATTTAAAATGGCCGAGAAGGGGATGATGCAAGGATATAAATATACAAAAACACTGACTGAAAAGAAATTTTGAGGCAGTTGGTAATATAATTTGTTAATTTTGTTTTACTATCTGTAACTAGTGAGCAATGAGTTGTAAATATCTGAGAGCTATTAAAAATTTAGCAGTAAACTAAATGTGTTATGAGTGATAAAAACTGTATTAATAAAAAAGAACAAAATATCTCTTAATGAATGTTTTTGAGTTTAGTATTTTTAAACCCAAGTTAGAAAATGTGTATTGTCAGGTTGAAGGTTTATGATTCTACAACTAGAGCTGTGTTAACTAAAGAAATATGGAGCTTTGTTAACGACCAATTAAAAAAGAAAGACTGCTGTACGATGCTTGCAAGGTGCAATGCTTTGCATAAATGTAGAACTGTAGGTACCTAAAAATTACTGAGAATCTTTTTAATTTCTATCTTCACTCACGACTTTAAGCAATTTATTTGTCAATAAATGTGCATTAATGTCTCATTTAACAGCTTGCGGCAATGGAACTAGAAAAAGGCAAATTGGCTAATTTGTAAATATAAAAGAAACACTTCAATATATATATCTAACATCTGCCTCACTTTTAGGTAAAAATTAAACATTCATGGCCAATTTTCATAGTTCTCTAACCCAATGAGTTATTTGGCATTTGGTTTTTAGAAAACCAGTAGGTTTAGAATGTCCAACTTCTGCTTTTGCAGTTGATTTTGGAGCAATGTTCTAACCTGCTGTCCAGAAGTGTTGGGGCTTACCTTACGCAAACTAATAATTATGCTATCTGTTCTATTGCTCGTAATTCACAGCATAAGTTGAAGAGGTATTTTTATAAGGGTATGGTAATTGATTTTAATTTGATTAAATGGTGTTATGATTGAAGTTAATCAAGTATAGGAATAAATTGGATCTCAGAGTTTTATCACACCCTGGCAAGGTGAATGGAATGGATAAGGCTGAGGAAGATTCCAACGACGATCTATAAGAAAGAAATGTTTTATTACTCCTTTGACTGGTGAATCAGGAGGATGCGGAAGTATTCTCGTCCTCTGTCGAAGCTTCTGGCAGGCCCCTCTGTCGAAGCTTCTGGCAGGCCCCATTTCTCCTGGCCTCCACATACATTATTGCTTTGACAGTCTTCTCAACCTATTGCCCTTTTTGTGTAGTGAAGTTTTAGTTGTGAATCATAGCGAACAGACAGGGAAAAGGGGAATGGGAAGAGATTAACATTCGAAATGAAGATGCGATGACGTCACTCCAACAATTGTTTATTCTTAACAGATTCACTGGACCTATCAGGAGATTAAAAACACTTGCACAGACTATATATATATAGCGTTCGCGAGAAATCTTGCCTGTCCAGGTTTACTAAAGATAATTGTCTTTCTAAGCACAGTAAACTTTTAAAACTTTACTAACCTCAAAATGAAGTCTGCTCGGATAGAAAGTTTCACAACGAACAAAAGAACTCGTGTTACTCAGCTTTAGTGCACTCTTAACACTAGCATCACAGTATACTTGATGAGCGTCCCGACAAATAAAATTACGAACTGCATTAGTTGTGAACTATGGAACTGTGAACGTCGAACAACTGGAAGAAAAACTGCCCCCGCCAAACGATCATAAGTCTCTTTTAATAAAAGAGACGTCGTGTGTCTCATCAACTTGATGAACATTTTAAAAGATCGCTGGTAACTTTCCTTATTAGTCGTTGATCTCGCGCCGTTTATACTTAAACAAATAAAAACGTTCCTGAGTAGCGCCAATTTCTGGGCATCTGTTGCTACCCATATCCCTCTAGGCTACGATCTAACGGCACCAACTTCGAAAATAAAACTCTAAGGGTTTTCCCCCATTATTTTCAAGCCTTATTATTCTTATTCCATAGCTTTGGCAAGACTTCTCTTCAAACCGTCGTTTTGTGGCTTTAAACGGGATCTTTCGGCCTTGAATTTTGCTTGTAGAGAACTTTTATGGACTCTGCGCACCTTGGCTTTATTCTGTACTTAACAATTAAGGCTCAAGGATTTTTAGCGAGGGGGAACATATCCAAATTACAGATATTTCTTCTTCTCTGGATTTCCTAGCTGGTTTCCATTTATGAACAAGCTAAAATCCTTAATCCCAATCAAATATTATTCTCATTACATTGATTAAATTAATTGTGAAAATGAAATTACTATTCTTATTAATTAAATTAATTAGTAGTTAAAATGATAAATATTAATATTCAATTCAAGGAGTCTTTGTGGGCCTAATAACTGCTTCAAAGTCTGTAGCCAATTTAAACAGCAGAAGAAGTATGAATACTTAGCTATTTAATATTTATCCTTATTCCTAAGGATAATAATCCATTTATGATTCTGCTCCCTAGCCTGGCAGAGTCTATTTTGCAATAACTTGTCACCTCAGCAGTTTAAACATTTAATTTAATAGTAAAAAATACTAGTTATAAATGAAAAAAAATTATGCAGGTTGTAGCATGTGGGAAAATTTCATAGCCCAACATGTCCAGATATAAAAAAAATGCCAAAGTGCTTTTATCTGTGATTAGCTAAAAACATTTAATCCTAAAAGCAAGAGTGTTATTGACAGATTATTAAAGGCTTATATCTGACATATCTTTTACACACAGATTATTCTATATATATATTATATATTATATATAATTCTATATATAATTCAAATATATACAATTATTCCTTTGAATTTCTTTCCTGATAACCATTTCTTCCTGTTGCATTATCATGATCAAACAGGACCTTTTACTTCCCAAAATAAGAATGATTTTTTTTAATTGCTCTGCTTAATTGTTCTAGTAGCATAGCATAATAATCAAATATGGTTTTGCCCTTTTCCAAAAAGTAAATTAAAATTAACTGTGACAATCCCAAAACACAGTTGCCATCACCTTTCCTGCTGAGGCATTGTTTTTTCCCTTTTTTGAGCACTTTCTCTGGTTGTAACCCAGTGTTTCGATTGCTCGTTCATTTCTGGCTAGTGTGTAGATCCACACTTTTATAGACATGCCACATACTGTCTCTGAAATTCATTTAGATTCCATTTAAATAGCTCTTAATTCTGCATGAAAGTGACAACTCATTCTCTATTTTAGTCGGTTTAGCGAAATTGGCACCCACCATGCCAATACTTAATTTACAAATGACTGTGCAAATTATCATATACTTTATCACCAGAAATCATCAATCCCACACATCTAACAGTCTCTGACTGCTCAGCACCATTTCATTATTTTTTTTTTCCGAACTGCCGAATGGGAGTTGTTTATCTGGATAGGACATCTGGAATGGTTTGCATTGCTAATACTCATTCGGCAACATCCAAACTCACCAAACCATTCTAAGCAAAGGCAGAGGTGGGGATTTGCCATAATGTTTGTCTAGCTTCACCTTAGTTTCTGCTGGAGTTTGCCCTTTCAAAAATTAATGTTTTATTAACATAAGAAACTCATGTTCCTCAATTTGAATGCTTACAGAGTTAAGCAGGAAAACGCTCTCAAACACAAACTAAGCTTCGAAACTTTACAATAATCATATAATCAATCATCAACACACAGCAGGTCCTGGTGGTCTAGTGGTAATCATACTTGCCTTGTAGACCCAAGATTATGGGTTCAATCCCAGTGGATTTTTCCGGGGTAAAATTCCTAGTATGGCTTCCATTGGAAGAGAAATAAAGCCATGGAACCCATTACATAGATTTACTGCATAAAAGAATCTCAAGCCAGAAAGAAGAGGCCTCTGAGCAAAATTTATCAGCCGTTTCATGCCCTGAATTGAATGGGATGCTGATGACCTGAGATGTTAAAATAATATCCGTAAATAAAACAAAAAATAAATTCTCAACAATCACCATGTTGCCAAGATAATGTTGAAAACAGTCTTAGCATTTGCATTAGCCTGTTGAACATCCCTGAAATATATCCCATGCCAACTGCTATAAGTCTTCAAGCACAACAAAGGGATTAATGGATTGATGACATAAATGTGCAGGGGGCTCAAAATCCCCTGATGTTTAACATGTATGTTTATTTTATTTAAGGATGCTTCTTAACAGCTTTGGTCATTAGTGTCCATTTCAATTCAAAGCATGAAATGACTGATAAATTTTGCTTATAGGCCTTTTCTTTCAGGCTGCAGATTCTTTTCTATGCTGTAAATCTATGACATGAGGCCAACAGCTTTACTTCCCATCCAGAAAAGCGATACTTAGGACTTTTATGCCCTTAAAAATCCATTGATCCTAGCTGGTTTGAAACTGCAACCTTGAGTCTAAAAGTGAAATATGGTTATCACTAGACCAACAGAACAGACATTTTACTTTTTTGGCACACTACAGAGGGGGGGGGGAAGAAAAGGAGAAAAAAAAAAAAAAAAAAAACTCTGAAGCAAGCAGGCTGCAAATCTGTGGCATTCAGTTTGGAACTGGATATGGAAAAATGTTCCAAATGTTATATTGGGAGAGCCCATTTGTTACTCAATAATTATATGTCTTACATAATTTTGATAAGAGTTCACCTGGAGAATCAATTATATATCAAGTTTTTTTTCATGAGGTTCCTTGAAATTAATGTCGTAAATATGCTATAAATACAAATTAAGAAGTTTTTCTCACATTCCTGTTAGTATGTGTGAAAATTTCTTAAAAAGCCTGAATTTGTATGTGAAATTAGTACTTATATGTGGTATACTTGACTTGATACTGCCTCTTTTTTAAAGAAGAGGAAGTTTATTTGGAGAAGGAAATGTTACTTTCATTATAGCATTCAATATTAAGTATTGTAATATTTTATAAACAATTTCTTGTGTTATTTGTTCTACATGCTGTTGTTGTATTTGCTTATACTGACACATTCTTATTATTATAAAGGAAGAAAATGCACAAATGTTATGTACACCTGTATACAAAAATTAACATTAAATTTTACTTTATAATATCCTTCCATGTTTTCCTGTCTACCTGAAATAGAAAAATTCATTATCAGTTTTTAAGAATGAGCATTGCGATGCATCAGTTTTAAAATTGATAAATAACATGTACAATAGAAGAAATCTTCAATAATTTATCTCAAGTGCTTAATGGGATTATCTCAACTATCTAGACCACTAGTATAAATACAGATTAAAAACTTGGGACTAAAACAGGAGGAAGGCTGGGAAGAATAAAAACAAATAAACAAAATAATAAAGTCTGGTATATATTACATAGTAGCATTATACACTATCCAGACTTCAAGTGGAAATGGAGCTGTTTGTATTATCAATGCATCGAGAGCCGTTTTAGTCAAGGCAGTAAATGCTAAGAAAGGTAAGAATTTGGTGCTCTCTGCTGTACCCAGTTATTATAAAAATGGAGGTATTTTAATATACTGATAGCGGCTAAGTTACTCCCTACTCTTATTTCTTATTCTTATTCCAAAGAAATTTACTGCCTTTGAAACAAGTTGGGATGGAAAATTTAGTTTTATTTTATTTCTGGCTTTTAATGGAGCACGTATAAGGAACTTATGGGAAAATACATTGAGACAAGATGAGTTTGAATTACATATTTATTACAATAAATCAAATGCAGTACATTAGATTGATTTCTTATAAATGTGTATTATACAACTCTTTATGGAATATATATTTTGTTTTACATATTGTTTTCAGATGCATTTTAGTGATAAACACATTGATTTGATATACAATTTGTTTTATACAGAGATATTAATGCTTCCTGAAATACATAGGATGAATGTAATACACCGTCTTGATTTGCAGATTGTTCTCAGTCTTAGAGGTTTGAGATTTACACAACAGTACCAAAAATCTCTTGATTACATAATATCTCAAATAAATTAATTTTCAAGTTTGGAGACTTTTCCATGCATGAAAGGATTATAGTTCCTCTGGTTATAACAAAAATCGCACAGCATGCTCTCTTATTTTGCCTTAACTTTGCTGGAAAACTGGACAGGATAATACTTTCAATTAGCATTTTTAGTTAATACATTCAGTTGAAGTATTGCACTCATACGTGTTTTTAAGCACAGAACATAGTTACTGTAAATAGTCAGCATACAAAATGGAATGTAATTATTGTTAAAGAAAAATTAGCTTGGAGATGCAGAAGTCAGGGGGAGGGAAGAATACGGCATACTTTATTACTAAGTATGCACGTCTTGTGATATTGTGCACAGTTAGCAGTTGTCAATTTTTTAAAAAACTTAAAGACTGTTCAGCCATTTAAATGTTTTGGAAATGGCCATGGCTGGGCAAGATACACATGAACTACAAAATGATCATAATAATTGAAAAAAACATTCCCATTATTGTCTATAATAGGAGTTTAAATTTAATGGTTGTTTTACTACTTAATTAATTAAACTATCACTTAGTATTTGTTTAGGAGTGGCTTTATACTGCTAATTCCTAATTTATTGCTTATTGAATTACAGTTGACTGCAATATGAAGAGCAAGAAATAGAGGAAAGTTAGGCGCATATTTTTTTTAAATTTACTTATGTTAAATGAAGTAAAGTACAGGGGGATAAAACAGATAACATTGTTTTACACACTTACTTATTACAATAATGCAAAGTAAAACCATTATTTGTTATATCAGGAGCATTCAATGTATAAGTTTCCCATGTTATTATTTTAATTTCATAACTCACATGAAAAAAAAAAAAAAAAGGATATATATATGGATAGATGCATCCTTCATTACTTCTTTGCATGATTACCAGAACACTGAGGCATATGTCCCAAAGTTGCACAAGCTTATCAAACCCCTCTGGCAGCGCAGCATCTTCTCATGGTGTCTTTGACTTCCACATCTGTCCCTTCACACCTCCTTCATTGTTGGGAACAAATGAAAGTTGCTCGGTGCCAAATAAGGGTTGTATGGTGGGTACAGAAGCCATTTCCACCTCCATTCTACAAGCTTGGTCTTGTTTGTGTGGCCAAGAGAAGGCATGATTTGTCGTCAAGCAGGATGACATTAGTTGACAGTAGGCCAAGGTACTTGTGTTTGATTGCTGATTTCAGTTTCTCCAAACTCTGACATACCAGGTGGCTGTAATCACGTATCTTCATTCCAAAAAGTTACCCCTTATATTTCAAGCAACTTTCTTACTAATGGCATTGTCTTACTTCATTCCCACAGAAGAATGCTGATGCTTCCCTTCCAGATGTCCTCTTCCAATCAGGAGTGATGTGATGAACAAGTTAGATAATGGTCAAGAGTGAGTTCAAGAAAAGCCTAACATGCACACATTTTGAGGTTTCTAAGTCTTCATGGGTAATGTGAGCTGTTCCAATGGCAATTCTCAATGTTTGTGCTTCACAAACCTTGTTTTTTCTGTTATCCTGGATCAGTGTATCCCTTTGGCCCTGTTGTCACCTGTAGTAGTAGTGGCAGCTGAAGAACTGTATATAATCAACTACTTGTTGTCTAAACACTCTTATGCTTCACACTATTTTTTTGAAGAACATCTAGATCAAACTTCTAGAATGCCTATTCAGCCTTTAGCAAACATATTACTCCTCCTTATGATTATTTACACAGATATTGCAGTATTCTTGCATATAGCAATAAGCTTCCTGTGGATGTAAGTGTGATGCCAAGTCATTGGCCCATCCGTAACCGATTACTGCATACATTTCTGCCTAACATGAATTGCCAATAATAAATTGGTAGTAACAGTGGCTCCTCAAAAAGATATTTGTCCCCATGGTAGAACTTAGTCCTTGGGTCTTCAGCATATGTGCTTTTGTCCTGTTGCAATACTGCTTCTGGCATGCCCACTGTTTACATCACCATTTTCTGCCTCTCTGCAGCTAAGTCTTTACATTTGCAAGATGAATGACTATGTAACCAATCTGTAGCACTAAGTAATCATGTGCAAATTACGTATGGAATTATTTCTGTAACAACATTTATAGCCCAGGGAAACTTATATACTGAACAATCCTTGTACAATTTGTGTTATATGAGATATAAAATGTGTTGAATATATCTTTTAGGTAAATATAGTACAGGGCTTTCATGTAAACACTACACTGCACATGCAGTGTTTTGAAGCCCATTGGCAGCAAGAGGCACGACATGTCCAGCTGCCAAGAATCAAACAATGCAATGTAAAAACACTGTACATAGTTTTGTTTAAATAACAAACTTAATTACATATTATTAAAATATGCAAATACTCTCCAATTATTTCTTATATTGTGTATACATTTTATCTTTCCATGCTGCCAGAAGTACAGTCGAAGTGGTAATACATAGTGCAGCTGCATACATCCTGCCCACTGCATAATCAACAAAGTACAAGAAATTTGCTAATATTTTCAAAGACAATTTTGAAAATATTCCATATTTGCTGTGAGGCAGATGTTGTAATGCATAAACATGCTTTCATTCGTATAATGAAGTTCATTTTTTATATATTAACTATGTCCCCATCATATGTTGTTAAGCAGTTTATGCACTGTTTGTTATGAATTTATAGACAATGAATTTTTATTTCCATAGAGGCTACAAAAACTTTCCAAAATTGCCAAAACAATATACAACAAATATATGTAAAATAACTGCTCTGAACTCCAATTCATATGCATGTCTGAATGGTAGTGCAATCAGCAGTTACTGCCAACACATTCCCATATGCAAACGTGGAAGGATAAAATGTATGCACTGCACTTAGAATTATGCATAAAATTTTCTGGAATACATTATTTTGGGGTGAGATGAATTGCATTATGTTGTTTTACAAATTGCATTCAAGGTTAAATAAAGCTTTTAAACATACAATGTACCACCACTGTTCTTTTAAACACATGTTTCTTAAATAAATGAGTCCTTATATTTCCATGCATAAAAACACTCTGTTTATAATGTACAACAAACTTGCAATTTTTAATAAGAAACCTTTGCTCTGAGCATTGCAGAAATACTTTCAAATATACATTGTACTCATAACTGTTTTCAAATGCATGAACTAGTTATTATAAATTGTGTTAGCATGTAAAAAATGTAGTTTTGTGTTTTGAGATCGAATGTTGGGTGCTAGACCTTTCAGTAAAGGTGAATTTTTTTTGTACAAATTTGACATTTACAATTGTCTGGATAGTTAGTCATGCAGAGTTATACTGAGTGACCAAATTAATTTGAATGTTACCATGCATCAGTTTGAATAGATGACATACGAGGTCTGTTGGAAAAGTATCGGACCTTATTTTTTATTTAGAAAACCTGATGGATTTGCATCAAGCACGCTTGTATGAGCCGACCTTGAACCTTCGTGCTCATGTGTGAATTTTTTCCCGCCTATGGGTTGCGTCAGTTGCTGTAGAGCAGTGTTCGAGTGACCTAGTGTGTAGTGCTCTCGTCGGTTTTTCAGTGCAAGTAAAATGACTGAACGACTGGAGCAGCGCTACTGCATCAAATTTTGCCAGAAACTGGGCACAGCTAGGTGGAAATCATTCGGTGACGATTCTATGGGCATCACACAGATAAAGAAGTGGTACAACCGGTATAAAGACGGTCGTACATCGGTGGAAAGCGAGCCACGCTCTGGTCGGCCATCAACATGCCGAAATGACCATGTCATTGCCAAAGTGAACGCTGTGGTGATGCGGTGACTATCCGAGAAATTGCAGAAGAGGTGGACATCAGCACTTTTTCGGCGCATTCCATTGTGACCGAAGATTTGACCATGAAGAGCGTGGCGGCGAAATTCGTGCCGAAGCTGCTGACGGCGGAGCAAAAGCAAGTTCGTGTTGAAGTCTCACAGGACATGCTGGACTTCATAAACAGTGTCCCCGACTTCATGAACACCTTAATCACTGGTGACGAGTCCTGGGTGTACGGGTACGACCCGGAAACCAAATCCCAGTCGTCACAGTGGAAGCATTCCACGTCACCAAGACCAAAGAAGGCCCGCCAAGTGCGCAGGGACGTCAAAGTGATGCTGACTGCTTTTTGTGACTCCAGAGGAATGGTACACCACGAGTACGCACCACAGGGTCAAACAATCACCAAAGAGTATTATAGGGATGTCCTACGTCGCCTACGTGATGCTGTGCCGCGCAAGCGACCTGAGTTGTGGTCATCAGGAAATTGGCGACTCCATCACGACAATGCTCCACCACATTCCTCGCACCAGACTCTGGTTCGTCAGGCTCCTTACTCTCCTGATATGGCCCCCTGAGACTGCTGGCTGTTCCCCAAAGTCAAGAGACCATTGAAAGGAACGTGATTTCAGACAAGAGAGGACATTATGGCTGCAACGACAGCCGAGCTCAAGTCGATTCCGAAAGAGGCTTTTTCGGAATGCTTCCAACAATGGTGGCACAATGGGACAAGTGTGTGGAGTCCCAAGAAGACTACTTTGAGGGTGATTAGGTTTCCAACGCTCCAGGTATGCCAGTTTTTTTTTTAAACCGGCTAAAGGTCGGATACTTTTCCAACAGACGTCGTAATTGCTACTCAATGCACACTGCTTCGAGAGAATTATAATATGCAACCTAACAAGTCAGTAAAGAACTAATAAAACCATATTTTATAACCAAACTGAATTATAGTTAGGATGTGGCAATAGCCTATTTTTTTTTCTTTCCATGGGACGCTCCTGCATTACATGGTGAATCTCAGAACTGATATAATGTTACACTGATATAACCCTTCTATGCAATAGTGATAGTAGTAGGTTATTTGGTGATAAATGCCGTTTTAGCAAGCAAAACTCTTTCCAGTGGAAAGTAAATGAAAAATAGTTAATTTCAAATTTCTCATGGTAAAGTCCAAATAAATATGATCATTCATTATATTTTGCCAAATTTAAATTAATTTCTTTTTTTGCATTCCATACATTTAAATTTACTACAGGATCAGAAATAAAATTCCCCATGTAACATCTATAATTTAATATACCTAACAATATTCTAAGCATGGACATCGTGAGAGAGCAATTCAGGGGAGTTTACTTTCATGATTAACTTGCTTATAGGTTTAATGTCAATTATTTAATGCAAAATTATTAAAGTAAATTATTATCTCTCACAGACAAGCATGACTAGGGTAGGGTAAGGTAAGATATAATAGAATGATACAAAATCAGTTTCCTCTAAGGTAAATAATTAGTTTTCTTTCTTAAATCATACTATTATTTTGAAATAATGTTTTCCATAAATATTTATCATAATTTACTTGTAGGTTATTTGGTGATATAAAAGTGTTTCCAACATATATTTTGAAATTAATCTTTCAGAAATATTTATTGCTAGTTTACTAAGATATTACAGGCTTACTGTAATTTACAAATATTTTAAAACAATTCTGAAAGGTAAAGTAATGTAATGATAGTAGTAGATTATTTAGTGATAAATGCTATTTCAGCAAGTAAAACTCTTTCCAGTAGAAAGTAAATGAAAAATCCATTACTTTGATTCATCAAAGAACTTTTCATAACAGCCATCACATATATTCTCATAAATATCCTCAACCTAACAATTTTTGCCATAAGAGTGCCTACACTAATACTCAGTTTTTCCATCTTGCATTTTATATCTTGTGATATATGTGAGATATTACACATTTATTATATATTGAATTTTCATCAATCCTTTTGAAGAAGCAATGTTTACTACCAAAGATTTTGGAGAAAATTAATCAGGAGTGGTTTTCCTTGCCAGACTTTCCTTTTTCTGATGGTACACGACATTTTGCAGAACAATATTCTTACTTTGCTGTCTATGCCCCATAGAAAGAGAAACTTGGAATTTGGAGGTTGTCAACATAAAGTGCTTGGAGTGGTCTGTTATTGAGACACTTGTCACTCAAGATATGTTCTATTAGGTAGGTGAAGCATCAAGGTTAAGTGGAAATACTTCATCTTTATACATTCAGCAGTAATAGTATCATGAGAAAAGTTTGAAATATATACAGACTTAAAATGGAACTGAAGTAGAAGTTGTTCGGTTTATCATTGAGATGATGATTTTGTAGGGGCTCTAGCTTTTGGCCCATGCAACCCAAGATCAAGCAGCAGAATCGGATAATTATTATGTGCAGAAAAAGTGAACAGAAAATGTTGGTTATCTCTTGCTAGCTCAATGGCCTCAGGATGAAGATGGGTTTAATGGGGAGGAATTAATTTGTCTGGAATAGAAGCAAAAAGAAACCATTAACTGCAAAGACTGTGAAAAAGTGTACATAGGCAAGACAAAAAGGAACTTAAGTATCAGATTAAAGGAACAATGGAGAAATATTAAATACAAACAAATAGAAAAATCAGTGGTTACAGCACATTTTTGGAATGAACATCATGAAATCAAGATGGATACCATTTTATTAAAAGCAGTGCAACACCCAAAGGAACTCAGTATACGAGAAAAAATGTTCATAAAAAATATGAACACGACATCAATAGACCACCAGAGCACACAGTCACTTACACTGCCAATTTAGATTGATCCATTAGTCATTCATAGTTGACAATGTAAGCAATTTGTCGGTCCTGGTGGTGTGCTTGCCTTCTAAACCCAAGATCGCGGGTTCGAACCCGGCCAGGACCGATGGATTTTTTCGGGCGTAAAAATCGTAAGTTTGGCTTCCTTCAGAAGGGAAGTAAAGCCGTGGGTCCCGTGTCGTACATTTACGGCACGAGAAAGAACCTCAAGCCTGAAAGAGAGGCCTCTGAGCAAAATTTGTCGGCCGCTTCATGCCCTGAGTTGAATGGGACGCTGATGACCTGAGATGTTAAAGAGCGTCCATAAATAAATCAATAAAAAAATGTAAGCAAGGTCTCACGAAACATGTCTCAGTTTTTTTAAAAAAAGTTTTAAGAGTGGAATGTCAAGTGCGTTTTAATGTGTTGGCATAATTTTAAGTAGTTTTACTTTTAATCTATCTGATTATATGTGTGTGTGCGCGCGCACACACACACACACACAAAAGTTATCCATGCAAAAGCAGATAAGGGTAATCAAATTGTAATTCTGGACGATGAAGATTATCAACAAAGAATGTCAGAGTTATTAAACTGGGAGTTTATTGAAGTTGAAATAAACCCTCTACACAGATGCAAAAAATCAATACAGAATATATTAAAAGGAGAAATTTTACTTACAAAATCAGATGTTTATAAAATCAAAATACCAAATCCATCAATAGCTACGACAAAGGGATTACCAAAAATACACAAACCGGGAAAAGACACGAGATCAATAATCAATAATGTTAATGCCCCATTTTACCTCTTAGCGAAATGGTTAACCATCCGATTCAGTACATTACCTAGATTCCCAAGCTTAAGCATAAACAACTCATTAGACCTTGTAAATAATATCAAAGATCACATGCCAACTACAAATGATATCCTGGTTTCCTTTGATGTGAAAGCATTTATTTCCTAGTATTCCAAAAGAAAAAACCCTGATCTTGTAATCTTAAAAGAAGTTGAGAACAGTGAAGTTGTACATGTAACAACTTCACTGTTCCTAACTTCTTTTAAGATTACAATTTCATACGAGCACACAAGCCGTTAAGAAGCAACCTACATTAAAGAAACTGACAACACGTGGTGGCAACGGAAATACAAGATGGCCGTATAAGAGGTAGGACCCAACTATTTTACTTTTAATGCAAAAAACATATAAAATTCTTCTTAAAATTACACGAAAAAAGAAGAAATGTTGCGGCTAAAATACGTTTCATAAAACGATGCATCACAAACAAAATCATCCCAAATTTTTTTCAGAAAGTTCATTAAATGCAACGATGATAATATCATTCAAAAAGCGATCGAAAGGAAGGCGTTAACCGTTGAAATGAACAAACATTACCAAACCCTGGGGCAGTTGGATTTAAAATTATATAACTTACATTTGAAATTGTCAAAAACATTAGGGCATATAATTTGGAAAAGCTTGGAAGACAATATCCATAGTAAAACGCTCAAACTAAAGAAAAAATTCAACACGTTACTTAGTAAGCAGAAAACAAACCATTGTCAATTTATTACATACAACACTGATAATGTGATTAACCTATCTTTAGACAACGAAGAACTACGGTTTTTAAACAAAGGTTTTAAAATGTGTGTAGGTTACTCCAATGGATTAGAAGATTACGTAGTAGATAGAGATTACAACCGAGGGTTTGAATGATTCTAAAAAATCGGCCATCATAAATCAATGCGGGCAAGTTCTCAATAAAATCAAACAATATAGCAAGAACCATCACAATCAACACCTTTACAAACGTGTACTTAATTCTCTTAACAGTAAAAATGTGGTCTATATCAAAACTGATAAAGGGAACAAGATCATGGACAGAATGACTACATAGAACGCATGCAGAATATGTTGGGCACTCCCGAGTATGCGGTGATAAGCCATGATCCACTGAAGGAGTCTATTAAAGCCTTTAACTCCTCCTTGAAACAGATCAAAACGTTATCAGAAAACGAAAAATGGAAAATTAAAACAAATAACCCACATTTGCTCAGGATTTATGACCTGCCGAAAGTACACAAACCCGGCAAGAGCATGCGCCCAATAATCAACAACATCAATTCGCCAACCTACAATTTGGCCAAGTGGTTGGTAAAAAAATTTACATCTTTAGAAAAGTAGAAGTACCGTCAATTCATATAAACTTGTGAACCAATTTAATAATGAGCAGATTTCGCCGAATGACGCCTTGGTCTCGTTTGATGTTGCATCTTTGTTTATTAGTATTCCTACAAAAAAACTGCTCCTAAATCTACAAAATTGGCTAAAATGTATAAACTTGACAGCAGAAGAAATTGAGAATTATACCAATCTCACTAAATTGTGTATAAACCAAAATTTTTTTACATTCAATGGGTAAATTTACCAACAAATTTCTGGCTTAGCTATGGGTAGCCCCCTTTCTCCATTTCTGGCAAATTTATTCATGAGTGCTGTAGAAACACACATTACTAAGGCATTCCCTTTAACCTTCAAAGCATGGTTTCGTTATGTGGTTGACATTCTGGCAATAGTCCCAAAAAAACAAACAGAAGATGCCCTAAAATTACTAAATTTGCAGGACCAAAATACTAAATTCACTATGGAATTGGAGGAAAATGGTCTTTTATCGTTTTTGGACCTAAAAATATACAGGAGAAATGACATAATTTCATTCGGCATGTATAGGAAACCTATACAAATAACCACATAAAAAATAAAAGTTTCAACCCTAAACTACACCAACATTCCATTATAAACAGCCTTGTCCATAGATTGGTAAACATCCCGCTCAACAAAGAAGAATATTCAGCAGAATACCGTTATATCATCAAAACAGCCCTCAACAATGAATTCAGCAGCTCTTTAGTTTATAAGAAGGTCAAACATTTCAAAAGACAGAAAGACATTAAAAACACCACAACTCTCTCCACGATAAAAAAGGGACATGGTTTTTAAAAGATTCACATATCATCCGTGGGCAAACAGGGCATTCATGAAAATCTTTAAAAATTATGATATACGTTTGGCTGCACAAAATAAATTTAGTATTGAAAAGCTTCTGAACAGCAACAAAAAGGACGTTATTCCACCCAGCAAGAAGTCAGGAGTGTATCAGATAGACTGCTTGGATGTGATCAGATATATATGGACAAAACAATACGAAATTTGGAGACAAGGACCAAAGAACACTTCAGAAATTTAAGATATAAACAAGTGGATAAATTGGCGGTTGCAGATCACTTTTCGACTTACGATCATAACATTGCAGGAGAAGCCAAACTGTTAAAAGCTACCATCAATCCCAAGGATTTGGCAATATGGGAAAAGATTTATATTTTAATAAATGAACATAAGAGTGATGAATTTTGACATTCCACCAATGGACTTCCTGTTCCATTATCTAATGGAACCACCAGATGCCACTATGTCACCTGCTAGAGTTAGTCAGTCCCCAGCTGAAGATGAGAGCGAATGCTCTTGAAATATGTTCTGAAGAATTAATCAGTTAGTGAAATTTTAGTGTCACCTAATAGTGACTCAGTTGTATACCCTGATCTTGTTAAAAAAATGGTTACTATCTAATTAACATAACAGAAACACACACTAATGAATATGTTAGACTTACAGAACTATGTCTGAATCAGGCTTACTTCACATTTGAAGGAAAGTTTTTTAAACAAAGATCAGGTTTAGTGATAGGCAGTCCTCTTATCTCCATTTATGTAGATCTATTCATGAGCTATTTTGAAATACATATAACTAGAGCCTTTCCATACATGTTCAAAACATGGTACAGATATGTGGATGATTTGTTTGCCATTATACAAGATAGATTCATGGAAAATGCACTGAAATTGTTGAATTTGCAAGAACCAACAATAAAATTCACTATGGAAGCTGAAGTCAATAATACCTTACCTTTTTTGGACCTGAAGATAATAAAAAATAATAAGAAACTGGAATTTGGTATACATAGGAAGGATACACATATTGACAATTACATAAAGGCTAAAGGTTTTAAACCCAGACCCCACAAGGAAGCAGTATTTAATAGTGTGACTTACAGATTGGTTAATGTACTATCAGTACACGCACGCACGCACACACACACATAATACATACAGCAGAAATTAATGGATTTAATAAGCAAATGGTAGATAAAAACAATATAAAGATTCGGAGAAAAAAATAAAGTTAAACAAATCACCACACTCAGTACTTCATCTAAAGAAAATATATATCACAAATTCACATATCACCCTTATGTCAACCATAAATTTCAGAAAATATTCAAGCAGTATAACATTACTCTGACACCCATAAACAGATTATAGTGTTGGAAACTTAAAAGAAACAGACAACACGTGTTGGCAGCAGAAATGCAAGTTGGCCGTCAAGAAGTAGGATCCAACTATTGAACCTTTAATGAAGACATCCTAGGCAAAAAAAGTCATAAAATTCTTCTTGATATTACAAGGTAATAGAAGAAATATTGCAGCTAACATACGTTTCCTAAAACGATGTATCAAAAACAAAATCGCTCCAAACTTTTTAAGAAAGTTCGTTATATGCCATGATTATAGTGCCATTCAAAACGCAAACAAAAGGAAGGCCTTAATAGTTAAAATTAACAATCATTACAAAACTTTGGGGCAGTTAGATCTTAAGTTATGTGCTTTACACTTGAAATTGTTCAAAACATTAGGACATATAATTTGGGAAAATTTGGAAGATAATATCCACAGTAAATTAACCGCATTAATGAAAAATAAAACGTTTAAACTTAAGAAAAAATTAAACACATTATATAGTAAGCAAAAAGCAAACCACTGTCAACCTAAAGAATGCAGCACTGACAATGTAATTAAGAGTGGAATACTCTTTAAACAACATAGAACTACAGTTTTTAAACAAAGGCTTAAAAACTTGCATGGGTTACTCCAACAGATTAGATTAGATTCATCCAGGGTTTGGATGAATCTAAAAAAAAATAAGCCACCATTAATCAATGCGGACAAGTACTTAATAAAATCAAACAATATAGCAAGAACCATCTACAAACGTATACTTCATTCTCTCAACAGTAAACCTCTATATATTAAAGCTGATAAAGGGAACAAGGTAGTAATAATGGACCAAGATGATTATATCGAACGGATAGAGAACATTTTGGGCACTTCTGAATAAGCAGTAATAAGTCATAATTCATTGAAAGAGTGTGTTAAACCTTTAACTCTTCTTTAAGACAGATTAAAATGTTGTCAGAATTTGATAAATTGAAAATTAAATTACAGCAGCTGTAATTAGGGTTCATGGAGGCCTGAGCAGATTTTCTCAAAGTACTTTGGTTTCCCCTGCCATTCATTCTGCCTTTGCTCCATAATCTCATCCCCATATTTACCTTCATCATTCAGCATATGTACTCCGTCGATTACACTGGGCAACAAAAAAATAATTTTTGAATGTTTCGAGCACTTCATGAGGCAATTCCTACTAATTTTGGGTTGAGAAAAACAAATATGACAATGAAAAATTTTTATTAGCTCTAGTTTCTATGATATACACAAGGTGGAAGTATTACATATTAACAGATTGAGAGAAAAGGATACATTTTAATTACATACATGCTAACAATGAAAGTGCATTTGATTTTTTTAACTGGTAATTACATGCTAAGAGTTCTAAATTGCTGGAAAAATACTTCGCAGATAGTTGTGTCTGAAGAGAATCATGTGGTGGCCTATTGACTTCGTCTTTTAGCTTGCCTCTTGTGATGGAGTTCTGCAGAATCCCTATACAAAGGCCAACAGTAATCCGCAAGCATTACTTCATTCCAACGGCCCTGATATCTTTGTTCCATAACAGAAATGTCCTGATGGAATCTCTCCCCGTGTTCATCACTAACAGCTCTACAACTAGGAGGGAAAAAGTCTAGGTGGGAGTGGAGAAAATGGATCTTAAGGGACATGTTGCATCGAAGGTTACGGTATTTTTGCAGGAGAACTGTCACCAAATGCTTGTAGTTTTCATCTCTTTTGTTGCCTAAAAATCCACGAACAACACCCTTGAAGGCTTCCCAAGCTTCCTTTTCTTTCCCCTCCAAAACTTGGTCAAATGCAGGATCCTTTACAAGTTCTCTTATTTGTGGTCTGACAAAAATGCCTTCCTTAACTTTTGCATCACTTAATTTCGAAAATTTCTCTCTGATGTACTTAAAGGCCCGTCCTTCTCGGTTCATGGCTTTGACAAAGTTTTTCATCAAACCCAGCTTGATATGCAGGGGTGGAAGAAGAACGTCTTTTGGGTCCACAAGAGGCTTGGCAGTCTTTACAAGAGGCGTCAGATTGCGTTTCTGTGAGGAAAATGTTATTTCACCACAAATATAACAAAAGTTATTCACCATATTTACACATTTTCGTGGCATTTTTACAAATTTTTCACTAAAAAAGCACTCGCGAACCAGAAATTTTGCATTAATTTGAGTAGAAACTACATGTAATTCACAGTCACAGCAACAGTATCTATGTTTATGACTTACAAACAGCTGAAGAGCATTTGTGTTTTGTTATTTGACAGGTGTGCCAACTTCCAAAAAAAATTCCCACAAATTTAAAATCTTCACTCTAAAAAATGAAATGTCACTTTATCTTCAAAACAAGAGCTAATCTATCATTTTTATGGTGATTTTTGAATTCAGCAGATGGAAATACATGTAAATTCACTATTTTTAAGCCCAAAACATTTTCATTGTTGCCCAGTGTTATCGGTGCTTGGTTACAAATAAACTGCACTACTGTATTCTGCTGACCATGTGAGGAACCAATTGTCTTACCAGCAAGCAAGTGGCATTAGAATTATACTACATTTATATTATTTATTTGTATCAGAATTAATTACAAAAGGATATTAATGTACTATATATGTTCAAATGAATTACTCTGAAGTCAATACTTCACTATATTTATAACATTGTATCGTTTAAATCATTTTCCTTTTTTTATTGATGCTAGTCAAGATGGATTTACTGCAAGAAATTTTACCCCAACTTGTCACTAATGCCAAGAAAATGTTATGATACTTTTTAAAATACTCTTTTATTTTATGTTCCTTTGACTGCATTGGTCTTATTGCAACATCTGTATATTGTGCACTTGGATACTCTAGGGATGAATGAAATGTATTTATTGATGGTGCAAACGAGCTTTGAGTACTTAGCGCTTTAATCGCCCTTTCATGGTAAGAAAAATGCTTGATCTAACCGGGAATCGAACCCAGGACATCAAACGCTACCACTAGTTCACGCAGGTAGTGTAATGCTTATCAAAGGGAATGCTACAGGTTCATTAATTGGATGAACAGTAAAAATATTAAGGATATTTCAGAAACTTTAGTGTTGGTATATATTTCAGAACTAACTAATATTACTGAATTATACAAATTCATTTGGTAAATAGTAATAATGTAGTCATTTTTAAAATTCTATAATTATATATTCTGCAATGAAAATAAATGATTGATTTTGTTTCCAGCAACACATAAATAATGTTTCCTTTATATTATCATAACATAATATTCAGTTTAGGATAGCAACACTTCCTAAAATTACAAAAGAATAACAACTCATATATATATATATATATATATATACACTTCCTAAATGACGAACCGTATCAACAATAGTTATGCACAGCTGGTAAAGGGCCTAACTCTTATAATCTAAGAGGTTTTAGTGGGCACTTTCCTTTTAGAAAGAAATATTTCCTGCACAGAGAGCAAGTGGCAACGATAAGAAAGGCAGCAAATATAAGATTACATAGAAAGTGAAACTGAAAGTAGTAAATTACAAAGATAGCTACTGCTAGAGAAGCACAGTAGAAAAGTTGCCAACTTAAACCTCAGAGACTTTACACCTAAATGGACAAACAGTTAATATCAGGGATGAGTCCTGCTCTTAGAGGAACAATACCGCAGTATTTGAAAACAAATGCCTAGTTATCCATGATTCTAGATTTATATTACAAAATGAACAATTCCTTTGAAAGTTCTTAAGCTACATAGAACGAAATTTTCCTATGGGAAATCTACGGGGATCGCAAGATTTGCCAGCTACTCAACCTGAATATTTCAATATAGAGTAATAAACTAAAAAATAAAGGTCTCCTGATATGCTTTCTTTTCAAAGAGTAATTACCAAGCTACTCAATGTTTGGAAGTAATAAATTCAAAAAAATATGAAACACACTTCACAGAATGAGGAAAATTAAGTAACTACAGATTAATTCTGACTTAAAGTTACCTATACTTACCGCTGAAGTAACGTGCATACTTGGGGAGGCCGCACACCGGCATGCATCAAGTCATATAAATTTGATCCCTTCTTGTTTCTTTAATGATTCAAGCCGCACAACGGGACAATACGCGCCTGCGTCAATTTTCTAATCCAATGAGACATTACCTCTTCGAGTGAAGATGACGTGTTTTATTTACAGGTGGTTGAAATTGCGCAACAGGAGAAAAAGAAAATGGGTCTATAATTTCAATTTGTCTTCTACTCAGCATGGTGCATAATTTTTAGCACCTGATTTATTAAAAGATCCTGCAAAGTTACAGTCCTATTATCGGATGTATCTAGAAACACACAATGAACTTCTGCAAAGGGTGTCTCAGCAACGGGGGATAATCAAAGTTGTAATGAGAATTGAGTGTGTAATGAGAGTATGAATGTGAAGTTGTAATATACCCAAATATACACTATTATCAGTATGATAATGTCTTTAACACTTGTGTAAACATAAACTTAATTAGAAAGAAAGGCTTGCCTTAAAAGTAACATGCACAGATAATTAGATGACAGATCTATTACTTAAGATAAGTTATAAGGTGTAGGTGGCTTTATGGTCACTATGTGTAGTAAATGGAAACACTTGCCTAAACATTAGATTATATAAAATGGCCTGCTAACTTGTTAAGCCAGGAAAGAGGGATGGGAAACGAACTAGGAGACTGTTGGTAGACCACTGTATTAAGCTTTTTCAATACATACTTTTCTACATGCGAGTTGATTGAGTTATTCAGTAGAAGCCCGGAGCACCTCGCCTTTCCTGTAAACAGGACTAAGTTCTTGTCCTCAAACTACATCTACTATCTACAAATTCATTCTCTCTTGTCTTAGGCCGCCATAGACATGCAGGGAATAAACTGTAGCACTAAAAATAAAACCATAAACTCCTTCAAGATCACATCTTTTGGCAGTGGCGAGTGTTACAAAGTGAATAATTACAGCTAGTCAGCAAGTTAATGTTACAATGACGCAATCCAAATAGTACTATTTACCTTATATATATATACATATATGTTTGTTTGTGTGTGTGTGTGTGTGTGTGTGTGTGTGTGTGTGTTAGAATGAAATGAATAAGCAACAGTATCAAGCCACATCCGCCAGAATTCTCTAATGACGCATAAAATTAAACTTTAGACCAAATACTAAAAAGAAAACAGATTTCAACTAAACAAAACTTGAAAATTACTAGATTTCCCATTAGCAACTAAAACATTAATTTTCCAACTAGACAGTCTTTCATAAGACCAAGTTTAGTTGGAAAATAACTAAACTGGCAATATAATGATGTATTGCTTGCAGGATTCGGATGTTATCTGCAAATTGCCGTGATACAAGACGCACAGAATATAGGCATGCTGAATCTCGTGAAACACATATGCAGTATGTTCATGACGTCATTGACATGATGCAAACCGGAGTGCGGGAGATATCGTATTTACATTGCTTTCCATCGAGCTCCATTTCTTTGCGTCCAGTTGCACGATCGATGTCTGTTGCACGACTTGAAAGGTTCCGGTGTGCGGCCGGTCTTGCACATCGAATTGCAATGGGTGGTGTCAAAAGGTCACCGCCTGGAATGCGAGGTTGTCAGCTTCTTGCTGGGCAATATTTAGAAAAAAATCTGCAACAAACTTAAAGAACTTGGTGAGCTAAAGCAACAAGAAAAACAACGATGATGATGATGATGATGGTGGTGGTGATGATGATGATGATATCACAACCAGGATTGGGTGAGTCAATAGTTTGTAGATACTTTAGAAGGAATTTAATTGCAAATTTATTCCTATATATTTCACGACTGAAGGTTTTCCTGGCTTCTACGACCATAATTAATCAGAAGTATTTTAATGAAGTATTATTATTATTATTATTATTATTATTATTATTATTATTATTATTATTATTGTTATAACCAAATTGGCCAGATATGTTTCAGATTTAGAAGAGAAATATTATTTTATATAAGTAACTATTTCTTGACAAATATCCCAAAAGTCTGTACGAACTTGGTCGTCTTTCCTTAGCTAAGAAGACAAAGAACCGATCCTCAAGGGTTTATAGGAGCCCTGCCATAAAAACTAAACATTAGATGCCGTTAGCTAGGGTGAGAAAAATCGTCCGAGGGAAACTTGAAAATGTCTTTTTGGGGAAGAGAAAATACGCAACTCAGACAAAGATTAAGGCATATTTGTTGAATAAAAGGGACACTAGCGGAGATTCAAGAAACAAAATGATCAAACATTCGATCGCGGAAAAACGCCACCCCCCACCAAGCGGAAAAATAGCGCGAAATCATCCGTCTATAAGGAAATATCGCGAACCACGTGATTGCTATTTAACCTATGGAGCACGCAGAAAACAAATAATAACATCGCGATAGTTTAAATCTGAGAGACCGAACGCGTGGGGCGACCGACCACCGGAACATTTATAAAAATCATGAAAGAATCAAAGCTCCGGCAGTTAAGGCAGTCAATTCAGTTCGAGCATTCAGTTCAGACATTCAGCTCAGTTCATTTCAAGTGCCACTCAGTGTTAGTATTTAATTCGAGAACCATTTCTTCTACATTCCACCTCACAAACCGATCCTCCCTGGTGAAATTCAGCACTTGTTTGGTTCCCCCATGGTCACCATAGCCATGGGGGACTACAATGCTAAACGTATAAACTGGAACTCTACTGGAGCCCAGTTCACTTCATACCACGTCAGTGTTAGTATTTAATTCGAGAACCATTTCTTCTACATTCCACCTCACAAATCGATCCTCCCTGGGAAATTCAGCACTTATTTGGTTCCTCCACGGCCACCATAGCCATGGGGGACTACAATGCCAAACGTATAAACTGGAACTCTACTGTAAACACACACCGCGGCATGGTGCTTTATAAATTCATCACAGACCATGGTCAAGCAGTGCTCTCCCCTCCCCCACCATGACCTATGGAAACAGAAGCCGTCCCGATTGTTATCCTGTCCAACGTACGAAGGTAGCCACACCTTTTCATCCTCCCAAAGCTATATTCCGACCACCATCCGGTTCTGCTCCTATTTCACACACGTCCCAAGTTGAAATTCCCCCGCACTACCCCAAACCCCCGTCGAACAAACTGGAAATCTTTCTCAGCTCTGCTGACCCGATATACACCACAGCCCACGCCATGCTCCACTACAGCTGAGGCCGAAGCGCAAACCACCTTGCCCACAATCGCCCTACAGCACTCCACCCCTCCGGATGAAAACAGGCGATGGCAAACAACTCTTTCCCACTCTATCAGACAGCTGATCGCCGAAAAGACTTCGATTCCAACACTCAAGCTGTCCTCAGCACAGGCGAGAATATGATCTACAACATATATTAAAATGGAAATTTGCGATCTGCTAATGAAGAGTAGGAAAGACGCCTATGCGAACTGGACACTAAGGACATATCATTGTGGTGCATGCCCAAAGCGCTGTTGCGTCTTCCAGCGCAAAGTAAGCCGCTCGTTACCGGTCAGAAGATAGCACAGTCCGTCAGGGAGAAGGTGGAGTTGATGACAAAACACCTGGAGGCGACATTCTACCCCGTAGATACACCCAACAAGGACCATATGCACCAGGTCTGTGGAGAAATACAAAAATTTCTAGAGGTTCCGTTCGTGAGGGAAGCTATTGTATGCACTAACCCAGCCGAGCAACATCTCCAATCTGCGCCAGTATACAGGGCATCTTGTCACGACGGCATAGCACACGCCGCATTGAAAGCTCTCCCACCAGCTTGGATGAAACTGCTAGTCCACCTATTTAATAGCTTACTCACACTCGGCTACTTCCCGAACGCGTGGAAACATGCAAAGATTATCACCTTACCGAAACCTGGCAAAGACAGCAAGTACCCTGGAAACGATAGGCCCATCATCCTGCTACCTGCAGTAAGCTATTCGAGAAAGTGGTGCTAGCCCGAAAGTACTAGATCTCCACAGCGTGCTCAGACCGGAGCAATTTGAATTTCGGCGCCAACACGCCACCACCCACCGGCTACTCCGCACCACGGTCGAAATAATTCCAGGTTTCAACAATCGACACTTTGTCCCAGCGTTGTTTTTAGATATCATGCGGGCCTTTGACACTGTCTGGCACGAGGGTGTCCTGCACCGACTAATTCAATACCCCCCCCCCATATATCATTCATTTCATTTCCTCCTACCTTAATAAAAGAACTTTCACCGTCTCCGTTGAAAAATATCATGTTCATAGCCAGGCCTATACGTGCAGGAGTCCCTCAAGGCAGTGTCCTCGGCCCGGTGCTAGTCTTAACTTACATAAATACCTTGCCATCCTACTCCGGCTGCTCCCTCTATCTACATGCTGATGAGACAGTAATCACAACCAGCTCTACGAAACACTACACGGCAGTAAAAAGACTGCAAGTATATGCAGACCTACTAACATGGTTTAGAACCTGCCGGCTGGCTGTAAACAATAAGTCACAGGCCGTCATATTTACCAGACGTCACCATCAGGACGTGCCTGAACTAAGAATTGCCGGAGGCCACATCTTGTTACTACTTGCGCGGATACAAAAACGGAGCCGCTTGTGCGTGTTTCTGTATTTTACGTTTTTGTACTGTTTGTGTCATCAAGATACAATATGTATTTAACTCGTGTTTTGTGTGCAATAAACAGTAGAGTATAATTACACGCAGAGAAGGGCGCACGTGCCCTTCTTGGAAGTAAGGCGTCCCTACGCTGTACCCTCTCTGCAACAACCATGAGGTGCAAGCCCGGACAACGCAAATGGGACGAGTTAGCTCCCAATTGTTAATTCTCCTAGTTCGTCCTGCCAGCTTGGAGCGCTAGCATAACAAATTGGCTGGAGAAAAAACTATAGCCAACACAACATTTTATATTCAATTATTTATAATGATTTTATTGTTTGACGTTTTTAAAATGAAGCTATTATAACACAGGTACTTTCTTTTTATGTAATTTTTAGCCTTTCTTATACTTGTATTTAAGGTATTATCATGAAAAGAGCCTATTATTCCAGATATTGTTATATGGTTGGCAACGCCAACTTTAACTCTTCAATCAAAGAACGAGAACCATTTCACCGAATTAAATTCATTTTTATAAGACCCGAAGAAGAATTGATTGTTTAATTCTTGGTGAGTATAACTGAGCCACATTATTTGAAAACGGTTGTAGAATAGTTAAATTCGAAATACTAACAACCACAATAGTTAAATTCGAAATACTAACAACCATAATGTGTAGCCGAACTCATATTTTAAAACTGTAAGTTCTATTTCTTACACAAGTATATTAATTTTTCAATTTAGATCATGGCGAATATGAAGTGCTGCGTACCTGGCTGTTCAACCTAGGGCTGGAGGAACCAGGCAGATGATTCAAAGCTATCTTTTCATCGCCTACTAGCACATGAGGGAAAGTATGGCAATGTGGTCATTGCACAATTGAAAATGTATTATGTACGTTCTACCCCAACTAAATAAATATTCTAGGACTTTAATAAAAGTGTATTGAACAAGATGATTCATGCTTTATAGTACGTAGTAATGCCAGATTTCCATTAAACGTTTTTAGTGAAGTACTGAATAAAGCTTATATACGGTAATGTTTTTATTTTAGGCACAGACAATGGTTCTATTATAGATGCAACGTAGCTACATATGCCAAAGAAGGACGTAGATAAATTACGAGTATGTGGGCTGCACTTCCCTCAAGATAAATGTTCCTAGCAAAAGATTAACTCCTAATGCAATCCCTAGCATTAATCTTGCTAATCTGTTGCCATTTCTTTTGAATGCAATTTCTGTTTCAGATACACTTTAAAGGCCATCAACGTCGTAAGCATCTTATCTATGCCTTGATTCTATTCTAGCTACTCCTATCACTGATTTCCTTTCAGAGGTTCCAACTAATGTTTTCGTTACAGATAATCCTACAGAGTCACCCACCTCAACATAGGGCGAACAAGAAGAGACAGCTGCAGGCGTTTGTAAAGCAGCTGGAACTACGCCGAGAAGATATAACTCCAAAGAAGAGCAAAGTCCTGAATTCTGCTCGCCGAACAGTTAAGAATTACGATTGCATTAGAAGGCGTGTGCGGTCTACCCATCGAAAGACGAAGAAGTTGTTGAAAATAACAGATTGTTTTTTTTATATAAACAGAATGCCATTTTACCTGTAGCAGCAGCCCTAGCCTGTGGAGATACAAGGAACAGATTTTTAAGACCCAGAAATCGTTGATGGATCAGGAGGGAGAATCTGTTAGCTCTTGCATCATATAAGCATAGTCCTAAGGCATATACATTTTTAAGTTCCTTAAGTGTTCTTCCTTGTAGTCAGTCATCTTTGAGTCATTTATTGTGTTCTGTTCCTTTCCATGTAGGTATCAATGAAAGAGTGGTTCTACGCCTTGGCCAATCCCCTCAGGGGCCCAATTATTTATGGGTACGGGGCGTAGCGACCCCGAGGCACCCGAGCTGCTCCCATAGGTCAGCGCTCTGCGCGTTTGACTCCTTTTTATTTCGCCTATTTTATTATTTTATTTGTCCTACTTCCCTGTTCTTCGTCTGATGGGTGCCCCCGTGTTTGACACGGTAAAATGTGACTGGGTAACGGCGTAACCCCCAGCACAAGGTTATCATGTAGGGCGGGAGCGTATCCCCAGGTAAAGGCCAGGCCCGGGGAAGGGCCATTGCATGAGCTGTTCACTTCCTGCAGGCGATTGAGTCCCTTCGTCAACCCACAGGAAGGTGTGACCCTGAGGTTACTTTGTTCAGGCCAGGGCCAGTAACCTAAGCCGGGGTGGCGCCCAGGAAGCAGCCTGCCATCGGAGAGTTGCAATGGTGGACGATTAAATCGCTATGGTATTGGAAAAACAATCCTATACATTTTAAACGTAACAGAGTTGACGTAAAAGAAGTATGCGAGAAGTGCTTCCCTCGATACTTGGTTATTAGTCGTACAGAAAATAGTCAGTCGTTTACGAACGTAAATCCATTTAAAATTCAGAAGGGCATTGATGCCATAGCTGGACCCGTTAAGTCCTGTACCCGTCTACGTAACGGATCACTTTTGGTGGAGACACTTGGCCTGTCTCAAAGCAACTCATTGCTCAAGGCGACGCTACTCCACGGTTATCCCATCCGTGTTGAGAAACATAAGACAATGAATTCGTCGCGAGGAGTTGTTACCACCAATGTTCTACACGGAATGTCCGACCTGGAAATCCAGGGTTGTCTGGAAGACCAAGGGGTCACCTCTGTTAATCGCGTACAGGCAAGGAAAGAGAGGGAATTACAGCCGACCCGGACTCCTTTCCTCACGTTTGACAGGGTCGAATTGCCGCAGAGGATAAAGGCGGGCTATGAGTTGATAGAAATGCGCCCATATATCCCGAGCCCGTTGCGATGTTTTCAATGTCAACGTTTTGGACACACTTGCATATCCTGCAAGATGCCGTTTCCATCTGTGCAACCTGAGGTCAAGCAAGTCACGAGGGAGTATGTCCATGCGCTCCTGTCTGCGTTAACTGCCGCGGCGACCATCCAGCCTCGTCCCGCGACTGCCCTCGTTTTAGAGAGGAGCGCTGTATTCAGGAGATCCGGGTGAAGGAAAAACTCTCCTTTACTGAAGCCCGGAAGCGATTTCAATCTGGCTAACCTGTCGTGCCTAAGACCGGCACCTACAGCGCAGCAGCTTCTTTTGCGGTGAAGAAGTGCGACAGCAGTACGCAGACTTGCGACCTTGTATTTACACGGGTCCCTACAACGCCCTGTTATCCAAAGCGTAGTACCGAGAAACCAAAGCCTATTGTTTTTAATGCACCTGAAATAAAGTTCAAGACCAGCTACACGAGAACCGATTTTATGAAGACGTCAACTCCTGTGGAGAAGAAAAAGAGCCCTTCTCCTCCTCGGAGGTCCCGCTCCCACGATGGGAGCAAAACCCGCTGGGCGGTCGCCGTCACTGCCCTTATCTACCTCCAACCGATTCCAGGTGCTGGAATCGGTGGATTCCTCTCAGCGGGAGAGCCCTCCCTCTGAGGACGTCATGGAGCTGGATGGGCCTGCTCCAGGCAAACCACCGAGCCCCACGCGACGAAAGAAAGGACGTTTGATCCGTCCTGGGCCTAGCAAAAAGTGAGGTGGTAGATCTTTTAACTTATTTTTTTTAATTTTAAAAATGGCTATCCTTTCGTGGAACGTGCGTGGTATCCGTAGTCGAAGACCTGACCTCGAATTAATTTTACGCTCTACTGACTGTTCGCTAGTGTGTCTCCAAGAGACCAAACTTCGCCCACAGGATTCTTTTAATTTACGCGGTTACTCTACGGTGAGATTTGATCTCTATCCCGAAGATGGCACTCCTGCTCACGGCGGAGTTTTAATTTTAATTCGCAATGAAGTGTACCGTACTTCACTTACAGCTCCAGACTCCTTTACAAGCTTCTGCAGCTACCGTTCACTTCTCTGGCCTCAGTTTTTCAATCTGCAGTGTTTACTTGTCTCCGTCTGGTACAGTCACCATGGCTGATCTGGAGAATCTTCTATCTCAGCTACCACTCCCTGTCCTACTTTTGGGGGATTTCAATGCACAGCATCCCTATGGGGTTCCACCTCGGAGTGTGCAAGGGGTAGCCTTTTAGCCGACTTTCTGGATGGTCACAATATTGTACTGCTCAATACTGGTCAACCTACATATATTTCAGACAATACTCAGAGTTTTTCACACTTGGACTTATCCTTTTGTTCTGTCTCACTATCTGTACATTTCACTTGGAATGTCCTCTCTGATTCCTACTCTAGTGACCACTTTCCGTGTCAGATTCATATACTCTCTTCAAACGCACATTCATAGCGCGCGCCAAAATGGCTCAATGAAAAGGCGAATTGGCCTCTCTTTCGATCTATGGCCGAATTTTCGGGGTGGAATTTCCATCTATCGACGTCGTGATCGAGCACCTCCGTACGGTCATCATCACAGCCGCAGATTAGGCTATTCCCCGGTCGTCTTGTCACCCCAGACGCTTACCGGTTCCCTGGTGGACCGATGAATGCCGGGATGCTTTGCGTGCACGCTGAGGTGCTCTCCGATTTTTTCGTCTCCACCCTGCTTCAGCAAATATGATTCGCTATAAACAACTGCGCGCCAAATGCCGTCGAGTCATTAAGGATAGCAAAAAGGCTTGTTGGATTGCTTTAACCTCGTCTTTTAACCGCACAACGCCTTCATCCGTAGTTTGGGAACGACTACGCCGCGTTGCGGGCAAACCTAGGTTTATGCCCATACCCGGTCTTAGGATTTTAAATCGGGTGTCCACTACTCCGATTGATGTCGCAAATATTTTAGGACGTACTTTCGCCTGATGTTTCAAGCTCGGCCAACTATCCTGCTGCTTTTCGCACGATTAAAGAGCAGGTCGAGCCGAAGGGCTTCTGTTTTGCCTCCGACCATCCGGAATGCTACAATGTCCCCTTTACCTCCAGGGAATTGGAGCATGCCCTTACGAACTCTCGACACTGTGCAGCAGGGCCAGATGGTATTCATTTTGCTATGTTGCAGCATTTGTCAGCGAAAGGCAAAGCTTTTTTATTACGCACTTTTAATTTTATTTGGTGTGATGGCACATTTCTTGGCGGTTGGCGACCATAATTCCTATACCTAAGCCTGGAAAGGACCCCCATTTTCCTTCCAGTATTCGTCCGATTTCTCTCACCAGCTGCGTCTGCAAGGTGATGGAACGCATGATTAACGGGAGGCTTATGTGGTGGTTGGAGTCGAGGCATCTATTGACAAACGCTCGGTGCGGTTTTCGTCGTCACCGTTCCTCTGTCGACCATCTTGTGTCTATTTCAGCCCACACAATGGACGGTTTTATTCGGAAGTGCCAAACGGTTGTGTTTTTTGATTTGGAGAAAGCGCATGATACCTGCTGGAGAGGCGGCATCCTCCAAACGTTTCACGATTGGAACGTACGTGGGCGTATGTCTGTTTTTATTCAGGAATTTATTAAGGACCGGGTTTTTAATGTTCGCGTGGGATCAGTTTTATCATCTAGTTTTATTCAAGAGAACGGTGTACCTCAGGGCTCGGTACTGAGTTGCACACTGTTTGCCATTGCTATTAACTGTATCACTGAGTGTTTACCGCCAGGAATACAATCGTTGTTGTTTGTAGACGATTTTGCCATCTATCTTCCTCTCGTAGAACTTGTCTCTCGGAACGCCGCCTCCAATGCTGTCTCGACCGCCTTTACGCTTGGAGTGTGTCTCAAGGGTTCCGTTTCTCTGCAGAGAAGACCGTCTGCATGAACTTCTGGCGCCACAAGGAGTATCCTCCACCTTCGCTCCATCTTGGCCCAGACGATCTCCTTTTCGCAGATAAGTTAGGTTCCTTGGCTTGGTTTTGCAGAGGAAATTATGCTGGTCATCGCATATAGCACAACTCAGAGGCAAGTGTGAACGTTCTCTTTGTATTTTACGTGTTTTAAGTGGCACATCTTGGGGAGCTGACCGGACTGTTCTTTTACGTTTTTATCGCTCTATCATCCGACCAAAACTGGATTATGGCTGTGTGGTTTACGGCTCCGCGCGACCTTCTTTGCTTCGTCGCCTTAACCCGATTCATCACCGGGGTATCCGTGTTGCCATTGGAGCATTCCCACCAGTTCTGTGTTAAGCTTATGTGCGGAGTCTGGAGAACCTCCGTTGTTTTATCGTCGGGATGTTTTACTTTCTGCGTATGGTTGTCGGCTAGCTGCGCAACCTCGTCATCCCACGAACGAGCCGTTTTTTAATGTGTCTTTGGATAGTTTTTATGCTGCTCGGTCTTTTACTCCTAAGCCTGGTGGCTTTCGTTTTCAGGAGATTTTACGGACGTTGGACGATGAGTTGCCTGCTTTGTTCTTAGCCGGGGAAACTTCTTCTCCCCCTTGGCTTTTAGCGGAGCCCGCGTTCATCTTGGGCTTACGTCCTGTCCAAAATCTTCGACCGCAGCACCCATTATTCGTAGTGTTTTTAGCGAGATTGTCTCTTCTTTTAATGGCTGGAATTTTATCTTTACCGACGGCTCGAAATCTGACACAGGAGTTGGATGTGCTTTTGTTTTTAATGGAGCAAGTTTTACCTATGATCTTAACGTTGCGACATCTATTTTTATGGCGGGGCTTTATGCTATTTATCGGGCGATTTTATTTATTTCTGATCACGGACTTGGGAATACTGTTATTTGTTCCGACTCTTTGAGTGCAATTTTAAGTTTTAGAAATCTGCACAACCACCACCCTCTTATATAGCAGGTCCAGGATATAGTGTTAACTCTTTTCGACGCTGGCATCAGGGTGACACTATTGTGGGTACCTGGACATGTGGGACTCACAGGTAATGAGGCCGCAGATGTCGCAGGTAAATCCGCTCTTTTAGACCCTGCTGAGGACGAGCAACGTTTTTATTTTGGCGATTTTAACCATTTATTACGTAGAGGTATTTTCTCGTGCTGGCGCGATGATTGGGATTTAATACCCGTAAATCATCCCCTTTTAACTGGTCGACTTCTTCTCGCGCTGTTCGTCGCGAAGAAGTAATTTTACCTCGTCTTAGAATTGGGCATTGCCGTTTTAGTCACTCTCACCTTTTTAATGATCAACCCGCTCCTGCTTGCCCTCACTGTGACCACCCCTTTACAGTGCATCACATTTTACTTGATTTTCATCATTTGGCAGCTTCTAGACTTTCCTTGGGTTTGCCCTCGTGCATTGCGGCGATGCTTGCAGATGATGTGGTTGCTGTTGAGCGAGTGCTCCGGTTTATCCGTGATTGTGGTTTTTGGAGCAAGGTGTGAGGTTTTATCTTTTTACCATGGACGGCATTTTAGACTATTTTAGGATTATTGTTATTTCAGCTTTTGCGGAATCCTTTTAGTACAGTCTATATTGTTGTTTTGCATATTGCCATGTTGTTTGTTTTGGGATTTTGACATTACCGTTTTAGACCGTTATAAGGAAGTTTGTTTTTACAGCTCTTGCTTGCGCTTTATCTCCAGTCTCTACCCTTTGTTAACCATATTGCCCTTGTTTTGTTTTGGGGGTTTTACTGTCCAACTTTGGGCTATTAGAATTCTTTTGTTTTTCCGCTCTTGCGGCTGAGTTTTACTACCCGCTATTTGTTTGTTGACAAGTTTACCCTTGTTATTTTTTGGGGGGGGGTTATGATTACCTTTTGGCCCATTACAAACTGTTGTGTTTTCAGCTCTTGCAGCCCCTCAGGGGCCCAATTTATTGGGTACGGGGCGTAGCGACCCCGAGGCACCCGAGCTGCTCCCTCAGGTCCGCGCTCAGCGCGTTTGACTCCTTTTTATTTCGCCTCTTTTATTGTTTTATTAGTCCTACTTCCCTGTTCTTTGTCTGATGGGTGCCCCCGTGTTTGACGCGGTAAAATGTGACTGGGTAACGGCGTAACTCCCAGCACAGGGTTATCATGTAGGACGGGAGCGTATCCCCTGGTAAAGGCCAGGCCCGGGGAAGGGCCATTGCATGAGCTGTAGTCTTCCTGCAGGCGATTGGGTCCCTTCGTCAGCCCACAGGAAGGTGTGACCCTGAGGTTACTTTGTTCAGGCCAGAGCCAGTAACCTAAGCCGGGGTGGCGCCCAGGAAGCAGCCCGCCATCGGAGACGGTTGCAATGGTGGAGGAATAAATCGCTATGGTACTGGAAAATAATCCTTTACATTTTAAACGTAAAAGAGTTGACGTAAAAGAAGTATGCGAGAAGTCTTTCCCTCGATACTTGGTCATTAGTCGAACTGAAGAGAGTCAGTCGTTTACGACCGTAAATCCATTTAAAATTCAGAAGGGCATTGATGCCATAGCTGGACCCGTTAAGTCCTGTACCCGTCTACGCAACGGATCACTTTTGGTGGAGACACAAGGCCTGTCTCAAAGCAACTCGTTGCTCAAGGCGACGCTACTCCACGGATATCCCGTCCGTGTCGAGAAACATAAGACCATGAATTCGTCGCGAGGAGTTGTCACCACAAATGTTCTAGACGGAATGTCCGACCCGGAAATCCAGAGCTGTCTGGAAGACCAAGGGGTCACCTCAGTATATCGTGTGCAGGCAAGGAAAGAGGGGGAATTACAGCCGACCCGGACTCTTTTCCTCACATTCGACAGGGTCGATTTGCCGCAGAGGATCAAGGCGGGCTACGAGGTGATAGAAGTGCGCCCGTATATTCCGAGCCCGTTGCGATGTTTCCAGTGTCAGCGTTTTGGACACACTCGCATATCATGTAAAACTGCCGTATCCATCTGTGCAACCTGCGGTCAAGCAAGTCACGAGGGAGCATGCCCATCCGCTCCTGTCTGCGTCAACTGCCGCGGTGAACATCCTGCCTCGTCCCGCGATTGCCCTCGTTTTCGAGAGGAGCGCTGTATCCAGGAGATACGGGTGAAGGAAAAACTCTCCTTTACTGAAGCCCGGAAGCGATTCCAGTCTCGCCAACCTGTCGTGCCTAAGACCGGCACCTACAGCGCAGCAGCTTCTTTTGCGCCCAAGAAGTGCGATAGCAGTACGCAGACCTGCGATCTTGTTTTTACACGGGTCGAAACTACTCCTAGTTCTCCAAAGCGCTCTACCGTGAAGCCCAAAGCGGTTGTTTTTAATGCCCCTGAAATCAAGTTCAGGACGAGTTTTACGAGAACGGATTTTTTAAAGTCGTCAACTCAGGTAGAGCAGAAAAAGAGCCCTTCTCCTCCTCGGAGGTCACGCTCCCATGATGGGAGCAAACCCGCTAGGCGGTCGCCGTCGCCGCCTATATCTACATCCAACCGATTCCAGGCGTTGGAATCGGTGGATGCTTCTCAGCGGGAGAGCCCTCCCTCTGAGGAGGTGATGGAGCAGGATGTGCCTGCTCCTTCAAAACCACCGAGTCCCACGCGACTGAAAAAAGGACGTTTGTTTCGCCCTGCACCGTCCAAAAAGTAAGGTGGTAAATTTTTAGCTTCTTTTATCTAATTTTAACAATGGCTATCCTTTCGTGGAATGTGCGTGGTCTCCGTAGTCGCAGACCTGACCTCGAGTTAATTTTACGTTCTACTGACCCTTTGCTGGTATGTCTCCAAGAGACTAAGCTTCGCCCAAGCGATTCTTTTAATTTACGCGGTTACTCTTCGGTGAGATTTGATCTCCCTCCCGAAGATGGCACTCCCGCTCACGGCGGAGTTTTATTTTTAATTCGCAATAACGTGTACAGCACCTCACTACAGCTCCAGACTCCTTTACAAGCTGCCGCAGCTACAGTTCACTTTTCTGGCCTTAGTTTTTCTGTCTGCAATGTTTATTTACCTCCGTCCGGAACCATCACCACAGTTGACCTGGACGATCTTTTGTCTCAGCTACCACCCCCTGTTCTTCTTTTGGGGGATTTCAATGCACACCACCCCCTTTGGGGTTCCACCACGGAGTGTGCAAGAGGTAACCTCTTAGCTGACTTTTTGCTGATTCACAATCTTATACTTCTCAACACTGGTCAACCTACTTTTCTCTCTGACAGCACTCATAGCTTATCGCACTTGGACTTATCCATTTGTTCTGCCTCTCTTGCTGTACATTTCACCTGGAACGTCCTCTCCGACACATATTCCAGTGACCACTTTCCGTGTCAGATCCATGTACTCTCTCCGAACGCACATTCACAGCGCACGCCAAAATGGCTCATTGATAAGGCGAATTGGACTCTCTATCGATCTTTGGCCGAATTTTCAGGGTGTGACTTTCCATCTATCGACGTCGCGATCGAGCACCTCCGTACTGTCATCATAACAGCCGCAGATAAGGCTATTCCCCGGTCGTCTTGTCACCCCAGACGCATACCGGTTCCTTGGTGGAACGATGAATGCCGGGATGCATTGCGTGCACGCCGAGGTGCTCTACGAGTTTTTCGTCGCCACCCTACTTCAGCAAATATGATCTGCTACAAACAACTTCGCGCCAAATGCCGCCGAGTCATTAAGGATAGCAAAAAGGCCTCTTGGATTTCTTTTACCTCTTCTTTTAACCGCACAACGCCTTCATCCGTAGTTTGGGAACGGCTACGCCGCGTTGCTGGCAAACCAAGGTTTACACCTATACCCGGTCTTAGGATTTTAAATCGAGTGCTCACCACTCCGATTGACGTCTCCAATGTTTTAGGGCGAACCTTCGCTGATGTTTCTAGTTCCGCCAATTACCCGACTACATTTCGCGCATTAAGGGAGCAGGTTGAGAGGAAAGGTTTCTCGTTTGCCTCCGACCATCAGGAGAGCTACAACGTTCCTTTTACCGCCAGGGAACTGGAGCATGCCCTTTCCACCTCTCGACATTGCGCACCGGGACCTGACGACATTCATGTTGCCATGTTGCAGCGTTTACCAGCAGAAGGCAAAGCATTTTTATTACGCACTTTTAATTTTATTTGGTGTAACGGCACATTTCCTTGCGCTTGGCGATTGGACACCGTCATTCCCACACCTAAGCCTGGAAAGGACCCCCATCTTCCTTCCAGTTACCGTCCGATTTCCCTCACCAGCTGCGTTTGCAAGGTGTTGGAACGCATGATTAACGGACGGCTCATGTGGTGGTTGGAGTCGAGGCAATTATTAACGAACGCCCAGTGTGGTTTCCGGCGTCATCGTTCCTCAGTCGACCATCTGGTGTCTTTAACTACCCATGTAATGGACGGTTTTGTGCGCAAGTGTCAAACGGTTGCTGTATTTTTCGACCTGGAGAAAGCGTACGATACTTGCTGGAGAGGCGGTATCCTCCGAACGCTTCACGATTGGAACATACGTGGGCGTATGTCTGTTTTTATTCAGGAATTTATGAAGGACCGGGTTTTTAATGTTCGCGTGGGACCAGTTTTATCATCTAATTTTATTCAAGAGAACGGCGTACCTCAGGGCTCGGTACTTAGTTGCACACTATTTGCCATTGCGATTAACTCTATCACCGAGTGTTTACCGCCAGGAATACAATCGTCGTTATTTGTGGACGATTTTGCCATCTATCTTTCCTCTCGGAGAACCTGTCTCTTGGAACGCCGCCTCCAATGCTGTCTCGACCGCCTTCACGCTTGGAGTGTTTCTCACGGGTTCCGTTTCTCCGCAGAGAAGACCGTCTGCATGAACTTCTGGCGCCACAAGGAGTATCCTCCACCTTCACTCCATCTTGGCCCAGACGCACTTTCTTTCGCAGACGAAGTTAGGTTCCTTGGCTTGGTGTTCGATAGGAAATTATGCTGGTCATCGCATATAGCGCAACTAAAAGGCAAGTGTGAACGTTCTCTTTGCATTTTACGTGTTTTATGTGGCACATCTTGGGGAGCTGACCGGACTGTACTTTTACGTTTTTACCGATCTCTTATCCGATTGAAACTGGATTATGGCTGTGTGGTTTATGGCTCTGCGCGGCCTTCTGTTCTGCGCCGCCTGAACCCGATTCATCACCGGGGTATCCGTGTTGCCATTGGGGCATTCCCCACCAGTCCTGTGTTGAGTTTATGTGCGGAGTCTGGAGAACCTCCGTTGTTTTATCGTAGGGATGTTTTACTAGCTGCGTACGGTTGTCGCTTAGCTGCGCAACCTCGTCATCCCACGAATGGGCCGTTTTTTAATGTGTCTTTTGATTGTTTTTATGCTGCTCGGTCTTTTACTCCTAAGCCCGCTGGCTTTCGTTTTCGGGAGTTTTTGCGGACGTTGGACATGGAGTTACCTGCTTTTTTCTTAGCCGGGGAAACTTCTTCTCCCCCCTGGATTTTAGTAGAGGCCCCCGTTCATCTCGGGCTCACGTCCTGTCCAAAATCTTCGACCGCAGCACATATTATTCGTTGTTGTTTTAGCGAGGTCAAATCCTCTTTTAATGGCTGGAATTTTATATATACCGACGGCTCAAAATCTGACACAGGTGTAGGATGTGCTTTTGTTTTTAATGGGGCTAGTTTTACGTATGGTCTTAACGTTGCAACATCTATTTTTATGGCGGAGCTTTATGCTATCTATCGGGCGGTTTTATTTATTTCTGATCACGGGCTGGGGAACAGTGTTATATGTTCCGACTCTTTGAGTGCTATTTTAAGTTTTAAACAGCTGTACAATCACCACCCTCTTGTACAGATGGTCCAGAATGTAGTTTTAACCCTTTTCGACGCTGGCGTCAGGGTAACACTGCTATGGGTGCCTGGACACGTCGGACTCCCAGGTAATGAGGCCGCAGATGTTGCAGCAAAATCCGCTCTTTTAGACCCTGCTGAGTACGAGCAGCGTTTTTATTTCGGGGATTTTATACATTCGTTACGTAGAGCCATTTTTTCGCGCTGGCCTGAGGAGTGGGAATTACTCCCAAATAATAAGCTCCGTGAAATTAAATCCGCCCCTTTTAACTGGTCGACTTCTTCTCGCGGTGTTCGTCGCGAAGAAGTAATTTTAGCTCGTCTTAGAATTGGGCATTGCCGTTTTAGTCATTCTCACCTTTTTAATGGTCAACCCGCTCCAGCTTGCCCTCACTGTGACCACCCCTTTACAGTGCGTCACATTTTAATTGATTGTCTTCATCTGACAGCTTTTAGAAATAGCTTAGGTTTGCCGTCCTCTATTGAGGAATTACTAGCAGATGATGTGGTTGCTGTTGAGCGTGTGCTCCGTTTTATCCGTGTTTGTGGTTTTTGGAGCACGGTGTGAGGTTTTATCTTTTACCATTGACGGCTTTTTTAGACTCTTTTAAGACTGTTGTTTTTTCAGCTTTTGCTGAATTTTGTTAACTAGTCTTAAATTGTTGTTTTGCTTTTTACCCCTGTTATTTGTTTTGGGGTTTTATTGTTACCATTGTAATCTTTTATAAGACTGGTTGGTTTTCAGCTCTTGCTGATTAGTTTTGATACCGGTCTTTGTTTGTTGACCTGTGTTTGCTTTGTGCTTTTATTGGCACGTTATTAGTCCATTACAGGACTGTTGTGGTTTTCCGCTCTTGCGGCTGTGTTTTAGTAACACCCTAATGTTTGTGGCGCCTTATACCCTTGTTATTTGTTTTTGGGTATAAGTTTTATTGCACAAGTACTATTGTCCGTTCGTTATGCGCAGGATTTGCGTTCTTTATTTATTTTTATATTTGACACAGTACTTGATGTGTTTGGGCGCTAATGACCCTAGCAGTTTTGCGCCCTTAAGCAATAATCATCATCATCAGCTCTTGCAGCTGAGTTTTTAGTAACGGTCTAGTTTATTACCCTTGTTATTTGTTTTGAGGTTTATATTTTAATGCCTACAGGGCTACTTTGTTCATTTTCTACACAGATTTGGGTAGATTACTATTTATTTAATTCTGGTGCATTTTTTAGTGTGTTTGGGCGCTAATGACCTTCGATGTTGTCCGCCCCTTTAACCATAATCATCATCACCTTGGCCAACAAGTACAGAAGATGAACACTCTACAGAAAGGCAACGAATACTGTGCGTTATACTTCGATGAGATGTCATCAAGATTTGGTTTTTATTACAGGAATGAGCTACATCGAGTGAAAGGTTTTGAAGATTATGGGCATTTAGGCAGAACAAAACGGCCTGCTGATCATGTTTTGGTTTTTATGGCACGGGGTCTGAAGAAGCAGTGGAAGCAGCCTGTATCATATTATTTCTGCCATTCTACTACACCCATAGATATTTTAGAGCAGTTAGTTGTTTATGTTATTCTCTTTTTATCTGTAGGAATTGTTGTGAAGGCTGTAGTGTGCGATCAAGGAGGCACAAAACGTTCAGTTTTGAAGAATTTAGTTGTGTCTCACCCTTCAAATACTAATGAAAAATTTGTGTTTCAGATGAGCGAAGAAAAAATAGTTGCGATATTTAATGTGCGTCTTTTAAAGAGCATCCGTAATAATTTTTGTAAGTATAAAGTCATTACAGAGAATGGAGAGGCAAAGTGGGATCATCTGAGAAGTATATATGATTTTAATGCTTTATATAGTTTAGCTTCTAAAATTACAGAACCACACATTGAACCCAAAGGTAAAGATAAGACGAGAGTATACCGGGCTACCCAGACATTCAGCAGGACTTATTACAGTGGAATTTCTGTTTTAGCTGATTAAGTGTCCAGAAATTACGCCTTCAGAGGGAAGAAACACTGCATTGTTTTTTATTTATAAATAATCTCTTTGACAGCCTCAAAAGATTTTGCACCAGCCCATAATCCTTTGAACTTACAGTTCTGGAAAGATGCCATCCGTCATTTAAATAATTTAAAGTTTGTTGATTGTGTTTCAGGTAAAGTCGTTAGATCTCCCTCCCAGGATGGATGGATTATAACAATTAATGCAGCGCTGTATCTGTGGGAGCAGCTGCAGAACAAAGGATTTTCTTATTTACAACTTAGATCTGTTAAGCATGGACTGGAAAATTGGTTTGCATTAATTCGGCAAGTTGGGAGTGATAATAGTAATCCTACATGTGCTCTGTTTTGTTCAGCGATTAAAACTAGTGTTTTAAATGGTCTATGTTCTTCCCAATCTAGGATGAGAAACTGCGATGATGATGATGATGATGATGATGATGATGATGATGTTGGCTGATTGCTATCCTGCTTGGAGAGTTTTATGGAAGACAAACCTGATAATTTAATAAATGATTCTTCTGTTTCAGATATTTCTGCAGAAAATGATGCCATCCTTCATCTGGAGAATTTGGATTCTCCAGAAACAGTGGGTATATTGTTAAAAACTTAATAAATATTAACAATACAGATTGTCTTGATTGCAGGAGGATGCTGACTGCAGAGCAGAAGCCAATAGGTGCACGCGACGTTGGTGACGATTAAAGTATGCCTCAGCTGCAATGAGAACAGATGTAGCAGAGGCTGTAAAAGATTCAAAATGTTTATTTCCAGATATTATTCATTCAAATGGAGTAGGTTTCCAGCTTTCAGAAGCCATCAAGAAGCAAGTTTACTTGGGCCGAATGCAGTATTCATAAAGATGCCATGCTAGTGAAGTTCTTCACAATTTTTAATAAAATCACAATTCATCAGCTTGAAAAATAGTGAGAAGTTATCTGTGTATCGAGCAATGGTATCAAGGATACGGCTTCAGAATTTTGAACATGTATAATATGCCTTAATTGTTACTTTTTCAAATTTTGCAGGAACTTCAGGAACTCTGAAGTCTCTTCTGCACTTTGCAACTAATTAATAAATAAAACTGACAATTTTATTTGCATTTAGTTTTTCATTCTTCAGAATTATTTATCTGTTAGTACTGAATATTATTAACTATTAAGCAAATTTGTAATATTAGCTTATTTCTGTTTAAGTTTTTATTAAGTAGTTAATATACTTTTCCCTGATTTTAGTATAGTACTGGGGAACAACGTACTGGGTTCAACAGATCATCACCTTTACCTGATTCAGGTTTTTTGGGTGGTTTTTCCCTCAGCTGTAAGGCAAATGCCGGGTAAAAGTTTAAATTAATTTTGGCCACTTACTTATCAATAAATGTTTGTATTAAATCATTCTTGATTTATTACTGTTTTTCTTTCTTCCAAAGTTTCCAGTTGTATTTCCTCCTGTTTAAACATTGATTGATTCTATTTCTTTCATTGGATTATAAAAGTTAATGCAGGTGGATTAAAAATCAGTTATAAAATCCAAGTTAATAATTTTTATGTATCACACTTTTCTGGGACTTAAAATGAATAAGCTCTACAATTTTTTTTTGCCAAGGCCAATTATTCTGCTTCTTACATTACTGCCTTTATTCTCGCAGTTTAAAAGCTTAATCTTCTCTCCTTGCATTTGCAATACCATTATTGATGAGTCTACCAAAATAAAAGATGCATGATTAATCTGAAGCTATAGTGAACAAAGTACTAGTTTTAGATATTTCAATATTGAAACCTGACAGTTCTGTATTCTTTTAATGCCCCCATAACAGTGCTGTGAAGATATAGAGATAAATAACTCAACATTTTGTATAATTTTACTGCTTTGTTTCATTTTAACAACACTAATTTCACTATGGTATACAATTATGCATTTCGTATTTTATGTTTTTGGACTTGTTAGCCATTGTTTTTCAAAATACAGGATGAAAAGACTAAGCATTTATACTGCGAGAATGAAGGAAGTAAAGTATGCAGCAGAATTATTACTGACCTCACAAGAAGAAGAGTTGCATTATCAGTTGGTATGCTATGCAGGAGATAGTATGCCCCTCAAACTACTGAGGTTCCGTATGCAATAGGAGCCAAAGTTTAACATGGTCGTGACAATCTATCCTTGAGTTATCATTGATGAGGCGCAGGGGGTGTTCAGACAAATGGAAGTGCTTGGTCCCTTATGTTTGGTACTTCCCCACTCGGTAGATAGCGCTAGTGTAGTGGGTGGTGTGCAAGTGAGACAGTGAGCAAGAGAGAAAATTTAGTATTACCTACACAACTTCAACATGAAGCCAAGGAAAACCATTTCAGCAACTAATAAAACTATTTTTTTAACTTTAAAAAAACTGTACATTTATTAATGTCCAACTATTGGTAGTGAACAATTTTGGAAATTCAGAGGAAAGAACATTTTAGGAATATACGGTTTAAACAGGTGGATAAATCAGCAGTAGCAGCTCACTTTTGGACCACAAACCATGAAATAAAACTGGGAATAAAACTGCTAAAACATCTTCATAGCCCATTGGAGTTATCCACTTGAGAAAAAAATTTTCATATTAAAAAATAAAGAAAACCTAATGAATTTCCAGTTTCCTCCTATGGATGAGCTCAGCAACTTCCTACTTCAACCAACAGAGGCCACCACAGGAACATTCGTTTGTCCAGCCATAGTTTCGAGTAACGGCCGTTCAGTGAGCAACTGAAGATGGGAGAGATTCTCCCAAAACGCGTCTTACTTCTGTGTAAGTGAATGGAGTTAGTATAATAAACGAATACCTAAGTTGAGGTTATATTGCCACTCCATTGTCAACAGCTCCGTAAGTACAATATTTAAAGGGAAATTTTTAGAGGAAGTAAGAAATAAATGGAAATCGATTGTGAAGAATAGAAAGGAACAATAGATTAGGAGTGTTCCATAATCCGGTAGTGAGCCTTGCAATATATTTGTTATTTACAAGGTATTGATTAAGCAAGCAAGTAAAAATAGTCTGGGGTTATATCTATATTTTTCTTGGCAATGAATAAACATTGAAATGACTTGAATTATTGAGCCAAGGACATTGGAAATTGTTCCATAAGGTGAATAAATGTAACATTATAGGTACTAGTATAGTAATTAAGGAATAAACAGTTTGTAGAGATTGCAGTAAGTTGATAGAATACTGATGCAGTTATAGCAAGTAAATAATTTATTTTGGTGCTTTGGGTTGAGTCGAATCCTGGTCCCCTGGAATTCCAGTAAGTTACTGCTGACGAACCAGGGACTGGGAATCAACTAAATTGAGGCAGATATTTTGTATTTTGTTAAATTATTTAACATTTAGGAAAATGTGATAGAATTAAATGTATTATGGTAACGATAGTTTTAATTGGGAGGGGTAACACTAAAATGACCTGGGTCAGATAGGTGGAGGCCCGAATGTTTTTTGCATGTATAATTCTCTTAGCACTTAATAAACTTATCATATAATATTGATGTCATATTTTGGAAGCTATTGCTTTGTGATTCTGTGAAATCCACACAATTAAAATATATTCATTTTGTTTTTGGAGGTTGCAAACATCTTTCTGTTATCATTGTATGTAATGGCATCTTTTCTGTTGGTGAAGCCAGAGGAAGAAAATTCATTAACAAAAAGTGCTGTTCTTAAGCATGTGGTATTTCATAACATTATTCTGTAATATTAAGTTATTTGGCTTGAAATAGCATGCAAAATACATATAGGATAAGATAATTCTGTGTAAGGTCATTTGGAATGAGGTGAAATATAACGAATGTAATTACTGAAATTAAAGATGCACATTCAAACGGATTATCTACATAAAGCTTAACTGTGTTTATGTAGGTTGCTTTTTATTAGCCAAATATCCTATATGTGCTCATTTGTTGTTGCAGATAATGGTTAATAAATCCTGCTGCATTCCAAATTGCAAGAGCAAAGGCTGGAAGGGTGAACATGGAAGCAAAACATCGCTTCACCGCTTTCCCTGCTCTGAAGAAAGGAAAAGCAATAAAAATGCATAAATATGCAGCATATTATTGAGTTACTAATTATAATATGAAAAGTCTGCGCACGTGTAATGGCTCAAAAGCATTTAAAGAAGCACGGCGATAATGTATGGCTTTTGTGTTATATTTCATTTCCAAAGGAGAATTTACCCATTTTATTGAAAGGTTAGTCCTGAGTGGCTAAGTTAGCATCATTAGTGTGATAAAGATATGCAAAACTGATCACTGCTTCATATTGGCTTCTTTATTGTACACTCGTTTTCAGCTAATTTATTGTGTTCCGTTTTGTTTAATACGCGGTCCAAACTGAACACGTAACTACTAACAGCAGCTTCATGAACTTAGTATAAATATCACACTACATTAACATTATTGCTAGTTTCAATGCTTGTGTACCAACAATAGTCCTTTTTTTTTTTTTTTTTTTTTTTGAGTAGTGTTTAACGCCCGTTTTTACTACTGAGGCACCACAGGCGGTGGACACTGATGATACATGAGATGAAATGATATATTGGGAAAGGATTTTTTTTTTTTTAATAGTCCTATAAATACTTATTTTCAGGTAAATGTAATTTTTAATCCCTCCTTCACTTCGAGTATATTCGTTTTGAGAGCTTGCATATACTTGTAGTTTCTTCTCAGGAAATGAAGTAGTAAGTGATTTTCTTAATTATCTAGCGAGTCGATTTAATAATCTTATGCTCCACTTACTGTTGAATTATGCAAAACTAGTGAAAAAGAATGTTGTACCAAAATTCGTCAAAAAATTGTGAAATCCAATCGGAACAGCAAGAAACTAACACCAGCTGAAAGAAAAATAATATCATCGGAGAAACACAAGCACTATAAAAACCTTTCAGAAATAGATTTAAAAATGTATGAGTTACATTTAATACTAATGAAAATGTTGGGAAATTATATCTGGGATAATTTAGAGTTCACATCTTTTCGGCACATCAATTTTAACATGAAAAAGAAAGCTATAAAGCAGTAAAAGAAGCTAAAGAAATTACATCGAGAAACAATCATGAAGAATAATTGGGCACATATTACACCCGAACATCCGGACAACAGTGTAGTGAATTTATCCAAAGAAATTTTTAGTAAGTGATTGTTGGTATAAAATAGATGCATTAAAATTTGGGTTGAAGGCATACAGGCTTTTAAAGCACTTTGCATCCACCTTTTCAGCTTCCTGTCTACAACTGTTTTAGGCAATTTTAAGGTTTCCAAAAAAAAAATTTGGGCTGTGTACTGTTCAAATATCATTTACTTTTGTCGAGCTTTTAATATTAATTACCTTTACTTGTAAGTGCAGAATTTGGATTCAGCACATTGATCCATCACTAGCATCAAAATCTGGCAAGTAAATAGATGAGCTACATGTTTGTGGATTGCATTTCATAGAAGATAAGTATTTGAATGCTTTTCGCAAATTTTATTAGTGCATGATGTAATTGCAAATATTAATTTGTCTGTTTTACAGTGTTCTAGGGGATTTGAGAAGATTAATGATTCTGCTGATGTCTTATACAGCTCTCTTACAAGAAATCAACCATCAACATCAGCAGAAACTTGTGTTTTGTTTACTCCTGTTTTAGGTACTGCAAGAGATCAACCATCAACATGAGCAGAAACTTGTGTTTTATATACTCCTGTTTTAGGTGCTGCAAGAGATCAACCATCAACATGAGCAGAAACTTGTGTTTTATATACTCCTGTTTTAGGTGCTGCGAGAGATCAACCATCAACATCAGCAGAAACTTGAGTGCTGCAAGAGATCAACCATCAACATCAGCAGAAACTTGTATTTTGTCTACTCCTGTTTTAGGTGCTACAGGTAGCAGAGTTTGTCGTAGGAGGCGTTTATTAGATGAACTGGAGACGAGTAGGAATGAAGTGACTGCAAGGGAGGGGGGCGGGGGGAAAGAAAAGAATTCTTATGTTTGCAGCGAAAACTATGAAGAATTACAACCATCTCAGGAAGCGTATTCAGATGACCCATGGTAAAATGAAGAACCTCGTTAAGGTAGCAGACACTACTATTATGGTTTTTTTTTACAGAATGACATGTCACCTGTAGCAGCAGCATTGCCCTGTGGAGATGCTAGGAACAGATTTGTAAGGCCCCAGCATCGTCCCTGAACAAGAACAGAAAAGTTATTAGCACTTGCTCAGTATAACATAGTCCTAAGGCTTACAGATTGTTAATTTCACTGATTGCTCTTTTATCTAGGAGCTCGTTGAGTAGAGTATTAAATCCTTTTAATTCAGGTATCAACGAAGGCATCATAAAACATCTTGGACGTGAAGTAAAAAAGTTGAATTAAAACCAGAGTGGCCACAAGTTTTGTGTACTTTATTTTGATGAAATTTCTCCAGGAAGTGGTTTGCTTTACAGGCAAAATTTTGACAGGATCGACGGGTTTGAAGATTACGGAGAACTGTGTAGGACGAAGTGGCAAGCTGACCATGCCTTGGTGTTTATGGCTAGAGGTCTGCAAAAACAGTGGAAGTAGCCCTACTTCTGCCAGTCTACTACATCTGCTGATATTTTAGAAGAACTGGTTATTAATGTAATTAAAGCTTTGTTTTCCGCAGGACTTGTTGTGAAGCTATATGTGATCAGGGCAGCACAAATTGCTCAGCATTGAAGACTTTAGTGCAACGATTTCCTACATAAAATAATGAAAACTTTTTGTTTCAGATTGGCTAAGAGAAGATTGCAACCATTTATGACGTGTCTCATTTATTAAAAAGTGTACATAATAATTTTTTGAATTATGATGTTAAAACAGGAAATGGTACAGCAAAATGGGAACACGTGAAGCTGCTGTTGGCTGCTAATGAAAATTGTTTGTATAGATTAATTAATAAAATTACAGATATACATGTGCAGCCCAGAGGGAAGGATAAGATGCGGGTAAGTCTGGTTGCCCAGATCTTTAGTAAGACTATGTCCAGTGCCATGCTTGGGTTAGTTGGTTTTCCATGGCATATGTCTTCTGATGCAAGAGATACAGCTTCGTTCTTTTATTTATGAATATCTTTTTGACAGTCCCAATGGTTCCAGAAGATTTGCTCCTCCTCATTGTCCACTACAATGTCGCTTATCTCCAACATCAGGTCATCTAGCATTTTGGGAAAATGCAATTGCATTTTTGACTAATATGCAGTTTGTTAATTCTGTTACGGAAAAGTTTATTTGGACTGCTTGTCAAGAAGGATGGCTTATTAGTATTCAAGCAGTGCAATATTTGTGGCAAGAACTTAGAAATACAGTATTTAATTACTTAAATCTTAGAATTCTTATTCATGATGGTCTGGAAAATTTTTTTGCAGTAATCCATAAGCATGGAGGTGACAATAACAATCCAGCTTGTTTTCAGTTTATTTCAGCTTTTAATCATGTATGCTGAATGGGCTAAATCTAAAGAGACATCACGAGATTAGACCTAGATTTATATAATTTGCATTTAAAGCTGTCGAAAGAGTTAGGTAACTACACTTGGGATGACCTTGAAAAGAACGCATTAGAAATAATTAGTTACAAAATGAAACAAAACACCACAGTCCAAAAAAAGAAATTTCATAGATTAAATAATATACCGAAAAACAAGAAATTTACTACTGAAAAATCTGTTTCCAATGTGATTAACTTATCCAAAGATAGTTTTAACTCCAATGAAGTGGAACTACTAAAAAAAGGTATCAAGACTTGCATTAGTTACTCTTCTAACCCAAAAGAATTCATTGCAGATATTGAACTAGCCATTGAAAATCCAAATTCTACAGACAAGAACATGATCAGGAAAAAGTCAATGTACATACTAAAAAATAAATTAAGAAAGAAGCAAGGCCCAAGTTCACAATTAAAGTACATAGCATCGCTTAACAAGAAGAACGTAGTTTACACTAAAGCTGATAAAGGAAATAAAATAGTAGTCTTGGACAAGGATGATTATAGATCAAGAATGCAAGCTCTTTTGGAAAGTGATAAATTCATCAAAATAAATTCCAACCCTTTAAATAAATACCAAAAAGCAATAGAAGAAGTTTTAAAAAAGACCACTTTAATTTCAAAAATCGATTGGTATAAAATTAAAACAAACAACCCTTGTTTAGCCAGAGTTTTCGGCCTTCCAAAGATTCACAAGCCTGGAAGGGACATGAGACCCATAATAAACAATATCAATACTCCTTGTTACAACCTAGCAAATTGGTTAATTTCACAATTCAATGCAGTTCCCAAATTCGAAAGTTTAAGTTTGATGAATTCGATGGATCTCATCAAGAAAATCAAAGATTATCGGCTATCTCCCAAAGATACATTGGTTTCTTTTCGATGTTAAGGATTTATTCCCTAGCATACCAATAAACAAGGTTTTAAGTCTGTTAAAACAGTGGCTTTCAATATCTAATATAACAGAAAAACACATTAAGGAATACATTAGTCTTACAGAATTATGTCTAAATCAAGCTTTTTTCACCTTTGAAGGAGAAGTATTCAAGCAGAAATCAGGCCCCTTTCACCTTATTTGGCTGATTTATTTATGAGTGCTTTTGAAACACATATTACAAGGGCCTTTCCTTACATTTTCAAGATTTGGTATAGATACGTGGATGACATATTTGCAATAGTTGAAGAAAGACATGTAGTTGATGCATTTAAACTGTTAAATTTACAGGAATCCATAATAAAATTCACTATGGAAATGGAGATGGAGAAAGTTTTGCCTTTTTTGGATTTAAGGATAATGAAATGTAAGAACAAACTGGAATTTGGCATCTACAGAAAGGAAACTCACACAGATAATTATATCAAGGCCAACGGTTTTAACCCTAGAACACATAAAGAAGTAGCTTTCAACAGCATGATACATAGATTAGTCAATGTACCACTCAACGGACAGGAATACAAAAAGGAATACCAACACATAATAAACATAGCCCTCTCTAATGGTTTCAAAAAACAGATGATTGATCAAAAAATCACAAGATTTCAGAGACAGAAAAAATCAAACAAATTACAACATTGAGCACCTTATCTAAAGATAAGATCTATAAAATGTTCACTTTCCATCCACTTCTGAATAACAAATTTCAAAAAATGTTTAAACAGTATATTATTAGATTGGTTCCTCAAAATAAATATAGTGTTGGTAAATTATTGAATTTAAACAAAGTAGACAGTAGATCAAAAAAGATCAGGGATATATCAAATAACTGCAAGGATTGTGAAAAGGTATACATCGGTAAGACTAAAAGAAACATAGGCATTAGAATGAAGGAACATATGAGAAACATCAGGCATAAACAGATAGAAAAATCAGCTGTGGCGGCACATTTCTGGAATGAACACCATGAAATTGATAAAGAAATAAGATTACTGAAGGTTGTCCAAATTCCTAAGGAGCTCAGCATATGGGAGAACATCTTTATAAAGGAAAAAGAAAAAATTCTTATGAATTTTGAAATTCCAGAAGCAGACAATATTTTGTTTAAATTCTTTCAGAATCCACCAGAGCGCCTTACAGTCGCCCATTATTCAAACCCTGCGTGAACGTTAGTTGTACTCAGTTGACAATGTGAACGATATGTTCACGAAACATGTCCTGTTATTTTAATAATTAAAGGAGTTAAACGCTCATTATTTTAACTTTTTAATAAACAAAGAAGTTCTTCTGATGTTTTGGATAATGTTTCTTTGAATGTTTTAGGATTTGTGGAAGGTCAGTCTGTTCATTATGCGAGTGGTTATTTTGCTAAATGTTTATTAACTAATAGGCATTGTGCAGATTGCAGCAGTATGTTGACATCTCCTGAAGCCAGAGAAGGAGCTGTAATATCATAAGTGCAACAGATACGGGAGGAAGACTGATATATACATCAAGGGAATTTTCTCATGATGTAGAACTTGCTGTTTCTGTATCAAAAAATTTGTTACCAGGTATTATTCATTCAAATTATGTGTGAGGTTATCTTTCAGAAGCAGTACAGCAGCAGTGTTCTTTCTCATGGTGTCAGTGTAACAAGCACAAAACAGAACTGTTACGTGAATTTCTTTCTATTTTTTCCAAAGTTACTATCTGTTAATTTTGAGCCAGAGAAAGAGCTGTGATATCATAAATGCAAGAGATACGGGAGGGAGACTGATATATCCATCGAGGGAATTTTCTCATGATGCAGAACTTGCTGTTTCTGTATCAAAAATTTACGCTGATGACCTGAGCTGTTAAAGAGCGTCCATAAATAATAATGTATCAAAAAATTTGTTACCAGGTACTATTCATTCAAATTATGTGTGAGGTTATCTTTCAGAAGCAGTACAGCAGCAGTGTTCTTTCTCATGGTGTCAGTGTAGCAAGCATAAAACAGAACTGTTACGTGAATTTCTTTCTATTTTTTCCAAAGTTACTATCTGTCAATTTTGTAGGTTGAAGAATTGTCAATCCCAGGCAGCCTTTAGGTTCAATATGGCTGCCACACAGCCCGGATATTAATCCCTGTGATTATTTCTAATGGGGCCATTTTAAGGAGACAGTCTAACCTGTACACTCGCGAATTACCCACTGACCACAAATGCAAGATGCTGCTATACGCTGACGACACGGCAATCTACAACCACAACCTACACCCCAAATACAACCAACTAAAGTTACATAGTTAGATAAATTCCTGAACTGGGCAACCAATTAGAAAATAGTAATAAATGCCAAGAAAAGCCAGCTCATATACTTCACATAAACAAGAAAAAAACCACCACAAAAAATATAACTACATGAACAGAAACTGCAGATCAACCTACTGTCAAATACCTGGGAACCACATTAGACAGAAAACTAAAGTGGAAGGAGACATTGAAAACAATTGAAAAGGTCAACCAACGTACCCATGTGAGCTGTGCACTACTAAGCAGCAAACAAATGCAGACAAAAACAAAAACCATTCTTTTAAAGGTTTCATACAATTCATATTGTATGCCTGCACAACATGGGCAAACACTTACTAAACCAACCTCCCTTCCTTACAATCTAGACAAAATATGTCTAAGAAATATCCTATGGGCCCCATCCTTACCATCAACAGAAGGTTAAACCAAACCAATCTACACCCCCCACACAATTATACTGCCTGAAATCTTCTATGTCATGAGTACTATAACAAGTAATATCACCACTCATTTCTTACCCAGTGCACAAATAAATTTTGTGTATTGTGAAACATTACAGAGGTCTGTAATATGGCTATTTCACTCATGAGACGTCATCTTAAAATGGACCAATACAACGAAATAAAAATTTTAATTGTGACCAAGCACAGCTAGATTACCGATAAAAATGATCAAATCTGTTTTATCACAAGAGGTGTATTTGTCTTGTGGTAAGTGTAGCCAACTCTATACCTTCACTAAATACTTTTGCTAGAGGCATGGGAAGCTATCATAACAAAAAATGGAGGTTCCTTTAAAGCGTTTTGGTGATGGACATGTGCAAATTGATCATTAGGAATAGCACACCACAGAATAGTTATACAAATACAGAAACTATATGTTATCTCTTTTTGTTTTCTCAGTTGGTAGCGATTGTAATAGTTGACTTTTGTCCATTTCAGTCTCATGTTTCTGAATAGAATATATTCGCAAGTATAACCTTTTATACAAGTGCGCGCCAATTTAAAATATATATCCCTTTTATTTTTTTCATAAAATAGTCCTAAACACGTATTTTGCTCTTCTCTATTAGCATTATTGACAATCGGCATTCACCTGTTGCAAGATAGTTTGAAAAGGATAAATACAAATATACAATTATTATCATTTTGAGAGTCAAGTTTAGAGGTGGCGCACAAGGCCATACATTGACATTGTGTAATAAAATGTTATTTGCAGGTTGGCAACATTGGAATGTTGTGACCATTAGCCGTAGTTCATGCATGGTTCAACAGAAGACAGCAGATGTCAATATCACGCATGCTTCAGTTTAGTAAAATGGCGGACAAAGGCCAGTTGACCCTAGGACAGGAAGTGAAGACTTGTTTTGCGCGGAAACGAAGAGCGTAGCAGAGACGCGACCATGTTTTCCTGTTCAAATAAGTACGAGGTGGGCCCCTGCAGACGGTGTATAGACTAACCACACAATTTGAAACTGACCGCAGTACTATAGAGCAAAAGCGACCTCGTGTCCACACAGTCGTACTCCAGAGAATATCGGGGCTGTGAGAGTGGCTTTGACCACGAAGTGCCAAGAAATCAACGAGACGAGCTTCATGCGAATTGGGCATCTCATGTCGTTCTCTTCAAAGAATACTTACTTCATGCTGACGTGAACATGACGTGAACATATTCTCCTACATGACAGTGTTGCACAAACTACGGCAAAATACTCGTACTACCACTAGAGGACGAAAGAGGAGTGTTACAAATTACTCTCTCCTGGACGACAGCATTGGTCACAACGAGACGCCGTTCCAACTGACACACAACGGCATGGTGTACCTGCCAAACAGTATAGTAAAACAATGAGGTACAATGATTACTTTCAATGCTAACTTTAGCGTAATACAAGTGCCTCTTTTCGGCTCCCAGTTCCCTGAGATACGTATCTCGTATTCCATCCATCATACAGAAACAAGGAGTTTTCAGGCTACGTTAGTGGTATCCTACGCCACCAGAGCGCTAACGTCGCTCGGATTATCCCTCGATTATCGTTAATCCTAACGATTTAATCCATAATCCTAACGATTTAATCCAAGATCCAATTAATCTATAATCCTAACGAGATAATCCATGATCCACTCGATTATTTTTTTGGTGGGGGAAATACAACCTTATCAAAATTGTATTAAAAACAAAATGGAGTCAGGGAAAAATATCCTTACTTGCTTGTACAAAATGGCGCCTAATGGAAAAATATTTTTACTTGCTATATCATATTTTTATTAAAAACAAAATGGCGCCGCGGGGAAAAATATGCATACAGTCAATGGCGCCGCGGGGTTAAACATTTTTGGGGGAAATACAACCATGAGTCAAGTCCGAATTCGCTTTTCAAGACATGTTTGTCATACCTGTTGTGACATGGTTATGTGACGTCGTGTCAGACCTGTTGTGACATGTTTTTGTGACGTCGTCAGACCTGTTGTGACATGTTTCTCTCATGGAGAAAAAATATTTAAATACAATCTTACATTGCTACATGATGAAACAAAATGGAGCTGCGGTTAAGCATATATGTTTGTGCGGATTGTTTTAATTACAAACTGACGCAGCATCACTGTAATGTAAATACAATTGGTTTGTGTTGGGGGAAAATAGGTATTTAAATACAACTATGAGTCTTATAGTACTTGTTGCTAAAAGAAAATAGACTTTGAAAGATAAGTATTGTTAAGCTTTTGATTACAAACTGTATGTATTAAACGCGAAAAGTGTATCGCATTACTGTAATGATTAAAATAAAAATGGTAAGTGTATTGTTTAATTGCAAGTTAAGTGTAATTAAAACAACACACACACAGCGCGTAATAAAATAAATTTTAAAAATCGTACATCACTGTTATGATCACAATAAAAATGATAAGTGTATGTTTAATTGCAAGTTAAGTGTAATTAAAACAATCAACACACACACAGCGCGTAATAAAATAAATTTTAAAAATCGTACATTCCTGTAATGATCGAAATAAAAATGATAAGTGTATTGTTTAATTGCAAGTTAAGTGTAATTAAAACAATCAACACACACAGCGCGTAATAAAATAAAATTTTAAAAATCGTACATTACTGTAATGATCAAAATAAAAATGATAAGTGTATTGTTTAATTGCAAGTTAAGTGTAATTAAAACAATCAACATACACAGCGCGTAATAAAATAAATTGTAAAAGTCGTACCTATGTTTCGGCCTTTTCTCAAGGTGACCTGCCGCTACGCCGTCATTAATAGACTGACAAGCAACCCTTGTTATTCCTAGCGGTAACTTTCGCTTTTCTGACACAACAGCATGTGGGAAAAGTTATTGTTGAGATGTTGCTGGGTCGACGGAATGGACATGGGCACGACGAATCCGTTGATGAGCGCAGTGTGGAAGCAGCTTGCCGACGTGACCTTGTCCATTCCATCGACCCAGCAACATCTGAACAATAACTTTTACCACATGCGTCACGACGCCGACGACGACGACGAAGACAGTGATAGTGATGTCTTTTACCCGAAAAACATTAACTACATATTTTAAAATAATATTTTACAGTGAATCGCCGCTAAAACAGTGACTGGTTCAGTTATTAACAATATGTCTGTGCCGCCATTTGTAATTATATGTGTGAAATACATTTATTTACAGTGAATCGCCGCTAAAACAGTGACATTAAACATCTTAACAATATGTCTGTGCCGCCATTTGTAATTGAAATACATTTATGTATCTGTGAGTGATTAATAAATTCTGTTATGGATTAAATTAATATATTTCACGTGTGCTTTGTCAACCTTTACGAATTTCCTTTCCACTTGATTTTATGGCATATGTTGTGAAATGGACAAAAACTATTCTTACAGCAACCTAGATGGAATAATATAGAAAACGTTTTCTACACGCGTTATATGTTTCCGTTTTTTTTCCACACCATATAACATCTATAAAACAATAATAATGTGTATCTAAACAGGGCAGAGGAATTCCCCAGTTCAAACTAGGCTGGACGTTGAATGTATAACATCACATTAAACTTAGTTTAACGCAGCCCGCGTCTTAAAGGTACTGCATTATATTTGGTTTCACAGCTAGGTGAAGGTAAATTATACATTCCCCCATCTTTTTTTTTTTTTTTTTTTTTATGATATTACAATTTAGCAACCAGTTGGTGTTATCATCACATTTATATAAAATGACATCTCTATCGCAAAAATATTATCCATTAATGAATTATTGTAAAAACAATTTAATATTAATCACAATGGCTTTAGTGCAAAAATGTGCTCTTCCACAAACTTAGCCGCACTTTCACGAGGTGGTTGTTGTGTCAGAAAAGCGAAAGCTGCGACCTTGCTGAAAAGCGAAAGTTACCGCTAGGAATAACAAGGATTGCTTGTCAGTCTATTATTGACGGCGTAGCGGCAGGCCACCTTGTGAAAAGGCTGAAACATAATTGTAACATAACTTTTACAATTTAGTTTATTACGTGTTGTGTGTTGTTTTAATTACACTTAACTTGCAATTAAACAATAACTTATCATTTTTATTTTGATCATTACAGTAATGTACGATTTTTAAAATTTATTTTATTACGCGCTGTGTGTTGATTGTTTTAATTACACTTAACTTGCAATTAAACAATAACTTATCATTTTTATTTTGGTCATTACAGTAATGAGCAATTTTTCGGAAAATACTAACATTAATGTTTTCTTTTTAGGTAATTATGGAAGAACTTATAATTCAAGGCCAAAATAAATTAACAAAGCGATACCTTGCCTTAAAGGCGCTAACAGGCAATGCAGAAAAGAGTGTATCATTGCAAAACAACTGGGTAGATTTTATGTATTTCATTTTCAAAACATTAGATTTTACTTTCAAAAATATGTAATAATTGGTTCATTTGTTAATCAATTATTTGTATTAAATTATTTTTGTGATCCTGCAGTAAATTCAAATGGATGGAATTGTGTAAATAGATATGTTACTTCATTCGGGTGCAATTATCCAAACAGTTGCATTTGCAAAATTTGTATAAAAAATCCTTCGTCTCTAAAAGGATTAGCATCTAACATTTTATTGCAAAACACCAATTTACGCTTTTTTTCATTTGGACACCATTTATGAAAATTATTCTTTTATTTTGCAGCATGGATATGTATTTGATATTTCAATTGAAAATATTATTCCATTTGAATTTCCAGTCAGACTTACAGCCAAATATTTCTGCATGGAAAACGAAAAATTGTGTCATTTTATGTGTTACAGAAAAATACATATAAAGCTCTTAAGCATACAAAAAATGTTCACTTGTGAAGATGAATTTATTTTTGAAATGTTAAATTTTGATAAATGTTGGTGGTGAGGGGTATGTCTCAAACCTATGTTTGATATATAAAACTTTGTAAAATAAATACTTTATATATGACTCAATGATTTCATTCTGCCATTTTCCTTGCAAAAAACCCATTTAATATTAACAACAATGGATGCATGGCTTTGTGTAATTGTAATTATATGTGTGAAATACATTTTTGTATCTGCATGTGATTAATAAAATCTTTTATGGATTAAAATAATATATTTCACGTGTTTTTTGTCAACCTTTATGAATTTCCTTTCCACGTCCACCCGGATTTTATGACCAATGAAGACCTATGTTGTGAAATGTTTTTCTTAAACGAGCTCGGGCATGTTGGTCATAACAACTTTTGCCTCAGCAAAAATAGGTTATCTTCGTGACAAACAACTTTCACCTCCGCACAAAACAAAAGCCCAGATCGCCTTGATGTAACATCGCCAGTACCGAGAGTTCGACAGAGCAGTCAACATGATCAGCGACGCGTTACGCCTACTAGCTGCAGTAGCGGCCAACACGGAGTATATCTCAGTGTCTAAGCTACAGCCGAACGTGCCTTACGTCATGAAACGAGTCCGGAGCATCTCGACAAAGAACGGGCCCAGAACGCTTGTACATCTCGAGAACGGCCTTTCCACTTGGATTTTATGACCTATGTTGTGAAATGTACAAAGAGTATTATTACAGCAACTTTGTACAAATAGATAGAATAATATATTTTGCGCGAAACGTTTTCTACAGCTCTTACACGCGTTATATGCTTCATTCATTTTCTTTTACAGCATTGTTTTCACACTATATAACATCTATAAAATAATGTGTATCTAAACAGAGAGAGGAATTCCTTTCCGATGGAGTTCTTTCAATTCAAACTTTAGGTTAAGACTGGACGTCGAATATTTCGCACCGGCTGGAATATATAACATCACATTAAACTTAGTTTAACGCAGGCCGTGTCTTAAAGGTACTGCATTATATTTGGTTTCACAGCGAAGTGAAGGTAAATTATATATTCCCCGATCAATTTTAAACTTTTTGTTTATGATATTTTGCTATTACAATTTAATATTAACAGCAACCAGCTGGAGTTATCATCATCACATTTATAAAAATGACATCTCTATCGTAAGGTATGCATATGCGACAAGATATTATCCATTAATGAATTATATATTATTGTAATATTCTCTAAAACAATTTAATATTAATAAGAATGGCTTTAGGGCAAAAATATGTTCTCCCTAAATGTAACAAACTTAGCCCCTCAGAAATAATTTCACACGAGTAAACAGGTTGTTATGTTGGAAAGCGAGAGCAGTGTAACCGTAACCTTGTGGCACAAACGAAAGCGAAAACATCGCTTTGAGAAATAGTGAAAGTTACCGGCCGCAATAACAGATTTGGTTGACAGTCTCTTAATGGCAAGTAGCGGTGAAGTTTACAGCCCTTGTGAAACGGCCGAAACATAAGGTACGATTTTTAAAATTTATTTTATTACGTGCTGCAATTGTGTGTATTGATTGTTTTAATTACACTTAACTTGCAATTAAACAATACACTTATCATTTTTAACAAACAAATTGCATTTATATTGATCATTACAGTAATGCGATACACTTTTTGCGTTTAATAAATACAGTTTGTAATTAAAACAATACAGTTTTACCCCCACAAAACTATATGCTTAACCCGCGGCCCCATTTTGTTTTTAATAAAATATGATTTAGCAACAAATAATGTAAGACTCATGTTTGTATTTAAATATATGCATATTTCCCCCAATACTCCTTAAGGCATCCACCCCCACAAAAAGAAAATGTTTAACCCACGGCGCCATTTTGTTTTAATACAATATGATTTATTATGTAGCAACAAAATACTGTATATTTCCCCCAATACTTAAGGCATCCACCCCCGCAAAAAGAAAATGTTTAACCCGCGGTGCCATTTTGCTTTTAATACAATATGATTTAGCAACAAATAATGTTGGACTCATGGTTGTATTTAAATATATGCATATTTCCCCCAATACCTTCTTAACCCGTCCACCCCCACCAAAAAATCCGCGGGGTGAATTAACTTCCCCCAATACATTCTTAGCCCATCCACCCCCACAAAAAAAAATCTGCGGGATGGATTAACGATAATCCGGGGGATCAAGGATTAACTCGTTAGGATTATGGATTAAGTCGTTAGGATTAACGATAATCATGGTGATAATCCGAGCGACACTAGCGCTCTGGTGGCGCTAATCCGTTGGCTTAATCCGTAATGGATACTACTTACGTTTTCAGGGCTTAACGTTATATTTGGTGGAGACGCCGTTGGTAGCTATAACTAATATAATTTACTTTTACGGCTATAGGTATTTGCCATTTTCCTGGAGGCAGGTTTCCTATACCGTTCTGTTCTCCCCTTCCAATTATTCTTTTCATAACAAAACGTATAGCGCAAAAATTCCAAATACACCTGCTAACACCTTAATAGTACGAAAAATTTGGGTATTGTAATTCACTCAGACTTGTCTTGGAATAAACACGTTTACCGTATGTAATAAATTCAGCCAAATATCTTATACAAAACACATATTAAGTATGAGTTGTGTTAAAGACATTTTGGGAATAGCATACGAGTATTTTATGTATGTATATTCCACTTTAGCCTATGGTATACCCTTTTGGTGAGCAGGAAGTTCATCATCTATGGATTTTAAATTACCATTTTTCTCTAAGAGTTAAATAAGATAAAGGCGTTGCTCGATCCATACAAAGCATTCCTCAGAATAAAGTACTCTTGGAACTAGACTTAAACGAACTCCACCTTGTCCAACCACATTAAAACTGATCTCAAATTGTCCCAAACGTATCATCCAAACCGAATGTTAGCGGTTAACATGTTAAAAGTTGCCTTCTAACCACCCACATACCCACCCACCAACCAACTAATCATTCAATCAGTTATATCCCCTCTGCATTAACCTCCTCACCACATCGTTCCAACCCATCGCTACCACACCCTTCTTCCTCATTCCCATTTCTCCACACCATTTCAAACAATAACCATCACTCTCTGTTTTCCGCACAATGTATCCATCTTCCTTATACAGACTCATTTCCTACTTGTGCCCTATCGTATCATCAGGATGCATAGAAAAGTGCTGCAAGACCTCACCAACCTTGCACAAATACTACTTTCATCGCAGGCGGAGATTTTATCTTCAAGCATTCATACGTTGTTGCCGGAGCATAAGAATCAGTACGGATACAAAATCTTTCGTTCCGTTTTGTTACGAGCCAATCGTTGTCTTTCATCGGTACTTATACCACCACATATAACACTATATTTAAACAGTATTAGTAGTTCCTCCCGTGTATAATAGTCCAAGCGAATTACCTTTTGTGACAACAAAATTCCTAACAGGGCAAACAGGTTTAGGTAAAAGTGTTTACTAATGCTGGGTAAAAAATTCAGGAGCTGAATGTTTGCAGTCACTGAGGAGTGGCGGTCGAAAGGGGAGAAAATAGGTTTTTCGGGATTTGCGGCGTAAATACTTTTTTTGTGGAAACAAAGTTAAATGGAAAAAGTTGCAGATAATTAAAAAATCTACAACTTTTGCACGTAACATTTCTTCACATAACCTAAAAATTTTGGAGTAAAACGCGAAAAACTGAATTTTTGGTTATTAATTTTTAATCCACCCATAAAAAAATCCAATCTTTATGAAATTTGGTATAATGGAAGCTATTTCTATTCCAAATAACTAGCAATTTTTTTCACTAACTTTATTCGTTTCTGAGAAATTTACGATTTTCGAAAAAAAACTTCTTTTTTTCGAGTCGCTCAAAAAGTTGGGGTTTTTTTTTTTTTGCCCTAGACCAATTTTATAACTATTATTTTTTTTGTAATTACTTCAACTTTCATATAAAAATAAAAAATTCGTGCTACAAGAAAAAAAAAACATCGTTAAATTTGCAAAAAAAAAAAACAAAAACAAAAACAAAAAAACAAAAAACAAAAACTGAAAAATCTCATTTTCAGAGTGTCTTGGCTACTTTTATGCCAACAATGATAATTCTCGAAGTTTGCAACGAGATGGAGGACTTCTGTAATGTTTCATATACATCTGAATAGCATATCGATGCCAGAGAATCGCGAATAACGAGACGTGGCAGATCTAAAAAAAAGTATCTCCATTTTTTTTATTCTATTACCCGTTTCCTGACACACCAAATATCATGTCTATTTTTGTTAAGTAATTGGAAGAGATTCAATTTACTGCTACGAAGCTTATGAAATTGGTAAAAGATTGGCAGGATCACTAGTAGGCCATAATTTTGGAAGTGTCAAGTTCCAGCGAAAAAATGTATTATCATTGAAAACGGTTGGATCATCCATTAAAATTAATGGTGAGAAAGTAGCGATAAATCCATTACTGTTGTTTCCAAGATTATCATTGCAAATAAGAGAAAAAAATGATATTAAAAAGTATTTACAATACGAATTAGCTCCATACCCTCTTTCACTGTTTAACGATAATGGGTTAAAAAGTGTTACATCTGATTTTTACGCAGATTTCACAAGTCTCAATGCTCTATCTAATCATGACAATCTTGTTCATATCGTTAATGGAGGATTTTTATTACATTAAGGAGATTTGACAAAAAAATTATAGCATTGCAGATAAGAAATATTTAAGTTATGTTCAAAATAGCTATGTTATATTATATTTGATGGTTATCTTAATGCCGATAAAATTATTCCTCGAATCCTACACCAGCACAAGCAGCTTCAACAAGTACGAAATCAAGTGAAAGATCACAAAGAAAAAGCACCAAATGTTCAGGAGTTTGAGTATCACATTTGGACACCTTTTTCGCCTTAATCATTTTTATCAAATGAAAAAAACAAAGATAAGTTGATAATAAAGTGTTAACTGCCGAATGGGAATTGCTGGATTTACTTGCGCACAGGCTGAAGAAGATGCAGACTACCTCATAATTGATACAGCAATAAAAATCTCGGAAACAAATAAAACTGCTGTGGTTGTTGGACACGATATCGATCTTCTTGTACTATTGAATCAATTGAATGTCAATAATTTGGGTGTTTATTTTTATACACCAGGAACAAATACTGTAGCAGATTGTTATTACGGTTCGGATAGCTTCAACTATAATTCATTTCAGAAACATATTGCATTTTTACATTGTTTTACTTGATGTGACACGACATCTGGATTTACTGGAAAAGGAAAGAGTGTCCATTAAATCATTGGTTTTGTATACAAAATTTCACTCAGCTGGCCAATATTTTTATGATAAAGATGTTGACAAAGAGGTAGTGACGCAAAATGATAGTGAATTAATAGCATCAATTTATTCTAAAAAGAAAAAAAATGTACGCTCCACGATTTGAAATGTATCAAAAAGCTTTAATAAAATAAAATTTTAAATTAGAAAAGCTACCACCAACTGAAAGAGCTGCAAGGCAGCATTCGTTCAAGGCATATCATCAACTTCAAACGTGGCTTGGAAACAAGAAAAATCCTACGGATTGGGGTTGGAAGACATCGACAGAAGGAATTTTAATGCCGAATTACATCGAAGACAACTTGATCCCTGATAATATGCTTGAACAAATTTCTTGCAATTGTCAAAAAAGTTGTAATAAGTTAAGGCGCAGTTGCCGGAAACACGGATTAAAATGCTCTAATTTATGTTGGAATTGTTGTCGTGTAGATAATTGCTAGATAATGCTGAACAAGCTATAGAAATCGATGATTTGGATCCTTCGGAAGAACCTGAAGATATTCAACCCAGAGATGAATATACAGAACAGGAAGAAAATGAAGAGGAACAAGAATGTGAGAAATTGCAAATAAAAGTAGTTAAACATAATTAAAAACTTTGTACGTTCGTTAATGTGCTCAATGTTCAATAAACAAAGTTCACTGAATTACCGTAACTTTGCTTTTTTGTGATTAATTGATTTTATTGAATTAAATGGAATGAAAACAATCTAATAATCTTAAAAACTCACAAATAAAACGTGTTAATATTTTATATCAATTTATCAATGTCGTTTCAATAAATATGCCATTTTTATAGTAAAATGAGAAAAATTACGCAAAAAAATGAAAATGTTCAGTTTTTTAAAAATTTTAACGATTTTTTTGGTTGTAGCATTGTTTTTATTCGTTATATGAAGGTTGAAGTAATTACAAGAAAAGAAGAGTTATAAAAGTTGTCTAGGAAAAAAAAAAAAAAAAAAAAAGCTTTTTTCCCCCTTCGAAAATCGTTCATTTCTCAGAAACGAATAAAGTTAATAAACAATGCAAATTATTTGGAATAGAAATAGCTTCAATTGTACCAACTTTCATAAAGACTGGATATTGTATGGAGTACAAAATTAAAAACCAAAATTTCAGTTTTTCGCTTTATACTCAAAAAATTTTAGGTTATGTAAAAAAAAGTGTTACGTCCAAAAGTTGTAGATTTTTTTAATTATCTACAACTTTTTCCATTTCATTTTTTTTCGATAAAAAAGTATTTACGCCGCAAATCGCGAAAAACCTATTTTCACCCCTTTAAACCCCCACCCCTCAGCGACTGCAAACATTCAGCTTCTGATTTTTTTACCCAGCATTAGTAACCACTTCTACCCAATCCCGCTGAAGTTTGCCCTGTTAGGAATTTTGTTGTCACAAAAAGGTAATTCGCCTGGATTAGAAGTTTTCATGAAACATTTTCGGGGATCAAAGTTACATTAGCTGGAGGCGCTGTTGATATCTACAAATATAATAATTTACTTTGACGGTTGCCAAAGTATTACTTCTATAATCTATAGGATTTCAATTTTTCGGGTAGACAAGTTTTCTACACCTTTATGTTCTGCTGGCTCTTCTAGTTATTTTGTTCTTGATAAATCGTATGGTGTAGGAATTCAAAATATGCCTACAAAAACAGCAATAGTAACAAAGTTTTAGGTATTAGCTCAGACGAATACGTTTACATAATGTAATAATTTCAGCCAAATATCTTACAGAAAGCGCATATTAAGTAGGCGTTCTGTTAAGATATTCTCATATCAGTATATTTTCGGTACGTAATTTCTATATTAGCTTATGGTATACCCTTTTGGGGAGCAGCAAATTCATTACTTTGGTATTTAAATGGCAATTTTTAGCCAAGAGTTGATACGATAAAGGCTTTGCACGATCGATAGAAAAAAATCAATTCCACAGAATAACCCACTTTCAACTCTCTCAAACGTGTTCCAACTTGTTTAACCAAACTAAAGCTCTTTACAAATTATTCCAAACGTATTTCAACCTGTCACACAAACCGGGATTTGCGGTTAATGTGTTACAACTATCGCTCTATCCCTACCGTTTAACCAACCAACCAACCAGTCATATCCCCTGTACCTTGCCCCCTCGCCCATTGTTTTAACCATGCGCTTCCACATCTTGTAATTTGTTAAAACTTGCGTTTTATCCCCATCCCTGTTCGACCAACAAACCAAAGATCCATACATAGTCATTTTACCCCTTCACCCTACCGTTTCAAACAATCGCTACCGCACCCCGTTTTCTTACCCCCATTACTCCTCATCGTCCCAACAAACCACTGTCACTCCTTACTTTCTGCACAATATAACCATCACCCATTTTGCTTACCCAACTCATTCCTTGTTGAGACGTCGTGGTGTCTTCGTGATAAACGGATAAGTACAGCAAAACAGCACTAACCTCACAAAAATATCTGCTATCATCGCAGTAGATTTTACCTTCAAGACTGCATGCGTGTTGTTTGGAGCACGCTACATTAACACTCAGTATGGCAATAAAACGGTACTACCACTAGAGAATGGAAGAGAAGCGATCATACCTTCAGCATATTACAACTTTTCTGATCATACGATCTACCTCCTCAAAGAGACGTCCTTTCAACTCATACAACGGTACGGAATACCTGCCCATCGATATATTAAAAAAATGAGGTAAAGTGAATCTCTTTCATCGCTAGCTTTAGTGTGATCCGAGTTCCAGTTCCTGAGATGCATCCATATTGTTTCCATCATACAGTAACAAAGAGGTTTTCAAGGAGGATTGCTATATTATCAGGGATTAACGTTAGATTTGCTGGCGGCGCCGTTGTTACCAATAATGTAACTAATTTACTTTTACGCCTGCCATGGTTATTACTTCCATAACCTATAGCTTTTGGCATTCTTTGAGAGGCAGGTTATCTACGCCTTTTTCTTCCCTTTCTCTTTTCCTTCTAGTTATTCTCTACTTTATAATAATTTGTATGGCGTAGAAATTCAATATACAGCAAACACCTTAATAGTACGAACCTTTTAGATATTACAATTGACTCACACTTATGTTGGAATAATCACGTTTATGTTATGTAATAAATTAAGCCAAATATCTTATGCAAAGCGCATACTAAGGAGCTGTGCCCCATATATTTTTGAGAATAGTACATTGTAGATATGTATATTCCGTATTAGCTTATGGTACACCCTTTTTGTGAGCAGCTAGTTCATCTATGGTTATTAAATGATACTTTTTCGCCAAGAGAGGGATAAGATAAACGCTCTGCACGATCGATACAAAATATTCATTTCGATTTCAAGGATAATTATAAACAGATATGAAAATTTCACCTGTAAAGCTGGGCCACATTGTACTGGTTCCAGGTATTGTCTCAATCAATAAATCCGAATCCAGTTTCAGCCAATTTGGCAGCGAACCAGTTCTCGCCTCCCATTGGCTCGCGTTTCACATAGTCACGCCCACGACTAGATGTGTATATATATATATATATAGGAGTGCCTATGGCGCGTACCCTGGGGACAGGTTTTCCTGAATCGCTGTCGTTTATGGGGAGGGTGGTGGCTACCTTGACGAATCATAGGTTTGTGGTTATGACGCGGAAACTAAAGCTCAATCATCCCAATGGATGCTGCCACACGAGCCAAGACCGAAAAAAGCGCGCTAAGTTCGGTCGAATGTGAAGGTTTTGCTTACAGTTTTCTTCGATTGCAGGGGCGTGGTGCATCATGAGTTCTTGCCACAGGGTAGAACGGTCAATAAGGAATATTACCTGCAAGTTATGCGCAATTTGGGAGAAGCAATCCGCCAGAAACGCCCGAATTTGTGGAAGAACAAAAATGGGTTTTTGCACCATAACGCCCCTGCTCACACATCGCTGCTTGTGCGCGAATTTTTGGGCAAAAACAACACACTTATGATGCCACAGCCAACGTACTCCCCAGACCTGGCTCCCTGTGACCCTTTTTTGTTCCCAAAACTGAAGAGGCCCATGAAAGGACGACGCTACGCCACGACTGAGGAGATAAAGACGGCATCGAAGGAGGAGATGAACAAGATCACAAAAAACGATTTTTAAATTGCTTCAAGGATTGGATAAAACGTTGGCACAAGTGTATATCTGGTGGGGATTACTTTGAAGGGGACAAAATATTCATGAATAAATAAATACTTTTTGAAAAATCAGAAAATTCGCGATACTTTTTGAACAGACCTCGTATACACCCGGTTCATTGCCTCGTTCAAGATTACCTAATGGTCCCACCAGATCCACAGGCAATAATCCCTACCAACCCCACTGAACCGACACATCTACTATGTCAATCGCAACCGTTTAAAGTCTTAGACCACGACGATGTAACTTATGCTGCCTTGCCAGCTTTTCCGCCAGGGTGGCTGGATTTGATACCGCCCTTCTTCAATAGATTAATGCACTTAGCGCATTTCCCAGCTGCTTGGAAATACGCAAGAATCATCACCTTCCCCAAGTCAGGCAACGACGCCCGGACAACCTCCAAACATAGCCCGAAAAGCCTCCTGCGCGCGCTAAGCAAACTCTTTCAGAAGATGGTGCTGGTTCGACTACAGCGCACACTTGACGCCACAACGTTCTGCGGCCGGAAAAATTCGGATTGAGATGGCATCACCACACACCAACTACTGCGCGTAGTGCAAACAGTAGCCCGCGGCTACAAAAACTAGCACTTTATTCCGGCGTTATTTCTTGACCTCACGCGGGCCTTTGACACCGTCCGGCACCAAGGTCTGTTGCATCGCCTCATCACCTACTCAGTTCCCTCATATCCCACTCACTTGTTTTACTCCTACCTCACAAACAGGTCCTATTCCGGGGGAATGCCTACTCAATCCCAATACCTATTCGTGCAGGAGTCCTGCAAGTCAGTGTCCTCGGCCCGGTTGTTTTTCTAACCTACATAAATATCGTGCCATCCCACAAGTTTAGCTTTAGTTTTATTGTCCTTTATTTTTTTTTTGGTTAGAAGATATTCATTGTTGGATTTTTATTATTATTAAATGGGTATTTCATTTTTTTTCTTTGTATTCCTTTATGTAATGTTTGATTAATTTCGTGTTTAGCTTAAACAAACCAGAGTCCTTTTGATCTGCTGTTCCTTGTATCTTTACGCTGATATGGTAATCGCGACGAGCTTCACCCGCCAACAAACCGCTGTGGCAAGACTCCAGGTCTATGCCGACATCCTTACCACCTCGTTTAGTAAGTGGAGGCTGGCAGCTAACTCCAGTGTCACGGACATGATTGAGGGATGCCTAGCTTGGACTTTCTTCTGGTTAGACATTCCGAAATTATACTTAAATACTTATACAATTCTAATTTGCATACAAGTTATTACTTCATAGTCCTTCGAGACTCAGGGAGTGTAGCAGAAACTGTTTCACGGGAACATCGCGGGTCGCCACTTCCGGTGACAAACCCAGAGGGTTTTTCTGTTACATCCGCTTCCTCGGGGCGACGTGCAGAATTGCACACTCCATGCGGAAATTTGGTCATGATACGTCACATAGAATGTTCTAGAACAATTTGAATACTTCACTCTGATTGGTTAATGTTAGGGCGTAGTCCGACCACATCGGAACATTCGATGGCAGAATTGCCAAGACCCTCTAGGCCAAGATTATCTATATAACGAGTCGCAAGACTCGAAAGAGAGTCAGTCAGAGAGAGTGAGAGAGTACGCACGTTGGCCGTTGCCCAAAGGGTCGACTGGAAGGCTACCATCTAACTTGACGAGCATCCGTGACATCGCCTCGGAAGGTAAGGCCCGTCTGGTGGAGTATTATGTGTACTATGGTGTACTCCGGCACCTACTATCATAATGGGTTTCACCGGCCAGTAACAAATCTAAAGTATGTGTATCACCCACTGCTATTTTGCTCATGAATAAACTAGCTTATGATAACATCAAGGTTTTCTTACTGTATGTGCAACAACTACATATGTTCCCCTTCCCGTGATCATCTCTTGGGATGTGACACCAGCAAATCACAAGCCGTTATATTTACAAGACGATCCCTGCAAGACATGCAGGAAATTAGAATAGCTGAAGGAGGTGTCCCTTGGACCAAAGAAGTCACATACCTAGGTGTGCGGTTCGACATGAAATTAACATGGAAACCACATATCATCGAGTTGCCAAACAGTCAGCCGGAGGATAGCAATGTTGTACCCATTATGTTCTAAATTCTCTACGATGTCCGTCGGAACTAAAGTGCTGGTTTACAAGCAAATAATACGGCCGGCTTTAACCTATGCGTGCCAAATTTGGTGAACGGCGCTAAAACACATCTTGACCGCTTGCAAATTCTGCAAAACCGGTACCTCCGGACTGCTACAAACTCCGGCTGGTACATACCAAACCGGAACATACACCAAGACCATCAATTTCCAACCACCTCCGAATACATCCTAAACATCTCAAAATCCTTCCGACCCCAATTACCTAACAGTTTCAACTCCCTGATCCGCGGACTCCCTAAAACCACTACAAACAATTTAACCTCAAGTCACCTTACAATCCCTTGAAACTAAAACACCTCTCCCACGTAAATTACCCCACCGCTGAACCACAATCCCTTACCTTACTTCCAATACGTGTGCCAGTGAAGGACTAAGTTCTGGAATGGCGAGAGACAAAGGGCTCCCTCCTCAGAGACTGTCCTCCTGCAACACATTTAGGTGAGCAAGACCGATCAGTCGCACCATGCTTCCGAACGTTGCGGGGGTGCGTTACGTGCCTATGGATATTTCCTCTTTTAAAACGGCAAATCTCTACATTTTGCGTCAACAGTTTGTTATCTCACTTGTTTGCGTTATAGTTTTAAGTTGTTATTTCTTCGTTTATCTAGCAACTATATTTATTTTGTACGTAGTTTTGCGTGAGACAAAAAACAGTGCCCCAACAACACACAACAGTGATTGTGCAACAACCAACATTTTTATGTGTGTACGCGTAATTGTGCTATTTTATATATTATACAATAGCTAAAAGATACGCTAAGCGATTAGAAACTTCACGCCAGAGGTGACCGTGTGCGCTTGTTGCACGCAGGGCAACCCGCTGTGCATCCTCTCGCCACAGTCTGTAAAGAGCCAGAGCTCTGCTCCACTAGTGATGCGGCTACTCCCCAGGCGCGCTGCAATCAGCTGCTGTAAAAGTAGTATAGGCCCCTACTTGACTGGTAGGGGCCTATACAACTTTAGGAGTACAGGAGGGAAGAATATTCTTATGCACATGAGGAAGAGGAGTACCGACCGAGACGAGGTAGAAAATCAAACCGCGAGATGGGAGTACCCATCTACCCATACGCCTAGAGTACCTCAAATTAATTTGCTCCAAACATCGAGGAGAGACGGAAGAAATCAGACTTTCCGACAACGCCCACTACGACGGAGACTGGGAAGGAGCTTCTAGAAGACCCAGGAACGAATCCAGGATCTGGGCACCATCAAGGCAATACTGGTAACCCCGAAGGAGAAACCAGTATTGGAGATATTCCCCCGACAGGAGCACTGCATCCCAGGAAAACCACGAGGATGATACGGCTCGACCACAAGATCAGCGTCATACTCAGAACGTCGTCGCTAGTCTACCTGCCCATGAGACAAATTCGGGAAACCATATGGCCGGCTCAGTGCGCGCCAATTACAGCAAGGACCCGGGATAGGCTCCACCGGCACTTTACAAGATGACGATCCAATTTATGTATTAAGGAAGCAGAATACACAGCAAGAGAATCGTAACGAAGAAAGGAGTTACGGCGTCCTGAAAGGGTTGCGCTCTGTTTACCGAGCCCGGTAGTAAGGGAAATTGTGTCCCCAGTATTAGACTGTTTTTGGTGAGGTAAAAGTGAGTGTATATGAAATAGTGTAGCATAAAAAGAAAGCATACTGTAAGTACAATCTACTAAGAAAGTTATAAATCCAAATAGCTAGTAGTTTCCATGCAAATAGGATATACAGTAAAATACTTCATGAAATATTAGTAACAAGAACGTGGCGGCAAGTAACAGAACACGAGCTAGCAGCTCGTGTGACGTCAGTCGCACGCGCACGCTAGCAAGGCAGCAAGCAGAGGTGAATTAACATTACACCTGATGTTACAAAGGATTAATTGCCATAGTTTATAACATAAAACTATACGAGATAGGAAGGGTTTGGGGAGGGGGTCTTCCCCTTGTAAATAAATGAAGGATGGAAGAAAAAGAGGTATTCTTGCCTCGACACTCATTAAGGTCACCAGAAAGAAAAATAGATAGGGTAAAACGAGATGGTAATAGGGAAGTAGAAATAGAGAAAAGGAAGGGCACGATAGTGGAGAATGATTTAAGAAAGAGGAAGCAAAAGGAAACCTTGATCCTGACATGGAGCCTATAAATTGCTTTGTAGAAGTAATAACTGAAATTAATACGCGTATTGCAAAAGAGAAGATTAATATGGAAAAGAAGAAAGAAGTCTTATATTCTATTAGCGAAACTACAAAATGTATATGACAACGCAAGGATGGAGGGAGAGAAGGCGAAATCAGAAGCAAAATTGGCAAAGGGGTTATATGAGATGAGATGTGAAGAACCAGTAAGAACCTTTGCACAAGTAACAACAATACCAGCACCTACGGGCAAAATGCAAAAACTTCAGAGAACAGTTGAATCTAAAAAGCATACCGTTTTCTTCATTTCCTCAAACAAAACCACGGATGTAAGAGTTACAAAGAATACTGACGCAGAATTTGAAACCTGCAGCAGAGAAAATTAAAACAAGCTTGAGAACTGCCGGAAAAAATTTAATAATGGAAACGGAGGATTACTTAAACAAAGTTATAAATAGCAACAACCTAAAAGGAATAGACTTAAGGATTGAACCACCCAGAAAGAGGAACCGTTGATGATTTTGTATGATGTATTGGCTGGTGCCAAGGAAGAAGAAATCTCTGAAGATATTTACATACAGAATTTTGAACAATATATTTCAAGAGAAGATTTCAAAAAAGAATTTAAATTTAGGTTCAAAACAGGACCAAGAAATAGGGCAACCGTACACCACGTAGTAGAGATGTCCCCAAAGTTAAGGAAACATATAATCCAAACAGTAGAATACATATTGGATTTCAGTCAGTTAGTATAAAAGATTTCATTTCAGTGGCCAGGTGCCTTAAATGCTACGATTATGGTCATGTGGCAAAATATTGCAATTGGGACAAATTAATCTGTGGACCCTGTGGAGCAGATCATGAAAGAAAAGAATGTGCTAAGAAAGAACAACAGCCCATATGTATTCCTTATTGCAGAAGAAACAAGAAATGTGGGTGAAGGCAAAATTGTCCTACCTATAAATTAATGTGGGGAAAGAGTAATCGCTCGAACTGATTATGGATAGAAGTAAAACGGACATAAAAAGAGGAAAACCCAAAAGAAGAAATACCCCCAGCAGAATTAAAAGGAACCTAAAAAGAGCCATTGCCCACAAACTTAAACTTAGGGACAATTCCAAAACCACAGACAGTCACACACAGACAGATGAAAATGAAATCCTGGAGCTGTTATATAACACAAAAATAAATGAAGAACTGAAGATATCATCACACAACAAACCTGCTTTACCCCCAAAATTAAGAATCCACACCATAGATAAAGAAATGGGAATTAAGAAAAAGATCGAAGTGAATTATCAAGTCCTAATGGATGAAGATATAAGTACAGAAGAAGAGGAAGGGAACAAGGAACAAATAGAAGTAGAGATTGAACAATTCGTCTCACAAAAAAGCTGCGCAGTAGATTCTTAAAATCGCTATGGGCAAGAAAAAGAGAAAATTCAAGATTAAATACAAAAGTAAAATTTGTCATTTCAATGAACGACAAGGGCAGTGATGTGACTTCATGTCAAAAAGTGATAGAAATCGAGGCGCTAGAAGAAAAAAAGGAAGCAGAGGAAATCAATAGCAAGCACCGGTTAAAATTAAACTCAACGTTTAGAATTGTAAAAGCTAAAATAAATAGGAAAGAACAGAAAGATAATAACAATACAAATATCACGGATAAGCTGGTGGAGGTCAACAAGAGCATATCCCTGAAGAAGGAAGATACACAGAGCTGTCATGATCATCGCTATGTAAAACAGAAAAATATGCAGGAATGGCAGGAAGAAAACGCGGAAGAGATGGAGGATGCAAAGGTTCATTACACAGCTTTCTAACAAAACTCAGCAACACACAATATTCGCCAGCATGCAAGTATTGGAGGCGAAGAGAAAGCAGCCCACCCAGGTAAAGAAAATATAATAAAATATTTATTATGAATTCGAATTAAAACTAAAATTAAGTAGATTAGAAGAGAGAAACACATTATTAACAGCTCTACGATTAATAACTAGAAAATTACATCCTAAAGGAAAGTATATAACATTTCCATTCCCAGAAACAGCAGAGAGATTAGAATTAAGAACACAAAACCTACCTACAAATCCAACAAACTTATGGAAATTATTACAGACGGCATTTGAAAGAAGATTAGAAATTTTACACCTGGAAGAACTATTATAATTTCGCACTCAGTCACGGAAGGATAGCTTTCGATTTCCAAAAATCTTGCCCAAATAGTCATATTCATACTTATCATAATTAATGGAAGTAATAAACTTTATAAAAATAGGGCAAATAAATGCCCAAAGAAGTAAATTGGTCATGATGGAACTAAGGAGGCTATCAGAAGAACTGCAATTAGATATTCTGTGTACACAGGAACCATATTATGTAAACGGTAAACCAGCATACTTTATCGACAAATTTTAGAACAGTAATAGATAAAGGAAACCCTATGGTAACAATAATAGTTATTAACTCGGAAATACAAGTGGTGAAAATAACGCAACTAAGTGATACACATACAAATTGCATAGAAATAGCACTAAGGGGAAAATATTATGTTTTAGTAAATCAATATTTTCAGTTTAGCGAACGAATAGAACCATATATAAATAGAATAAGAGAAATAGAAAATGGTTATGAAAATTCTCCAGTAATATATATGGCGGATGCTAATGCACATTCTCAATGGTGGAACAGTAACTACACGGATAAAAGGGGAGAACTACTGGAGGAGATAATAGCGGAGCCTCAGCTAAATAGAGGAGGAGCTACATCTACTTGGTTTATTCTCTACATTTTCTTTCTTTTATTTGATGACAGACAGTATTGACGAGCACATACTACATTTGGATTTCATACTAACTAAGCTTCGTGGAGCAGGCATGACTGTTAAATTAAGTAAAACAACCCTTTTCAGGCCTGAAACAAAATTTTTGGGCTTCATTATTTCCACCCACGGCATTACGCCTGATCCTGACAAAGTGGATGGAATTTTGAAAATACCCAGACCACACAACTTAAAACTGTTAGTAGTATGTACCCCGCGGCGGGCTACAGTTTGACGTCACATCCGGTTTTGTTCAAGGTCATTTTGTAGATGTACTTGGGGTATGGTTGTTGAAGGTAATTAGCCGGCCGGGGCGGGCTAATGTTGTTGGTAGGTACATCTATAAAATGTCCTTGAGTGTAACCGGATGTGACGTTTAGTTGTAGTCCGTCGCGGGGTACATTTTTTTTAATTTTTATTTTTGATTACATAAGATACATATGTGGATGAAACAAGATATACAGTTTGTAATTACATTGTATACATGTTAGGATACATAACAGGGTACATGTTATGTTATAGATAACGACGGTGTTGATATCTGGATAAATATAGGTACATGATTAATAGGTTGATACCGAGGGAGATTGAAGCTGGGGATAGGATGGTGACGTGAATGATGGATGTGAAGATGTACAAGTATAGGAGAGTGCGTATGTAATGCATGTTATTGTTTGACGACAAATTGGAATGTGGTGAGGCATAGGTTTTGTCGATGTTGGTCGGTTGTTTTGCACGTGAGAGATAGGTTATGTTTGGTTAAGACAAAGTTGTTGAAGAAGTGGAACTTTGAGGTGGAAGGTTGGGGGGTAAAGTTATACAGATTGATGTGGAAGTGGATGGGTATGATGATGATGAATGTTGTTTAAGGGGCGCACAACAGCTAAGGTCATTAGCGCCCAAAGATACTAAAAACTGCGTCAGTACTAAAATATAAATAGTTAACACAAATCAAGTCTGAGCATATAACATATGCTCATATAACATATAACATAAATAACAAGTGGGTGTAATGGTCAACAAAGGACTGGTATTAAAATAGCCGCAATCGCGAAAACAACAGTCCTACAATGGTCTAAAAAGGGTCAATAAAACCCTATAACCATCAACACTAGAACATATAAAAACTGGTAGTAAAACACATCAGCAAAAGCTGAAAATAAACCAGTATTGTAAATGTCTAACCTTGTAACAATAAAACCCCAAAACAATAACAAGGGCTATATATAACAACTCAATTAAAGACTGGTACTAAAAACGATGCATCAAATGATGAAACAACCACAGTGTTAAAAGAGTCTAAAATGCCGTCAATGGTAAAAGATAAAAACTCACACCTTGCTCCAAAAACCACAAACACGGATAAAACGGAGCACACGCTCAACAGCAACCAGATCATCTGCGAGTAAGTCCTCAATAGAGGAGGGCAAACCTAAGCTATTTCTAAAAGCTGTCAGATGAAGACAATCAATTAAAATGTGACGCACTGTAAAGGGGTGGTCACAGTGAGGGCAAGCTGGAGCGGGTTGATCATTAAAAAGATGAGAGTGGCTAAAACGGCAATGCCCAATTCTAAGACGAGCTAAAATTACTTCTTCGCGACGAACAGCGCGAGAAGAAGTCGACCAGTTAAAAGGGGCGGGTTTACATTCACGGAGCTTATTATTTGGGAGTAATTCCCACTCCTCGCGCCAGCGCGAAAAAATGGCTCTACGTAATGAATGTATAAAATCCCCGAAATAAAAACGCTGCTCGTACTCAGCATGGTCTAAAAGAGCGGATTTTGCTGCAACATCTGCGGCCTCATTACCTGGGAGTCCGACGTGTCCAGGCACCCATAGCAGTATTACCCTGACGCCAGCGTCGAAAAGGGTTAAAACTACATTCTGGACCATCTGTACAAGGGGGTGGAGGTTGTACAGGTTTCTAAAACTTAAAATGGCACTCAAAGAATCGGAACATATAACACTGTTCCCCAGCCCGTGATCAGAAATAAATAAAACCGCCCGATAGATAGCATAAAGCTCCGCCATAAAAATAGATGTTGCAACGTTAAGACCATACGTAAAACTAGCCCCATTAAAAACAAAAGCACACCCTACACCTGTGTCAGATTTTGAGCTGTCGGTATAGATAAAATTCCAGCCATTAAAAGAGGATTTGATCTCGCTAAAAGAACAACGAATAATATGTGCTGCGGTCGATGATTTCGGACAGGACGTAAGCCCGAGATGAACGGGGGCCTCTGCTAAAATCCAGGGGGGCGAAGAAGTTTCCCCGGCTAAGAAAAAAGCAGGTAACTCAATGTCCAACGTCCGTAAAATCTCCCGAAAACGAAAGCCAGGGGGCTTAGGAGTAAAAGACCGAGCAGCATAAAAACGATCAAAAGACACATTAAAAAACGGCTCATTCGTGGGATGACGAGGTTGCGCAGCTAAGCGACAACCGTACGCAGCTAGTAAAACATCCCTACGATAAAACAACGGAGGTTCTCCAGACTCCGCACATAAACTCAATACAGGACTGGTGGGGAATGCCCCAATGGCAACACGGATACCCCGGTGATGAATCGGGTTCAGGCGGCGCAGAACAGAAGGCCGCGCAGAGCCATAAACGACACTGCCATAATCCAATTTGGACCGGATAAGAGTGACGCCACCGTTGATCTTAGTCAAATTGCCAGAGTTTAGAGTTTAGAGTGATTCCCTTCACCTTGCACACCGAATACTCTTGGGTCCCGTCGATGCAAATCTCCAGATGTAGGCACCATCCCCATATTTTGTCAATTCGTCCGTCATATCGCCCAAAAAGGTCCTGTTTCCGGGATCCATTCGCCGGGTCGGTAGGTTGCTATCACGGAGTCCGTGTCGAAGTAGCATACGCGCTGTCCCAACTTCTTCAGGTAGGAGTACAGTTCTAGCCGTGCGTGGGCTGTGGTGTACGCTGCTATTACCACGTTTGTCGTGAAATTTTGTTTTGCGCATCGCTCATCGTACCTCCAAACGACGCACATGATGTCGTCAGTGGCGGGAAGGTAGGTTTGCACTTCCACGCCTGCGTCGTTTAATAGTTGCATCAGGCGCGCGTGGGTGTTTACAAGTTCGCAGGTTGGGAGGTTATCCTGTTGGCCGTACTTTCCCCAAAATGAGTTCAACATCAATTTGGCCAGCTCTCTCTTGCCCGGATTGTAACACATAGCACTTGGGTCCAAAGACACGCCTTCCCGCTCCAAAAACATCTTCACGAAAGCATCCTTCTTTTCGGAAGTGTCGCAATCGATAGGCCAACCTGAGGCCTGCGTCTTAATTTTTAGAAATTGGTTCACGTAATCCTGAAAAAGACCCTTTTGACCCGGTCCATTTTTGACCATTTCGAACTCCCATATTTCGTACGTTTGCAACAGAACGTAGCCTTGTTTAAGCGCAACCTTTACTTCGTCAATTATCCATGTACCTAGCAAGCACCTTTCCTCGTCTCCGTGGCTGCACTCCTGATGACATCGGGTTTCTGCGCACGTCATACATAGAGGAAAAAGCAATTTTCCACCAACACGCACGGGTAACACAGGGTGGTACATGCTCGTGGGTGGGAGTATCTTACACTTTATTATTCCGCCTTGCACATCCTTCAAATGTGGAAAGTTATCCACGTGCAGCTTGGGATGACCGACCGGGTAGGGCTTGGTCTTGTTAACAAACGGGTACAGACTGCACACGTCAAAATAAAACATTTTATCTTCCCCAGACGTTTCCTTGTACACTTTGGTGCAATTGGTCCTCCTGCCAAAGAATGCATCTCTAGGATTCAGAGGTTCGGGATGCGATTTAGAATGAGACTTTACAAAATCCGCTAGCATAGCATCGGACTTTATCATGCCTTTAAATTCGCATTCCCACATTTCCACTACATTGTATCCGGCATTTTTCATCACGCGGGATATTCTCCTTGTGTCCTCGTACCTGGAGGCCATGGTTTCGTTTCCTGAACCATATAGGACAGAATGGCGATTGGGAAAGCAACGCAGACAACCGTGATAAAAGCAACCGTGAAAAAAGTACACAATTTTGCCCTCCTCTCTGTACCCGTCTACTTTGTGTCCCATCACTTTCACTTCCCTGCATCTAAAAGCGTGTTGAATGACTACGCTTCGCTGCCGCTCCATCCACGACAACCAAATGCATGCACTTCGCGATTGTCTATCTGCTAGTCGATATCCACCTACGGGGATTATGGGGATCGTGTTTGCCGGCATAAATCTCTTTCGGTAAACGTTCATGCACGCATGTGCTATGGTGACGCATTCTCTGAAAGGATCTATGTCGTTCTCGTCCATAAATTACCTTCTAAATTTGGACACTCCTCTGTACAGCATAAACACGTCCATTTTGCAGTAAGACACCAACTCCTTTTTCATGTTAAACACATAACCGGAGTTCAGCTTTTCTGCGTGCCAGTCCTCGAAAGCCTTGCGTCCGCTTTCTGTCATGCCCTCGGGACAGTAATACTTTTGATCGGGGATGGGACCCTCGTAGCTTTCATTTTCCTTAGTGTTAAATAGGTAAGGGAAATACCCCTTGCATTCCGCGAGATTAAACGTGTTTGAAAATCTGGCCAAAGGCATTGGGATGAAGTTGAGCGAGTCCAAAAATGTCACCCTTTCGCGCTTCATCCTGTATATGCGCGTGCCATTGATAATCAGTTCCGGAGTCCACCTGAGACTACCGACCATGTACTTTAGTATGAACTGTCCATCGTAAGCCCTGAGATTGTGAGCAATGACGATGATGTCCCAAGAATCGAACCTGGACTGGGTAATGTGGTCAAACAACTGCTTTATAGGTTCGTTTCTAAATACCCACTCCTTTATGTGTCGCGTCCATGCATACCGAACAGGCCTGGTAAAGCACGCATAGATTTGGGACGTGTTCAAAGGTTTCAACATTCCCCATATATGGAGTATTTTGCGTGCATTCGAAATCTATAAACATAAAGATGTACTTCTTCTTACCAGCGGTATCCGATTTGTACGGCTGTATGTAGCACATGTGATTTGCATCCACGTGACACTTGCAAGCGTTACAAAACTTTTCGTTGCATTTATGCGGCGTCTTTCTACGTCTGTTATTAACCAGTTTGTTGCAGGATAGACACACCTTTTCAACGTCGCAAACTGATACATCCTTAGGGTAATATGCTCCTTTCAATAGATGATTGTTGTAACATTCCTCACCCTTGAAGTTCCTGTGACATGCTTCACATTCGGTAGATGCAGTATCGCACGGTGTGCACTCCAGGTGACATTTGGTGCATTTCAAATCGCACCGATGCCTTTCCTTTTTATTTGCAGATACGTGATTACACTGACGACAGTAAAACTTGCATCTTAATGCTCTGTGCAGGTCCACTATGGCGTTAAAGTGATCGTCGTGTAAGAGTAGATCCAGGTGCTTTTCAGACTTTGCATTCCACTTGTATAACACGTTCTTTCCCGTGTGATCCCCAAACACGGTAATGTTATATTCCCGCAGATTACGTGCAAAGCTTTCTAAGTCCTGCAAATTAAAAGCTCCATCGCGCTTTCCTACAAGCTCGCACAATTGTAACGCCTTTTCTTTTTGCTCGCGTTCGAAGCGTCTAATGGCATAATAATTAACATCGCCGTCGACTTTAGCCTTACACACGGCAATGGCTCTGGGTAAGCACAATTTGTACTCATTTTTTATTTCGATAATTCCCTTATTTATGCTACATGCTTCGCAGTACTTGAAGCACGAACCCTGTACCGCTTTCGTCCACACGCAGTTTATTTTTAGAGGTCCACCCATCAAAAATTCCCTATTACTCTGCATCACCTTCTCTATGGATTTTATCACGGCCTCAGGATTAATTTGATCAAACCTACGAACGCTCATATTAAATGGTGCAGAAGGATGTCTAGAATCATAATTGATAATCCCAGATACCCGGGTAAACTGTTCAGCAGATTTTCATTAACGAAATCTAAAAGTCCCTGAAACGTTTGAGAAACCCACAGCTCGGGATTTGCATCTTCAGGCATGGGACGAACGGATATATCCGTTTCTGAAAATCCCGAATAAAATTTATTTACGGCACGTTTGCGATGCTGCACAATATCAAATAACGTCGGTTCACTTACCGACATCTCCTCCATGTCACCATCGTTAGGCTGCTGTTCATCGTCTCGTTGGGAAGGCGTCGAAATGTCGTCTTCAAAATAGGACGCAAAGTCCTCATCATCATCATCATCCGAAGGTAGGGGAAAATCTTCGTCAAAATAAGGCGACAGGTCCTCGTTCTCCATTATCACGCGTTACGTCTCAAGCCTAAAATGCGAAAAATTTTAACAGGCAATTTAGCATTATACAATTCTTTGCGCTCAACTCGCGATTAAACCTGCAATTCTGCTATGCTCTAATATCATTAACAGCATACCATTTAAATAAAGCAATAACTAATTATGTCAAAATAAGTAACACTTACGGTGCACATCATACACGGCGTGCATGAAACATCGTTACTTTGAACGCTCGGTTTGCACTTGCAGTCCTCGTCGTCGCAGCAACAAAGGTACAGCGTTAGCAATATTGACAACACTATCGCTATTAAGATTGCCACCAACATCACTTCGTAGTCCTGCATAGTTTATAACGCTCACATAAATATGCACAAACACACGCAAAGTTTTTATTCGCTTCTTTCCAACGCTATCTTCTCGCTAATGCACAAATTAACCAACTTTTTCTCCTTGCTTTACAAACACCTTCTTGTATGCACGTGACCGCGGGAAGATATCGATCCCCTGCCTCGGACAATTATATACCGTCAGTACCCCGCTCTGAGCTTGGAGGGGCAAATGTTGTACGTCATTTGCAATGCCCGTTCCCCTACTGTACTTTCAAGGCGGCGGCGAGCGGCCTCGATCCCCTGCCTCGCGCAATGATATACCGTCAGTACCCCGCTCTGAGCTTGGAGGGGAAATGCGCTACGTCATTTGCAACGACCGTTCCCCTACTGTACTTTAAGGCGGCGGCGAGCGGCCTCGATCCCCTGCCCTGCGCAATGATATACCGTCATTACCCCGCTCTGAGCTTGGAGGGCAAATGTGCTACGTCATTTGCAACGACCGTTCCCCTACTGTACTTTAAGGCGGCGGCGAGCGGCCTCGATCCCCTGCCTCGCGCAATGATATACCGCAATTGTTCCACTTTACGCTGGGTATTACATTACGTCACGGGGAGACCACGGTGCGTAAGTACACGTGCACTTTCCTCGTGGGGACTACCAGTCTAACCACAGCATCCGGTTTCCAACTGGCCTGCGCCGGCCCGGCTCGCCGCAATATCCGGTCTCGACCGCTGCGTCCGATTTGAAAAGTCCGTTGTTTTTTCCGGGGTCTTTCCAAACATACCACAGCATCCTGTTCAAAAAGTCCATTATTTTTTCCGCGGTCTTTCCCAGGCAGCCGCAGCATCCGCTTTACGGCGCAAGGGAAATCGCCATTTGCGTCACTGCATTTTACCATTTACGTCACGCGTCTTCCATAAAACATTGACATTTTTCCTACATAGCATTCAGTGCTTGACTGGAGATTGTACCGCACGTGTCGTTGCTGCACTTGCTGTTGACTTGCTGCTTCAAGAGCACTTGCTGCCGCATTCCTCTTCTAAAATACCAACGTTTGTGTAAGTATATACACATTCATTCATCCATTTTGGTAATTGTGCATCGCACTTTAAGCACTGCTATAATTTGTTCATTCATTCATTTTTGTTATAACCAATGCTCCTTGTTTATATTTGTTTCAGTTGCCGACAGTCGCCCGCCAGCGCCGACTTTCTGATTTCTTGTTTTCAACTGAGACTGCGCTCACGCAACATTCATTCTTGTAAGTAGCATTCGTTGTTTCATCGGTTCATTTTCCGTTCATTGCATCTAAAATGCTCGCTAACATTTATATTATTATTATTATTATTCGAGCGCATGCTTGTGTTGTATTGTGTGTGTGTGTGACTTTTTCAATTATTACACATGTCATAGTCAAAATATTAACGCCATTCATTTTTTTACAGACGTCGAGCTGTGCGCGCCTGCTGATTACAGGACCGTCTGCCTCCAGGTCTTTTCTGCTGCTGCTGCTACTACTAAATCCGCTGTTGTGGTTGTTGCTTGGTTTTTTTGTCTCCTGTATCTTTAACCGTAAGTGTTCGTTTAATTTATCCACGTTTTCCACTATCAATACTATTCTTATATTTTTGTTCTGTTAGTAAAGATGTCGATGACAAATTATTGCTTCGCTGAAGAATGCCTTCCCTGCTTTACCGTCACTTGCCCCTTGTGTAATTGTAAAATATGTGCTGGCAGTGCATTCGGATTATCCGTCACTTTAATTGCTTCCCAACATTTCAATCCTCGTCCTAAACCCCCATTCGCCATTAATTGCTCACTCTGTAAATTTCCCTTTGAATTTAATTACAACGCAGTAACCCCTACGCGAGTAGATTTGCATCTACCCCTTTGGAAACGCTCGATAAAGTGCTTTAGATTATTTTGCCTTTCCTCAGGTTTCACCAACATTAACTGTAGCCACGATTGCTCATTTGCTGCTCTTCTATCCCCTTATTTTGTACTCGACTGCTGCATTAACTTTTTAAACTTCACACTCGAACCACCCTTATGGTGGTATCACTCCCATGAACAAATAACACAACATCCGCTTTTACGCTATGCAAACACCGACGCTGTAGCTTATTGGGATATTTCACATTGGTACACGCACTTTAATGATCCTGATTGCCCTTAAGTGTAACGCACTCTTTTCGATTTTTTTTGTTTGCAGATTATGGCCTCCGCTTCACCCGTCTCTTTCACCCTTAACCCCGACTACGTTCCTCTCACATCTAAATATCGTCTTGTTAAACACCTATTCCCTTCATACACCCTCTTGGAGTCTTTTACGCCCACTTACTTTCCGGCTTCCTTTACCTTCGTTTGCTCCCTTCTAGAACACTTTATTTCCGAAGGTACTTGCTGTGCCATTATAGGTTCCTTTTGCGGACACATGCTTGACGGGTACAATTTTTTAGACGCATTTCCTACTTTCTTTATAGCGCTCTCTAGGAACGATGACCATTTACAATCAAAATTTTTTCTGTCGCATTTTCTCTTTTCCAAAAATGGCGACTTTTACGTTTATTATGATCACACTTTCGAGTTCAACAATATCATTTACACTCACACGCAATCTTATTACCGTGGCATTTTCTACTATGATGAGTGGCATGCTCTTTTACCTAACGGGGAGTCTCACTTTTTTAACACGGTGTTTTTAATTGTTCAATTAGACCTACCGATAGAACACGTGGACTGCTGGTACGACGTGATGACTTTAGTATTTTCAAATCAACCGCCTCTCTATAATTTTGCCCTCACCGGACTTTACGATAATCATCAAAATTTCCGACTTGCATTTTTCAAAGACCAGCTGTTGCTGTCTAACTTCTGGTATTCCATACCATGCATGGACAGATTGCTTTTAATGAAACAATGGCACAGCAACTACCCTGTTACCATCCTCAGCAGTTACCCTCCCGCGAATGAATGCAACTGCATGCTCTGCTGTCCTTCCCCTCCATCCTTAAAAGCTTTAGCTTTCCGCGCCATTTCTCTTGATTACTCACACATCCAACCTTCCTAACTTTTTTTAGATGAGCCTTCCGCCGTTTGCATCTGCTTTTTGCCCACCGGCGGAGGCCGCGGTTCGATTACATTGGCAGCAAACGTATATGCAACAACCTCCACCTCCAACGCCACCACAGCTGGAGCAACAGCAACAGCAAAGTCCTGAGGCGGACGAAATCGCTGCTATAGAGGCAGATCTCATTCGATTTGAACAGCAGAACCTATGGCGCCAATATGTCGCCTTGCTTGAAAACAGGTTTGTTGCCCTAGAACGGCAACATTTTGTTTTTAAAAGCAAGGTGCGCGCCATAGAGGAAAGGTGTAGAATCAATTCCAACACATTTTTGGACATGCCAAAATTATTGAGCAAACTCCCAAAGCACCATGATGTGATTCAATCCCTTGTGAATATGTTACACATCCCCCCTCCTCCTCCATTAATCCCAATTAATTCAGAAAGGCATGTAGCGTATAACTCTGATGATGTTGCAGAAAATTTAAAAATAACAACCAAGTGCTAATACATATATATATATAATTTTTGTCATGTCAGTTATCTTTTTTGCATTATATATCATTTTTTAAATTTAATTAATATACATTATATTCATTATATATATCATTTTTTATTTTCAAAATAACATTAATATCCATTATATTTAAATATACTTAATATGCATTATATTCAATATATATATATATATCTTGTTTTTTTATTTTCCATTACTTTTTGTGTATTATCAATTGTTTTCTATATATATATATATATTCAAATGTTTTTTTTTTCATTTGTTTAATGCCCTACTGGCAGCTATTTGTACTATTATATTCTTTATTCCATTACATGTATCTTTTTTTTAAAAAACGCACTAACAGAAAAAAAATTACAAAATAATAAAATATTATTCACATATTAACGTACTTCATTTCGAGTCGTATTCAACTGCATCCTCTTCCTCAGATCCTTCTCCTCCCCCTTCTTCTTCTAATTCAGTATTGTAAGCATTTGCATAGTTTTCAAATTCTACGTCTTCATTCCCACCCCCTATACACACCTTACCCAATTTACCTATTAAAGATTTCAACCCTTCAAACTCAGCATATACCTTTTCCACATTTACCTTTATGCTACCCACCAACTCGTGCTGCCTAATTACATTCTCCTTCTTCTCTTCCATTTCCCTCTTCATCCTCTCCATACTAACCATCATCTCCTTCATCCTCCCTTCCATTTCTTCCTTATCCTTTATCGCGACGTTTAACTCCTTACCCATACTTTTCATCATGCCCTCACACTCCTTTCTCATCTTGCTCTTTACTTCATTAACGCTCTTCTTGCACCTCTCGCTTGCAGCCTTCCTAATGTTATTCACCGATACCTTTCCCCCTTCCCCATTACATTCAGAACTTATCCTCAAATTACCCTCAGCACTCCAATGGGATCCACGCTTCACCCTCCCTTTTACTCTCCTACCCCCAACTTCCAAATTCCATTCTCCATTACCACATTCTCCAAATAAATATACGTAATTATTCCCAAAATAACTATTCATTTCGTTCATTACACTGTACGCAACAACCAATTCACTCTCCTCTTCCGACAACCTCCACTTCAAATCCAACCCCTCCGGCAACTCCATCTTTTTCATCATCATTTCGCAATCCAACATCTCCACCTTCATTGTTACATTACCGCCGGCATACATCACTATAGGATTACCGTAATATTCACACTTCTTACCCATCTTCCTACCCTTCACGCATTCGCAACCCTCGTTTAAAACATGCCCCTCTGGACATTCAACCTGACCCATCTCAAAATCACCGTAGTAAAATAACCACACCGACCTCCCTTCTCACACCTGCTTATAGGTCTCAAACAATTATACACATTCATCACCCCTTCCATATTTATTATACTCGCATTAAACCTACACCCCATTCCCTCTTTGTAACCGCATGTACAATTTAACAACAATTCGTTATCCTCGTCGCATATCAACCCCTTCAAAGATCCTGTCACATCGTCCACCTTAAAACCGCATCTACCAAAACTTATACAGTTATCCTCTCCATTCACTCCCCACGCATTACCAACAATGCCAACATCACATTCATCTTTCACAAATAACTCTACAACCCCTCCAAACTCCTCCTTTTATTCCCATCCTCCTATCACTGCGCTTCTTATTGTAACCAATCACATTCCTCTCTCCATATTTTATGCCAATCACCTTCCACTTTATCTAACCAATCGCAACGCTTTACCTCACTTACTCAAATCCTTCATTAACCCTTGCATCCACCAAATTATCTCTCTTTGCTCACAGACTTCAACCTGTTCACATACGGTAAGTTAGGCTTTTTTGTTTTCACACCACATTTCTCTCCCTCTTTACAGATGGACTTCGACACCTTCCATAGCTACTTAACCCATTCCCGACGTCTCGCCGCGTTGACGCCTTCGCAACGATACGCCATCGCTACTCTACACCCTTCGCAATTACTAGCCTTCCCTCCCATTGACGTAGACCAGGTTTGGCACCTACTTGACGCTCATTCAAAATCAACCTTCCACATCTTCAAACGCTGCACTACCCATTGGAACCTCCCTCATCACAAATCTCACATCGACGGTCCACCACCGTTTATCTATCGCTGCCCTTTCTGCAACCAACCTTAACTTTTACATTTACATCTATCAACCATTTCCCTTTTTACAGACATATGATGTTCGACAATTCGTGGTACTTCTGGTGCGAACTGTGCACAGCGATCCAGAAACAATCAGTGCTCCAGAAAAACAAACCAGTCTGCATGCGATGTAACAACACTTGCTCCCTTCTAACTACCTACTTCATCGTCTGGCCATCAACAACCCCTGTACCCAACAATCAACCAGTTTACGTACCCTCCTGTCTCCAATGCTTAGCCAAGAAAACATGTCTTGACAATTCCATCTTAATCCCTTTTCCTCACGTGCGCAAACTACATGACCCACATTGCTCAAAGTGCAACGCATTTCAAAACATCTAACATGTACCCTGTGATGTATATGTAATACCAATTACTCTATCTATAACGTAACATGCACATCTTGTATCATCCACATATGTATCTTATGTAATCAAAAATAAAAATTAAAAAAAAAATGTACCCCGCGACGGACAACTAAACGTCACATCCGGTTACACTCAAGGACATTTTATAGATGTACCTACCAACAACATTAGCCCGCCCCGGCCGGCTAATTACCTTCAACAACCATACCCAAGCACATCTACAAAATGACCTTGAACAAAACCGGATGTGACGTCAAACTGTAGCCCGCCGCGGGGTACATACTACTACTGTTTCCCAGATTTTTTGGTATTCTCCAATACCAAGCTCGTTTCTTATTGAATTATGCCACAGTCGCAGCCCCTCTCCGTGAATTCCTGAAGAAAGAAACAAAATGGCGATGGACCCAAGTTGAACAAGCCGCCTTTGATAAGATTAAACAGTTGTTTCAGGATGACATCTTGTTGGAGAGGCCAAGGCTTGACTTGCCGTATACTATATATACTGATGCTTCCAACAAAGGTTTTGGTGCCGTTGTCCTACAGATTCACGAGGATGAGTCGATTCACGTAATTGCCACTGCTTATCGTGGTTGCTCACGCACGGAAGTACAAGCTTGCGTGACAGAGCAAGAAATAGCTGCCATTTTCTTTCCTTTGCAGAAATTTAAGACCTATATTTTCAACCGGAAGATTATTCTTAGAAATGACCATGTAAGTCTTTTTGTTATGGAGTGTAAATTAACTAGCTCCCGAATTTGGAGGTACGTCCATGAAATTATGTCCTACGATGTCACCTAGAACACGTATTCGGCCGAGATAATATTTTCAGTGACACGTTGTCTCGACTTAATCATCATCACCTGCCTGAAGCGATAAGCAACGCAAATTTCTAGATTACAGTAATGAATCTCAATAACAATGTGGAAAAATCGCTTATAAAAGATTTTGCTCATTTGGTAACGCTACAGGAAGAGGACGAGGAGTTAAAGAAAATAAGAGATACCACTCCAGAGCTAAGTACCAAAATTGGTAGTAACGTCGCCCTATATAAACGAATCCTTTATAAACTTCATGGACGAGAAGATTCCGTTGGAAACCTGTCATTCCAAAATATATGACAGACCGGCTTATTCAGGCTTTTCATATGGCGATGATCCACTCTGGAACTGAGAGAGTTTGCCTGAATATTACGGAGAATTTCTATGTGAAACATCTGGCACGGAAGACGAGGAGGATTATGGCGGCTTGTGAACTGTGTTAAAAGGCAAAACCTTTGAACATGCGGTTTGACACAGAACCCAAGACCGTTATTATAATCCTATAATCCTAACGCATTAATTACCCTCGACACCCATGGCGAGATGCCAAGAGGCAAGTTTGGTCAACCTTACGTACTGATTTTATATGATGTCTTTACAAAATTTATCCTATGAAAAACGTCACGAGCAAGATTTGTTTATACAAAATCATTCACTCTTACATTATAAAACAGGGAAAATGGACGCTATCTTGACTGATAATGCGACCATACGAGGGTGGTTTGATAAGTTCTCGGAATCACCACAACGGGTCAGCACTAGCGCAACGAGTTGTTCACGTGATATTCATTGGACTGTTGCCTGTAAACACGTGCCACGTCAGTGCTCTTGGAAGAAACTGGGCAAACAATTACTGGAGAATACTATGCTAACCTCCTGGACAAATTGCAACAAAAGATACGCGAAAAAAGCCAGGTTTAGCAAGAAAGAAAGTCATCTTCCATCAAGACAATGCGCGCCCGCACACATGCGCCGTCGCCATGGCAAAATTACACGAACTAAGGTATGAATTGTTGCCACATCCGCCTTATTCACCTGATATGGCTCCGTCAGACTTCCATCTCGTCCCACAACTGAAACTTTTCTTGGTGGACGAAGATTCACTTCAAATGAAGAATTGATAGCCAGAGTTGACAACTATTTTGCAGACCTGGAGGAATCTCATTTTCGAGATGGGATCAAGGCACTGGAACATCGTTGGACCAAGTGCATTAATCTACAAGGAAACTACATTGAAAAATAAAAAAAGTGTCAGTGATGTAAGTACTTTTTTTCTACTCCGTTCCGAGAACTTATCAAACCACTCTCGTATTTAAGAGCCACATCTTACGGAATACATTAGAAAACATGGGGGTGAAATTATTAAACTCTTCATTATATTTCCCCAGTGGTAATCCTGCAGAGAGAGCTGTATGCGAAGTTGGATCTTTTCTTAGAATTCTTTGCCATAAACATTATACGAGCTGGGTTGAACACTGTCCAACGATCGAGCGGATTTTAAATGAATCAATCAATTCCGTTACCGGAATTCCGCCAGTAAAATTATTAATGAAGCACAAGCCTAAACCGATAATTCCAAACCATCCCCGAGCGAAAGGGAAGAAGACTATGAAGAACTCTACTAGAAAATTTTTAAACGAATTTGGGAAAGAGGCCAGAAAAGAATCAACCAAGTAAAAGGACATAAGAAGCGATGGGATCCGAAACTAGATGATTTGGTGCTAGTTCGCAACTGAAAACTGTCCAAGCTTTTGAAAAAACGATCACACCGCATGGAACTTCTATACCGAGGACCTTTTGCCATCAATCGTAAATTTGGTGAGTACACTTACGAATTGAGGGACGATTAAAAGGGAACCACCATCATTGGCCGATATAACAAAATACGAGGTACGTCCAGAAAGTAAGTTCCGTTTCAATTTATCTCCGCTGCAGCGCTGCGTTCGCAGTTCCGCACATGCGGGGTAGACGCTCTGTATCAAGGAGAAGAAACGTGCGCCATTTTGAGATCGCTGTCAGCCACGTACGCTTTATTGTGCTTGTTTACAATGTCGGTGTTGATTGAAAATCCCGCCGCTTGTGAAATCAGATATGTGATTCGTTTTCTGAATGCTAGGAAAGTGAAACCAATTGAAATTTATCGGCAAATTTGCGAAGTTTACGGACAAAATGCGATGAGTGATTCAATGGTGAGAAGATGGGTCCGACAGTTCAATGAAGGACGTAGTGAAGTGCACGATGAAGAACGAAGTGGGCGTCCATCTTTGGTTACAGAAGAACTAGTTCACGCGATTGATGACAAGATCCAGGAAAATCGCACGTTTACAATTAGTGCTCTCGCTATGGAATTTCCCCAAATCTCACGATCACTAATTCATGAAATTGTTACCGAAAAACTGAAATTTCGTAAACTTTGCTCACGTTGGGTACCAAAGATTCTTACTGAGCAACACAAAACAAAACGGATGGGTAGTGCAATTCAGTTTTTGACCCATTATGATGAAGGCGGCGAAGAATTTCTGACGCAGATAGTCACAGGAGATGAAACTTGGGTTTCTTACGACACCCCTGAAAGTAAGCGGCAATCAATGGAATGGAGGCACTCTTCATCCCCAGCAAAGGTTAAGCCGAAACAAATCTTGACACCTCGAAAAATGATGTGCACAGTGTTCGGGACTGGAAAGGTATCTTACTCATTGATTTCTTACCGCGTAGTCAAACAATCAAAGCAGATGTTTATTGCGAGACACTTAGGAAATTGCGCCGCGCAATACAGAATAAGCGCCGAGGATTGCTGTCAAAAGGTATTGTTTTTCTTCACGACAACGCACGACCACACACTGCAAATGTGACGAAAAACCTCCTATAGGAATTTGGCTGGGACGTGTTTGACCATCCTCCGTACAGCCCTGACCTCGCTCCTAGCGATTTTCATCTGTTCTTACATCTCAAGTCTTTCCTTGGCGGTCAACACTTCAACAATGACGAACAGCTGAAAGAAAATGTTTCCAACCGGTTGAAGACACAGGCGGCAAAATTCTATGAAGAAGGTATACAAAAACTTGTGCCACGCTATGACAAATGCCTGCAAAATTTCGGCAGTTATGTGGAAAAGTAGTTTAAGAGTTGTAGAATTTTGTGCAATAAATAATTTTTCTGTACCTGTACACAATTTAATTTTATTACCAAACGGAACTTACTTTCTGGACGTACCTCGCATTTCTGAGTCCTTTTCGAATTCTTAATACGGAAGTGTAGAATTAGTTTGGAATACCACCAATGGACATGTGATAACTTAGTGTATAGGACTGTGTTTGTAAACATACAAAAAATTATAAAGGAAACAGGTAAACGAGACGAGCGGAGAAAGAGAAGGAAAATATTGCCTCCTAGAATATTTGTTTTGTTAGAGTTCAATAGAGTTCAAGTATATGATAAAAGGAAGGCTCAGGTACAATGACCCTCGGATGTTAACAAAAGGAAAGGGTAAACAAACAGAAGCCGCGTGAAAGTGTTAATGGTTCCGAGAGATACTCTTCAGAAAAATAAAATTGTTCACAGGTGTGAAGTGTATTTAAAACGTGTAGATTATCAAGGCTGAGAGAAATTTAAAAAATTATGTAATAAAGACATACAGGAGTGATTTTAACTTGCATCTGAGTGTACTGTGCTTCACATTAATTTTGTATTGAGTTCACAGGTATTGGAAAATGTTAACCAAAATGTGCCCGGACAAAGAACCTTTGACTACATTAACCAGTGAAGAGTGGAGGACATACTCACTGTAAAACAGTAAAGTGTAAATAATGGAGGTTTCGTAAGAAAAGGTTTTATTATTTTCATGTATGTGAGAGGAACTGCTAAACATTAAGGCCTCCATGCAGTAATATTTTTGTGTTGTGCATTAATTTCTAAGTACTTCATGAATATTACAGGACAATATTGTTATGTAATCATGGGTAACCACTACCACATTTCTTTTATCGTTGTTGTTTAAAATAACATAATAAAAATTACTCACATTTCCCGCGAGATCTCCATAGGAAGTTTATTGTATCCTTCAGATAAAGCAACCTTCCTATGTGGGAGCATATGAAACAGGGATTTCCCCTACTCCCTAGATAAAGTAATCAGAAGTGATAACATATAAATCTATTAACAGCCTCAAATATTATTCTCACAGGGGCGTAGCATTCACAGTTTCTTGAATATTACAGAGAAAGTTGCGTTGAACGAAAATGAAAGAGGGTAAGAAATATGACGGTTTATGGCTTGCTCTGACCCAAGACCATAAAACCCACGGGGAGAAAAACAGAATTCTTTTCACAGCTGTTAGGCTAGCTCCCTCCTCAAGGACATTGCAGCAGCCCCTATGGCATCCGTTGCGTAGTTAGGGCAGAGAACCCACGCAAGAAGTGACAAAGGCCTATTTGACGCGAAATTTAAAGCACCAATGAGAGGGAAAGGGCAGCAATCAAAACGTTTGAATTTCAGCGAACTTTAAATAATCACGGCGTCGGAAGAACGACCGACTGAGGTTGATCTAACGATCTCAGGGGAGATCTTGCCCTGTCGTCAGTAGATAAAATATCTAGGGGTCACGATGGACCCTTGCTTTGGAGCGATCATCTGAGAGACGTGGCCAACAGAGGAGGCAGCGGACGAAATTATGCGCGCCCATTCTCCGAGGTAAGTCCCTAGGACTTAAGAGTAAATTAATCTTATACAGATCTTTCATTCTATCAATGATGTTGTACGCCTGCGTGGCATGGGCTCACGCGTCTAAGTCGGCCCTAAAACAGTTACAAATAATACAAAATCTCACCTTTTCTCACCAACAATACAATAATTCACGAGGAGACGGGAATGCCCTCAGTTGCTCAATCTATCGAGAGTCGGGCCAGGCGTACCTGGGAAAGAATCCGCCGCCATTCCAACTCGTGCATTGCGGGCATTGGAGGGGGAGCCCCTCCAAAGGAAACATCGGCGCGTGCGGTGCGTGCGCCAATTCTAACACCGCAAGCAGGCACGTGGGGCATTGGAGAGAGGAGCCCCGCCTCTCCACGACAAAACATTCACATTCCAGCAAGCACGTGGCGGCGGAGTGTACATATGTATATATAGCATACAGTGTACATAGTAGGGGGGAAAGGGATCTCACACAAAACAGCCATAAGACAAAGACTTACAGTCTAAGAGAAAAATACAAAAAGACATTTTTACTAGACAACGCTATTCTGGAGCATCAAAGGCACGTGCTCGTATGGGTGCTGTATAAGCCCGTCAAATGTATTTTAAAGCTACCACCAACTGTAAACAATTTTTGTAAATTTTTTGCCTGTAAAGCTGGGGCCTTGTACCACCTCCAGGCCTACATAAGTATAATAAAAAACCTTAAACCTTAAACCGACCGACTCAATCAAAATAAAATCATCGGAACGCCGCGAGTTCGTGGGCAGTCGATAGTAAGAGTTGATCAGTGTGGATAGTAAGAGTTGATCAGTATGGATAGTAAGAGTTGATCAGCGGATAGTAAGAGTTGATCAGTGTGGATAGTAAGAGTTGATCAGTGCGGATAGTAAGAGTTGATCAGCGGATAGTAATCGTGGTTCAGTGGATAGTAAGAGTTGATGAGCGGATAGTAAGAGTTGATCAGCGGATAGTAAGAGTTGATCAGTGTGGATAGTAAGAGTTGATCAGCGGATAGTAAGAGTTGATCAGTGTGGATAGTAAGAGTTGATCAGTGGATAGTAAGAGTTGATCAGTGTGGATAGTAAAAGTTGATCAGCGGATAGTAAGAGTTCATCAGTGGATAGTAAGAGCTATTGGTTAGTGAGTGGGCAGCTAGTGGTCAATCAGGTCAGTCAGTCATTGGGGTCACATTTGTCAGATTCGTCATAGTGTTCAGAGTTCTAAGAAGCGTGGTTACAGCATGGACATATGTAACATTCAGTTCAGTAACATTATATTTATTTACCATTCAATCCCTGGTGCCACTGTGAGAAAACTTCATTCTCGAAGAGTGAGATTAAGATTCGAATTCGAAAGGTAGTTGTGGTTTCCCAACCATAAAACGTACTTCAATAAAGGAACATATAAATGTATATTCGGGATTGTAACAGACCCTTAGTTCTCATTTGGACTCGCTCCTACAATTCTTCTTCCCGTGGAACGCCGAGGCGTCTCCCAAAAAGCACTAGCTTTTATAATTTATGCCGAGGCAGCGAGGAGATTCGCCTCCTCGTAACTAATTGGAGCAGGGAAAGAGCCGTGAAGACAAGAAACGAAGAGAGGACAACGGGATCTGAATAGGATATTACGAGGTTGTCAACTACCCGTAACCTAAAATCCTGCGACTGCACCCCTGTACAACTCTTGAGATTAACCTTTTATTTGAATCTTCGTCCTCTCCTTTAATAGCAGAATTCCTTACCATATTGACGAAGTCATTAATCACCTTATTAAGTCATCTTCACATTCCATCCGTCTTCACACTTGAAAATTCCGTTTCAAATGTTTAAATAAAATTCTTTGCTTCTGATACCAAAGATTGGGGTATGGTTTGATTTGCTTGATCTCAGCGGTTTCCATTTTCTTAAAAAACAAAAAAGTAAAAAAAATGTTAAATGAGGAATACGAACCCACGCACTCGTCTTAGATACACTGTTGATTCAAAACGATGCTTGTATTTACTTCAGGTGTGCAGTAATCACGATGATGCTGATGTGAAGATGACTCGGTTTATGAGTGCATTCTTAAAAAGTGTAATAATGTATACGTCATAAAAGTACAACTGTGGTAATGTAAAACAAAGACAAAAAAGTAAAACTTTTTTAAATATTTACTTTTTATCGGTTTACAGGACTGAAGTCCATTGCTACATTTGACTTTACAGAAGCATACATTTTTGTAGAGATTCGTAATGAGACTGTCATTACACTTGAAGTCGGTTATTTTAAATTTAGAATAATGTGTGTCTTTAGGTAAATTGCAACAACGATGCACTATGTAAGAAATTACGTAATGACCACAAGTACAGCTATTTAAATTTTGTAATCTGCGACGGCTATAGTTCCAAATTTTACCACAATGATTATTCAAAAAGCGTAAGAAAAAGGGTGAAAGTGGAGGTAAACCAAAGCTGTCAAAATATTCTCCCACACCCGATTTAGAGATGAAAATACTGATCCATTGTTCACCTGGTTTAATGCTAGGGTCCGTGTTTGCAACTACAATAATGGACAAAGTAAAGGTATGTAACTGTAACGGAATTTGATCGCAGGCCAACACTCCGATTACATACCGTCGAGTGCAGGGACTATTTGCTAAAAATCTACATATTTGTTCCCTGTTCATGATATAAACACTGATCTATTTGAATCTAGTTCTAATGCACGATGATATTCTGAAGATATCAGCATGCAGACAGGTTCCGAAAGTGCTTTTTTAAACACTACGTTAAGGGAAACGTTACCATGACGCATTCCTGAAACATATGTTTCGTTAGCACTCATGTCTGCCGTTAAATCTTCTACTATCACCGTGTAACCATTCCCGTAATTTTTTCTCGAAATCGAATGCGCGCCATCTTCAAAATGTATTCCTAGTCTGTCCTGAAGCGTTTAGAAACATTGTAAATATTTTTTATTTGCAAAATCAGAAGTTAATGGTTGCGAAGGAATTGGCTGACCGTTAACGTATATTTGAAAAAAAAAAAAAGGTCAAAATGTTGAAAATTATATGGATTTTGTTCGAAATCGCCGCTGTAGGCTTTATCTGTTACAAAAACTATTGTCATTCTTCGAGGCACTTTACCTACAAGTATATCATTAAACGTTTTACTTTGAGTATCTTTAGGAATGTTGAAAGCCTGCAAATCTACGTCTATCAAGTGATACCTAGTGTTATTTTTTGTTAATGCTTCTTCGTGGGCTAGTAAAACGGTAGGTGAAGGTAAATGCTTTCGAGATAAAGTTTAGCACAAGTTATATTAGTTTTACCGTTTAACGCTGCTTTAGCAATAACGTGAGACTCGGGACTTGAAGGCGTTAGTTTAATTGTTAATGCAATATTATTTAGAATATATTTATCTTGATTAAATATTGCAGCGGATAAACACCCCATTAGTTCAAATTCTTTGCTACCCTTAGTAAACTAGAAACGCCATTTTGCTAAATAGTTCACTTTACCTTCTTCGTCCAACTTCCACAAGGACGCTTGCAACCGCGTTTATGGCATCGTTTGAATCAGCAAGGTTTCTAAATGTGTTTTGTATGGATATCCTGGCTGTGGCTGCGTTACTGTGACGTTATTTTATACTACTTCAATTTGTTGAAACAGCGAATTTAAAGAGTTATTGGTGAGTGTAATTTCATCGGTAGGTTGCAGAATTTTACCATATTCGCCCACGATTTTACAACGCAAATATAAAATCTTGTAGGAGAGATCTAAGTAAGTGTCGGCATTACCCGTATAATGAAAAATAATGGGAGAATTGTATGTTATAGCATTTTGCGGATCTAAAGAAACGATGTTGTAATTATCAACTCCTGTTTATATTACTTGGTCCTCAAATATAATAAATGCCGAATTAACGTATATTTTAGGCATTATGAAAATGTCTTTCTCTTTATTCTTGCACCTTACACCTCTTGCTTTCAACGGAACAATTTTGTTTTTTTAAGAGGTTTTATTCCAGATCCAAGCGTGGTGTGTGGAGCTTCGTCGGTTTTTCGCTTTAGGTTGCACCCACTTTTCAATCTTTCTTTAAGTGAATTTTTAAAAGATTTTCTAGATACTACGTCTGTAAGTACGTTTGCACCAACGTTTAAAGCCTCCCTACCTACTGTTTTAGCAGTACCTTTTAAAACTGGTAATAAAAATCTCCACAGTCCACCAAACGCACCAAACAGTCCACGTCCTTTTTGAAAGCGTTTACCCTTTCATAAAATAAAATCTCGTTCGTCTTCTCTACCTTTGCCTGTTTCATCAAGAAAATATTTAGCTAAATCGCGATGGTTCATGTTTTAGTTTAAACGATAGTACTATAGCCGAAGAAAATCCGTCTATAGATGGTAGCAATTCGCCAGTACCAGTTCTTAAATCTATGGGTATAATTTGAAAATCGTGCAAAAGCAAAGGTACCCAATTTAAAGGAAAAATTATTTTTCCATTGACAAATGTTTATGATCGACGTCTATTTCTATAATAGTAATTTCGATTATTTGAGCAAATGTATCGCTAACCATTTGAGGCTCCCCATATTACAATATACAACCATTTCGTAAGGAAATGCAATGTAAGGATTCATTGAATGAATAGCTCGTAAAGCAACGGTAACGTTTGTACCTGGTTCAAAACCCAGCTGTCTGCTTAAGTTGGGTGATAAATATAGTTCCCGCATTAAATTTAAACCTGGCGCCGCTTTTTTCTTTGGCGTTTGCGGCGTTGTTTGAGTGTCGTTAGACGCTGAAGAAGCTTCTTTGAACGCGGGTTAGCTTTTTCTTCCTCGTTTTCTTCTTCTGACGAGGGAGTTGGCGCCGTTTCTTCATTTTTTGTGCTTTTGTCTACAGCATTTACGTTAATGGTAACAAAAACTGACTGCTTGTCTACGTGAGCCTCTATGTGAAGAATGTGGTTTATTTCAGTTAATAGATTACATTATCGGTTATTGTAGTTTCTTTTATTTCTTAACGAAACTGTATATTTTCTATTTCGCTTGTTTTAGTTTTACGTGTTGAATAAGTTCCTTTTATAAAATTTCTACCTTTTGCAATATTTAAATTTTTTTAGTATTTTAGTAAGTTTACCTCCCACTCGCCCTGTAAAAGTTCGCTGTGGTAACATGTTCGAAAAGCGCGTGATTTTCAAAGTGATTCATGGAACCATTGCTAGTTAGCGTGATAGAAAGCGGGTTTCTTCGTATCATGACTGCAATAAGCTAGAATGTTTAATCCAAGAATTAAATTTGAAAGGATAACCTTTCCACTTTACGAGCACCTCTTTAGTGACGCCAGTAGTATATATCCCGTTTCCGGTGATTAAACTAATTGGACACGATTAAATTGATTATACAAATGATATCAAAAGTGGGGGGTGCGGTGGTGGTGGGGAGTGATGGTGGGGATGATGCTGGATGGGGGGTTGATATCAAAAATCTCAATTTAAATGGTTGATCTAGCATTCAATTTAAATCACCGAAAAGGGGGTGTATGATATCAATTAGCATATACAATTAATGTACTGCGTGGATACGCAAAAATTATATCGTAATTAAGACAGAGCCCTTCCGCCACTGGGTTTCCAGTTCCCCACTGACACGCTCGCACCTGAGTGTCTCACAGTAGCCCCCTCCCTCTCCTTTGTTAACACCCCGCGCGAAGAGAGTTCTACCGGCCGCTCGGACCTCACTCTTAAACTGTATTGTTCTTTCTCTTACGTAGCAACAACCCCGACACCTGCATGAGCATTGTCACTAAAAGGAGCAAGGTTTTCTTGCTTATAAATTCATTTTATATTTCTTTTAACAAACCTTCGGACATCGTTTGTCCTTTCACGTATGGTTTTAAAAGAATTCTGGTCCAGAAAAGTCATTGTTATAAGAGAAGAAAAAGGTTATTTCTTATAGAGACACCTGTATATATTCCTTACGTAGCGAAAACCCCGACACCTGCATTTCTAAAAGTAAGCAGCTATATTTCTTTAAACAAACCTCCGGTCACGTATGCTTTTAAATGAATTTTCAGTGCTGGTCCAGTTCTTTTCTTAACTATGCTAAGTAGTACTCCCGCTTTGTAACTAAAAACATAAAAGGTGTTCTTTTGAAAATCCCTCCACCTGCATTTCTAAAAGTGAGCATTGTCACTATAAAGAATCAAGGTTTCTTTCTTATAAATTCATTTGTATATTTCTTTGAACAAACCTCCGGTCACGTACGCTTTTAAAAGAGTTTTCAGTGCTGGCCCGGTTCTTTTCTTAACTATGCTTAGTAGTAAAAACATAAAAGGTATTCTCTTTTTTTGTATTTCTTTTGAAGCCATTTTATGTGGCGAAAAACCATCACCTGTATTTTCTCTCTCTTTCTTAGCAAAATGAATGCCTTCCCCCCGCCAAAACCTTTTTGTACGGTGATTGGTTGAAGGGTTACGCATGCGCAGTAGAAACCCCCATGAACGGTGATTGGTTGAAGGGTATATGCAGTAGAAATCCAGTTCTCATTGGCTGGGGCGTGGTCTTAGGAGTGGAGTGTTATGTATAAAAGTTCTGTCGCGACGAAAGATAGTTATATCTCGTGGCAATCATGTCTCCCATCAACAAGCTTAGCAAGGTCGTCAATAGCAGAGGCAAATCTTCTATTTGGAATGGTGATGGCTGTGTTCACCCTTCCAACGGCACGGGTGACCGGCCTTCTACTGGCACGGAGACTTCTAGAAATAATGGTCCTACTGGAAACTCCGGTGATCATCCTTCTACCAGCATTACTCTCAAGAGAGCACGTAGTGAGGGAGTCTAGTTGAAGGCTTATCGTCTATTTTAGACCAGTTCGTCAACAAAGGTGATAAGTCTTCTGCCCGTGATCATCCTTCTACCAGTATTGCTCTCAAGAGAGCACGCTATGGGAGCAAACTCACTCTCAAGAGAGCACGTGGTGAGCGGAGACTAGTTGACGACTCCTCATCCGGTGGGGGTGCATCTACCGGAAATGGTGAAACTTCTATTGGTGAACCATCTTCTGCTGATCATCCTGCTGCCAATCAGGCCTCTATCGGAAACTCCTCGTCCGCTGGGGGTGCGTCTTCTACCGGAAATGGTGAAACTTCTATTGGTGAACCATCTTCTGCTGATCATTCTGCTGCCAATCAGGTCTCTACCGGAAACTCCTCATTCGGTGGGGGTGCATCTTCTACCGGAAATGGTGAAACTTCCATTGGTGAACCATCTTCTGCTGATCATCCTGCTGCCAATCAGGCCTCTATCGGAAACTCCTCGTCCGCTGGGGGTGCGTCTTCTACCGGAAATGGTGAAACTTCTATTGGTTAACCATCTTCTGCAGCTGGCAGCATTGAGCCACAGGTAAGTGCAATCTTGCAACCAACTTTCGAAATTATAAACCATAGCCAGAGGGCAGCTAAAAAACTTTATTCTGGGTATGCTGAAACTGAAATTATGGCGAGTTCGATGCCTAAAGATACAGATCCTAACCAATGGGTTTCCAAGGTGTTTCATGATTATTTATCTTTTGTTGATGACAATCTACTAAAAATTAGTCAGGGTTCATAGGAATAACCATTCATGATACCAAAAATACTGCTAGGCCATTTAACATGGTGTTCGTAGGTTTGATCAGTGTAATGAGGATTGTGTATAATAAGAAGTGTAAAGAGAATTATGTGTAAGACTGTAAGATAAGAAAAACCTTGTATATTAGTAAATTAAGAACTTCCTCTGTAGCCGTTCCTTAAGATCACATCCCCTAGCTAATTAAGCGCAGGTGTCAGACATTCGCAGAAGTCTCCCCTAAGTGATGACACCCTTATTTAATTGTACAGGTGGTCTAACACCGGCCGCCAACAAAGGGAGAAGTCTCCCGTAAATGACAACCTTAAGTGAGTAAACACAGATGTCTTGACATCTGCAGAAGCTATTGTGTAAACCGTTTAGATTGTATAAAAGGTCCTGCCCTTTTGTAAAGGCAGGAGAGAGAGAGCTGAACCTTGGCCTAGAGTGGGTCATACACAGTATTCTTATTTCAATAAATTACTTTTCTACACAAGGAGTTGATTGACTTGTCATTAGAAGCCCGGATATACCTCGCGATTTCCTAGAGGGCAAAACTTAGGGTTTGCCCCCGAATTCCAGCAACTATCTACACATTTCGTTCTCACTTATCTTACGCCACCAGAGATAAGTAGGGGACAATTGTAGCACTCAACAAAGGAAGATCATCACATCCTCAGAGAACATTTGGCAGCAGACCGAGCACTACATGGTGGCAGCGAGGTCGAGCGCTACATGGTGGCAGCGGTGGGATAGAGGAAATCCCCTTCCCGGCTTCTAAGTTTGGCAGTTGACCAGGCTGGAGGGACTTCGATCTGTACCGAGGTGGACGAAGCCTTTCTCGAGGGAACAACGCTCCAGAGGAATCCACACGGCGCCGTGGTACCTGACCATCAACTGTCGACGTCAACTCCGTGGTTGGAGGCCGACATCAGCGGCCTGAGGTGAGCTCGAGGGACGCCCCAGGTGATCAGCCGTTGGCAGCCTGCACTGCGAGAGGGTCTTCTACCCTGAGGGGAGCTGAAAGGCCATCACTGGAAGCCCGAACTGTGCATCTCCAATCACCCTACATCTGTACAGGTTAGTCCAGTATTTCCACTATGGCAGACGACGAAGTAGACAGTGTTGATTCTGATAATTATATATCTGTGGTCCAGGCAGTAAAGTTAATTCCAATTACTTTTGATGGAAATCCCAAACGTTTAAGAGAGTTTATTGAAGGTGTAGAAGCAGCAATCCAAATAGTTCACCCTAATAAGCAGGGATTACTTTTAAAATTCATAGAGTCAAAGATTACAGGTGATGCAAAGGATAGACTTTTAGCTAGAACATAAAGAGAAACATGGGAACAAGTTAAAGCTATTCTAGAAGAAAATTTCTCAGTCAGACGCACTCTAGAATTTTATGCAGGTGTTTTGTTCACATCAAAACAAGGTAGTAATGAAACAGTAGCACAGTGGGGATCAAGATTAGACTCCATGGCAGTCGATCTCCGGAGGGAAGTCAGGAACAGATTAGAAAAGCTTGAGAAAAAGGACAATTCAAAATATGTTGAAGGAGGATTGCAGCTAATAGGAGAAATTTTGAAAGGGACATTCATTGCAGGTTTAAAGGATGAACGCATTAAATACATAGTAAAAGCTAAAGAGGAGGAAGATTCCTTAGCACAATTAGTAGAGACTGCCCTCCAAGAGGAAAGTGAGGTGAAATCCCAGAAATTTAAAGATAATGAAAGAACACAATGGTACTCACCTTCAGAGAACACGAAAAGGGAATTTAAAAGACCACAGGGACCACAGAATAAAAGAGAAATTAATATGGCTAGTGCAGTATGCTTCAATTGTCAGGAATAAGGTCATATTGCAAGAAATTGCAATAAGGTTCCGCAGTGTAGTAAATGCAAGAAACGTGGCCACGAGGCACGTAATTGCAGGCAGGGAAACAGGCAGTAGAGCTGTCTGGGCAGCCGCCGACAGCTCAAATAGTAGGCTGCAGTTTCTGTGATGGGGTAATCCCATCGTGTGACGTGGAATCGTCACGTAAGGTCGATGGCAAGGGTTCATCGATGTTTGGGAATGACAAGGAATCATTCCTGTGTGACGTGGGTTCGTCACGTAAGGTCGATGGCAAGGGTTCATCGATGTTTGGGAATGACAAGGAATCATTCCTGTGTGACGTGGGTTCGTCACGTAAGGTCGATGGCAAGGGTTCATCGATGTTTGGGAATGACAAGGAATCATTCCTGTGTGACGTAGGTTCGTCACGTAAAGTTGATGGCAAGGGTTCATCAACGGGTGAATGTCAGGGGGACGCCTTTGATCACCATTTAGGGCCATATGAGACGTACTTCGTATGTGCTGAGTTAAAGGGAGGTAAAGGAATTGCACTAGTAGACTGAGGGGCCCAAGTTTCACTAGTCAAGGAAACCTCGTTAGTCAAGACCAATGCCCAAAGTAAAGTCAATGTAGAAATACATGGTATAAGTGGGAACAAAGTTAAGGTAAAGGGATCAGTAGAATTAACTTTGAACTTGAATAATTGCAACTTGTAGCAAGAGTTAATTGCTACATAGTTGAGCAGTTACCTAGATATGTTGATGTAATTTTAGGACAAGATTGGCTTTTGGAGAATAATTATGTGTTAGCTAAAAAGATATGTGTACCACCGTATAGTGAAATTGTAGCTCAATTTCCTACAAATGAAAAAGGGATTAGATATATCGAGAAACAAATGATACAGCCAGGGTTAATGTGTGCTGCAAGTTTAACAAATTGTGATTATGCTTTTGTTTGTTTATTGATGAATATTTCTAATGAAGCTTTAGTAGTACAGTCAGCACCAAAATTAAGGAAACCCCCTACTAGATTAAAGAGACTAGAGGCACATTCATATGTTCAGTCGGCACAAAGAGTAAAGTTGTTGCAAGAAAATTTAAGATTAAGTCATATAACAGAGGGAGTAGAAGAATTAAGGAATATTTGCACAGAGTTTAGCGATATATTTAAATTGCCTGGTGATAAATTAAGTAGTACGACAGCAGCTATGCACGTTATACCAACACCCTCCATTCCAAAAGGCAGGGCAATAACGTCGAAGAATTATAGATTAGCAGAGGCACATAGAGAGGAAATACAAAGGCAAATAACACAAATGTTAGATGATGGTGTAATTACTCATAGCGACAGCCCGTGGAATTTCCCATTAATTGTAGTACCTAAAACGTTGGACGCTTCGGGAGAAAGAAAATGGCGTATTTGTATAGATTTTAGGAAGTTAAATGAAGTTACGATAGGGGATAGCTATCCGCTTCCTAATATATAGGATATCTTAGACAAAATTGGGAGAGCAAGATATTTTTCGGCGTTAGATTGCGCTAGCGGATACCTCCAAGTTCCTATAGAACCAGAGGATCAATGCAAGGCAGCTTTTAGCACACCCCAAGGTCATTTTGAATACAAAAGAATGCCATTCGGTTTAAAGTCTGCACCCGCGACATTTCAGCGAATGATGAATGCAGTTTTGCGCGAGTCCATAGGGGACAGATGTTTTGTTTACATGGACGATATTTTAGTAATGGGCGAAACATTAGAGGAGCACCATGCAAAACTAAGAGATGTTTTTCAGCAATTAAGAAAGTATAATATTAAGATTGAACCTGATAAGTGTGAATTTCTGAAGTTAGAACTCAGTTATTTAGGTCATGTGGTGACAGCACAAGGAGTCAAACCCGACCCCAGAAAATTCAAGCAGTGTCAGAGTTTCCTGTACCAAGAAACCCAAAAGATATTAAATCATTTTTAGGATTGGCAGGGTATTATAGAAAATTTATAGATAACTTTAGCGCTATAGCTAGACCATTAACAGAGCTATTAAAGAAAGGTAGAGAATGGAAATGGACGGAAACAGAAGAAGCTAGTTTTGAATTCTTAAAACAAAAGTTGACGCAGGCTCCTGTATTGAGATATCCAGATTTTTCACAACCCTTTATTGTAACAACAGACGCAAGTGGTTACGCGATTGGGGCTATACTTAGTCAAGGGAAATTGGGAGAAGATAGACCCGTAGCATATGCGAGTAGAACTTTAAATACAGCAGAAATAAATTATAGCACTGTAGAAAAAGAACTTTTAGCAATTGTTTGGGCTTGTAAGCATTTTAGGCCTTATTTGCTTGGGAGAAAATTTCAAGTTGTAACTGATCATAGAGGATTAGCATGGGTATTTAATGTAAAAGACCCGAGTTCAAGATTAATGAGATGGAAATTATTACTTTCAGAATTTGACCATGAAATACTATACAGAGCTGGTAAAAAGAATTGTAATGCCGATAGTTTAAGCAGGTATCCAGTAGAGTGTTTATTAGCAAATTCAGAACAATTAGGAGAAGATAGAAAATTGAAGATAATCAAGGAAATGCACGATTGTCCCGTGGGAGGTCATCAAGGGATACAAAGAACGTTAGAAAGAATCAAATTATACACATCTTGGCCCAAGATAGAGCAGGACGTGACGGAATATATAAAGAAATGCAAAATTTGTCAAATCAATAAAGACAGTAATCATAAAGTTAAACAACAGTTAGAGATTACAGACACGCAAGATAAACCTTGGATGAAAATTTATCTTGATGTAGTAGGACCATTACCTCAAACGGAAAATGATAATAAATATATTTTAACATGTCAGGATAATTTAAGCAAATATATTATAGCAGTGCCTATGAAAAATCAGACGGTAGAAGTAGCTGAAGCCTTTGTAAACAGAGTAATATTGGTGTACGGTATTCCAAATTTCGTAGTAACAGATCAGGGAACAAATTTTATGTCTGATATGTTTAAAAGAATTTGCAGACTGTTTAAGATTGATAACATAAATACCACTGCTTATCACCCTGAGAGCAATGGTGCACTAGAAAGAACGCACAAGACATTAGTAACGTACTTACGTTGTTTTTGTGATCCAAAAATGCCGGATTGGGATAAATGGCTGCCATTCGCGAGTTTTGCATACAATACAACACCTCATAGTGTCACAAAATTTTCACCTTATGAGATATTGTTTGGAGAAAAGTGTAATATTCCAGGTGCATTACAAGCAACCCCTCAACCCCTGTATAATTATGATGATGTCGTAAGAGACATAAAATTCAAAATGCAACATTGCCACAAATTAGCTAAAGAGAAATTACAAAAGTTTAAAGAAAAGCAACAGGAAAGAACCAAAGCCAATAGTGTCGAGTTTAAGGAAAAAGATTTAGTTCTTTTAAAGATAGAGAAAAGAAATAAGTTAGAACCCATATGGAAAGGTCCATATGAAATTGTAAAGATAAAGAAACCTAATGCAGTTGTTCAAGAAGTAGGAAAAAGGAAACACCAGGAAGTACATTCAAATAGGTTAAAAACATATTTTTCTTCCCTTTCAGGGGAGGAAAAGCAGGCATGAAGGCTTACGGAGGATGGGCATTGGCGATAGTAATTTTGGCGAGCTGGCCGCGTAAGCCAGTGGAAGCAGTTGAAGCACAGCCATTAAAGACACAGTCAGGGATGTATTTTGAGGCACAGCCATTAAAGGCACGGTCAGGGATGTATTTTGAGGTACAGTCATTAAAGTCGCAGACAGGGGTATATTTTGATGAAGTAGGAACCATTTTCTTCTATCCAATGCAATGGAAAGTAATAAGTTATTTTAATTTAGCACCGACAAGAAATCTGTGGAGGCAAACAAAGGACCACCAAAGGTCAGTGGCCGAATATTGTAGTAAAGTGGTAGCAAAAGAATGGTATCATTTGACAGATTGTGGAGTATTCCAACAATACATGAGATCTAAAATTAGATACATTGATAATCTAAGGGACCTGGTAGGCGAGTACCTAACAGATCCACCAAATTCATTTGCAACTGAAAAATTGTCCAGATCTAAAAGAGGAGTTTTAAATTTCATTGGTGACATTACCAAAATATTGTTTGGCACACTATCACAATCTGATGCAGAACATTTTAACAAATATATTTCTAATTTAGAGAAAGATCGTACTGAATTCTTGCACATTTTAAAAGATGAGACAACAGTAATAAAATCTACATTAGGTTCAGTTAACATTACTATTCAAAGAGTAAATAAGAATGAACTCATCTTGAAAGAAAGTCTAATTAAGTTATCCAATTATACAGTTATTAAAGTAGAAGCAATGGAAGAAGAAATGGAAAGCGTTAATCAAATAAACGAGCAGGTTAGAGTTATACAAAGAGGTATAGATGAATGTCAGCATTCATTTGAAATTCAGTTAGATGCCTTGGTACATGCAGAGCAAGGATCATTACAACCACAGTTAATGACACTAGAGAAAATTAAGAAAATAATGGAAACTCAAAAACTGCCAAGTGGACTGGACTATCCTTCTTTACCCCTTTCTGAATTACAAAAAGTTATTGTACCCCACACTTATTCGTATAAGCAATATTTGGTCTATGTATTAGAAATTCCTCTCCTCTCCTCAACAATCTATCATCTCTATAAGATCCTTCCCTTTCCTGTAAGGAAAGACAACAACGCATACTTGTTTTTAAGTTCAAATAAAGAGTATGTATTTAGTGACCCCATTAGACAACATTATGGAAAGATGTTAGCCAATGAATTAACAGGATGTTTTCAGCCAAATGAGTTCCAATATGTATGCAAGGAAAACATTCCCATCCATACATACGTGCCAGAGGAGGATTGTGAGGCAACACTTCTCCACCCCTCTACTGTGGCAATGCCTACTAATTGTGAGGTAAGAGTAACCAAGCTAAGCAAAACTTTTTGGATACCACTATATTTATGTAATCAATGGTTATTTGTAGCACCTCAACCAGACAGGCTTACAGTTCTGTGTAATGATGTTTCTAAGCAAGTTACAATAGAAAAGGAAGGTAAACTGACACTAGAACGAAACTGTAAGGCATTTTCGACTCACGTAACTTTGTATGCAATGAGTACTTCAGTATGTAATATTACTACTGATTTTCTGCCCAGTGCAGAATTAAATTTTGATTGTTGTGAGGCACTAGAAAAAAGTATTGAAAATAATAAATTACATTTAGACATGCCGCTGGTAAACTTAATGTCTTCAGCTGAAGAATTAAGAGTAGCCAGCATTAAAGTCGATGAAGTAGACAAACTTATTAAAGAGCAGGAGCAAAAGGATTTTTCTCGATTGTACGATTACGCTACATCGTGGGGCTCTGTAGTGGGATCTATGATTGTAATTGTAGGAATTATATGTTGCTGTTGCTGCTATTCCAGCTGTTGTAGGAACTGTTTCTTCTGGTTCTGGGATAGGTGGACTCCAAAGAAGTGTTGGAAGGAAACTACGGAACGCTTGTGTATAAACATCCATAATCATGCTTCCAAAGAAAAGGTAGTTTATTCCACACTTTCTAAAACGGAGCATCCCAAACGAGAAGACACGAATGAAACTGAAGCTGTAGAAATTTATGAAAGTCCTAAGACTAGAAGTAGAAGTAGAGCCTTTCGCTAGGAATTAGAAAAGTTTTTTCCAAAAAAAAAAAAAAAACTTTTTCCAAGGGGGAGGGTGTAATGAGGATTGTGTATAATAAGAAGTGTAAAGAGAATTATGTGAAAGACTGTAAGATAAGAAAAACCTTGTATATTAGTAAATTAAGAACTTCCTCTGTAGCCGTTCCTTAAGATCACATCCCCTAGCTAATTAAGCGCAGGTGTCAGACATCCGCAGAAGTCTCCCCTAAGTGATGACACCCTTATTTAATTGTACAGGTGGTCTAACACCGGCCGCCAACAAAGGGAGAAGTCTCCCCTAAATGACAACCTTAAGTGAGTAAACACAGATGTCTTGACATCTGCAGAAGCTATTGTGTAAACCGTTTAGATTGTATAAAAGGTCCTGCCCTTTTGTAAAGGTAGGAGAGAGAGAGCTGAACCTTGGCCTAGAGTGGGTCATACACAGTATTCTTATTTCAATAAATTACTTTTCTACACAAGGAGTTGATTGACTTGTCATTAGAAGCCCGGATATACCTCGCGATTTCCTAGAGGGCAAAACTTAGGGTTTGCCCCCGAATTCCAGCAACTATCTACACATTTCGTTCTCACTTATCTTACGCCACCAGAGATAAGTAGGGGACAATTGTAGCACTCAACAAAGGAAGATCATCACATCCTCAGAGAACATTTGGCAGCAGACCAGGCACTACATGGTGGCAGCGAGGTCGAGCGCTACATCAGGTGAATCCCGAAGTCATATTGATAATCAATGGAGAAAATAATGCAAAGTAACAAAGAATTTTTGTTCGGAGGGGCGATCAAAATTTCGTGTATTTGGACAAATGAAATATCAGGTTCATGCTACAAACGCTGCGATGACTAGTAAAAACAGAGGAATTATAGAAATTAAAAACAAAAGACAATCTTTGTCTACCTAGAGCCATCGCAGTGTGCAAAGCCAAAATTGACGGCGATGCTCATTATGGGTCTATTAAGCGTTATGACCATCTGCAAAAACAAAAGGCTGTAGAATTGTGTGAGTAAATAGGCAAAACCGATGGCCCGTTTACACTTGACGACGTGAAAATCTTTGAGATGGTACTAAAGGAGTATTCCATCACTGTTTTTGGCGGCCATAATTGTAAAAATGTCCTCTACAAGTCGGAAATTAACACCGATAAACATATCGATGTAATCTTCCACGACAGCAATTTTAACGCAATTGTAAACCTACATGGGGCATTCAAGTGTAAGTGGTACTGCCGACATTGTAATTTTCCCTCACTTACCGGTGTGACCTAAACTGTGTCAAGTGTCGACAGAGGTTTCCAACTTCATTTGATAGGCATGTGAAATGCGACGCATGTCATCGCGATTTCAATGGGCAGACATGTTTTAATAATCATTTGATTAAGCGGAAATATTACCCTAAAACCATGTCAGTGTGTGACGTAGAAAAAGTATGCCCGTTGTGTAACAAACTTGTGAATATGAGGCTTAGGAAAACTCCTCACCAATGCGGTGAAATTTATTGTGGTACTTGTAAGATCCATGTGAAAGCTAACCACCAGTGCTACATTCAGCCGTACAATTCACAAAATTTGCGAAACAATTTCGTGTTCATGTTCATAGATTTCGAGTGTACTCAGAACACTCTTTATTCCGCAGGTGTGTTTGAACATATTCCTAATCTATGTATAATGTATAAAACCTGCGACCTGTGTGTAGACAAGTCTCATAAGATGTCCTATTATACACAGTGTGGTGTTAAAGAATGGGTATTTGACAAGGAACCTGTGAATTGTTTGACCACACCAAACAGCTCGGGTTCGAATTCCGAGACATTGTCGTCATAGCACACAACTTGAGGTCGTATGATGGGCAGTTTCTGTTAAAACACATTGTGGGCAGCCTAAATTGGGATCCCGAGCTCATTATGAATGGAAGTAAAATTTACAAATGAAGTATAAGAGTGTGACTTTTCTAGACTCTTTGAATTTCATTCATTCCTATGCCACTGTCTCGCTTTTCAAAGACATTTCAACTACCTGAATGTAAAGGTTATTTGCCTTACGAAAAGTATGTTGGTCCTGTACCTGAGCAAAAATATTACTGCCCAGATGGCATGAGTGTTGATATCCGCAAGACTTTCGAGCAGTGGCATAATGAAAAGGTGTCCTCAAACTATGTCTTTGACATGAAAAAAGAAATGGTGGCTTACTGTAAAACTGATGTTTATCTCTTGAGTCAGGGTGTTTCCAAATTTAGGAAGCAATTTATTGACGAGAACGCTATTGACCCGTTTAGAGAATGCGTCACCATAGCTCAGGCATGCATGAATGTTTACAGGAAACGGTTCATGCCAAGAAATAAAATTCCACTTATTCCAGGAGGATACCGCTTAGCTGCTAAGCAATCGCGGGTAGCGTGTGTCTGGTTGTCTTGGTTGGAACAGCAGCAATCAATCATATAAAGCATGCTTATCGGTGCCGGGAAATTAAAGTTTTAGGGCACAAAGTGGACGGGTACAAAGAAGAAGGGAAATGTATCTATTTCTTTCATGGATGCTTCTACCACGGTTGCATACGTTGTTACCCGAATAGGAATTCAAGGTTATACAACACGGGTAACCAGACCATGGGTTCCAGATACGAGGACACCGTGAAGGTAACGAATATGAGAGATGCTGGCTACATCGTGACCGAGATGTGGGAGTGTGAGTTTAATGGCTTGATTAAGGCCGATGGGGTTTGGCAGAATTTGTCAAAAGTTTTCCCTACCCCGAGCCTCTCAACCCACGAGATGTCGCACATGTGCAGAGATGGAGAATCAGACAGAGTGCACGCATACAGAGGACGAAAGATGTATGACAGGCACCTAGGTAGTGGACGAGATTAAAGTCACATTAGAGGAAGGCTATAGGGTGATTCATGTGTATGAAATATGGGAGTATGACTTGGTTCGCTTTAACCCCTCCACTAAAGAAGAGGATCTTTTTCAGGACTATGTGAATCGGTTTCTGAAAATTAAAACCGAAACCTCCGGTTGGCCCAAAGACTGCGACACTCCTGCCATGAAAAATGAGTATATCGCACGATTTTTGGAAAAAGAAGGCGTAGCACTGGACAAAGACGCTATTGAAACCAATCCTGGCAGGCGCGAGTTGGCTAAACTGATGTTAAACTCCTTTTGGGGAAAATATGGCCAAAGAGACAACTTGTCCACGCGTGAGCTTGTAAAAGATTATTCGAGGCTCATAGACCTACTTAACGACCCAGGAGTAGAGGTACTGTCTTACCTGGTCGCTACAGAAGAGGTGATGTACGTGGTATGGAAACATTGCGATCAGAACCCTAAATTGAATTGCACCACTAACATAGTCATAGCTGCATATACCACTGCCCATGCAAGAATCGAGCTCTATTCCCATCTTAGGAGATTGGGTGAGCGCGTGTTATTTCGACACAGATTCTGTTATAGCCACGTACAGACCGGGGGAATGGATGCCTCCAACGGGCCCATTTTTAGGGTGTATGACAGATGAAATAGAAAAATACGGAGATGGCGCGTATATTTACAGATTTGCATTTACAGGCCCAAAAAAGTTACACCATAGAGGTTAAGTGTGGGGATAAGACGCACTCTGTCTGTAAAATTAAAGGCATCACCCTCAACTCGGGGAATTTGGAAAATGTAAACTCCGACGTTATCAGGAACACCGCACTGAGGGATAATTCAATGTCGGTAATACTTGAAGGCACACAGGTTTCATGGAACTGTGGTAATTGAGTCTTTAGTGAAAACCTATAGGATGGTGGTCAACAAACGTGTACAGAGTGAAAACTTTGATTCCTACCCGTACGGGTATAAAAGAAGGCGTGTCTAAATGAGAGCACACCAGTCGCCCACAATGTCTACTAACCAATACTTTAAATTTAATTTCCCATGCACCATGCTAATAGCAGGTCCTTCGCGGTGCGGTAAGTCTACATTTTTGCCAAATTTAATTAGTAATGCAGGCCGGATGTTTGGCAAACCCATGAGAAAAGTGTTGTGGTGTCATCCGTCAGAATATTCTCCTAAACCAAGCCCGTTCTTCGCAACCCATGCAGGTATAACAGATTTGGAGACTGTTAACGAGGGAGATTTAGTTATTTTAGATGATTTAATGTACGAAGCCGACGGGGAAAACGTGTAAAATTTTTTCACTAGAGATTCACATCACACACGCGTTGGGATTATTTACATGTTACAAAACGTGTTTCCACAAGGAAAGAAATTTCGAACTATATTTCTAAATGCAAACTACATTGTCGTGTTTAAAAACAATAGACCAAATGCAAATTGATAGGCTTTGTCAACAGATAGAGCCAATGAACTCTAGGTTTCTTTTAGAGGCGTTTGAAAAGGCCACTGAAAACCCTCACGGCTATCTGGTGTTGGATTGTACTCAGTACACGCCAAATCAATACAGGTATCGAAACTGTGTCCACGCCTTATTTTATACCCAATTGTTGACCACTTTTCTGAAGGTTTTATTTGAGTGCTTCCCAGAGAGTTTAAATAAACGAGCAACGATCACACTTATCACAGACACAGGCAGGATGAGCATTGCCAGACTGAGTAGCCCACTAATTGCAAGGCAACACGCAAATTTGAAATTTTAGCCAAGGCTAAGCCCATTTTGCGACAAAAACTGTTGAAAAATGCTAACCCAGAGTTAATAAAAGCCATTACCGAGTGTGTACTCAACGTGTGCAGAGGTCATGTCAGTTTACCTATAAAGCGCTAGAAGCGCTTAAAGAAGCATAAAGCTAGCTGGAGAAAATTAATTAACAAACGACTTTCCTTAAAGGAAAAGACAAAGATTCTTGTACAGAGAGGCGGTTTTTTACCTGCTTTTCTACTCCCGATATTGGCTTCACTCGGTAGTGCGCTCGTGTCAAATTTGAGTTCAATGAAGTACGCTAAGCAAATTATACTAGCTTCTCAGTCAAAAAGCTTCACCTTGTGGACAAATCACTTAACCAACTCATCAGAGAAGTGAATAAATTACAGCGTACACATTTGGCACCCCCTGAAAAATGGCAGTTGATAAAATATAACTTGGGGAGCTATCTCGATCTTATGTCACAAGTGAGGGAACCATACCTTGAATCCAATGACATCGAGGTAAAGGCGGAAGAGAAGACAGCAAAGACGAAAGTAGATAAAAGCCCATTACCAGTAAAAAAAAGTCTTATAACCTTCGCAGGCAATTGTGGGAGCAACTACGAACGCGCTGAAAAAAAATTATTTCAATCCTGAACACTATGGTGGTTTTGGCACTGTAGATAAACTTCGCAAGGCTACCGGTATACCAAAATTTAGGCGCGAGTCCTTTCTTCAAACACACGATAGTTATACATTTCATAGGCCGATAAGAAAACGATTCCCCACCAGAAATTATCATGTGACCAACATGGACGACTTTTGGGAAGCTGATCTAAACGTTATAAACAACGTAAAGCACACAATAAACCATAAGTTTACATCTTGACGGTGATTGATGTTTTCTCGAAATATGCTTGGGCTATACCATTAAAATCAAAATTAGGGGCCGAAATTACAGAAGCGTTTAAAACGATATTCTCTCATCGCACTCCCAAGATATTGCAAACAAATAAAGGAACGGAGTTCACCAACAAAACCTGTAAAACATTTTTAACCAAACATGGTGTAAAGTATTACACCTCAAAAAATAATGTCAAAGTTAGTGTTGTAGAACGTTTCAATAGAACCTTAAAGACGAAAATGTGGAAATATTTCACACATAAAAACACTTATAGATACGTGGACGTTCTTCCTGCGCTTTTAAAGTCCTACAATAGTTCCTTTCATGGGTCCATAAAGATGGCTCCAAAGGATGTCAATGAAGACAACATTTTGCAGGTTTACGAAAATCTTCATGGTCGGAATGCAGACAAACCACGTAAAGTTAAATTTAATGTGGGAGACCATGTGCGTATATCTAAGGAGAAAATGAAGTTTGCCAAGGGGTACGAGCAAAACTGGACGGATGAAATTTTACAGATTGACGAGGTGGTATACGGTTCCCCCGTTGTGTATAAATTGAAGGACTCGGGTGGGGAGGCCATAGATGGCATCTTTTACTCCGAGGAGATACAAAAGGTAGCCCTTCCAGAATCATTCAAAATAGACCAAATACTCGACACTAAAGGTCGCGGTCGAAATAAACAGTTTTTGGTTAAGTGGAGAGGTTATCCAGTCAAGTTTAACTCGTGGGTTCTGACTTCAACTATCAACTCGATATGATCAGAACAAAACCGTTTTCCCTCACGCTCGTGAGTAATGCCTCTATGGGGCATTTCACTGACAATACAACTTCCAGATTTTCAAACATCTTACCCGAGAGAATAGTGTTGAATGGGAAGTCGCACTGCAAAAGGTTAGGTACCCTGTGAAATTCTATAACGTAACAAATCACGATAATCAAATCATTGGAACAATGTATAATATGGTAGCGCCAGTGACACATTCAAAATTTAACTTACAATAGCCACATGGTATCGTACACATTTCTAAGGATTTGGTACACGCTGTCAACTCTGTTATTCGCGCAAATTTGCAAGTCGAAGACTTTTTCATTTATAACGACAACAAAAATACTGCCAGCATTAACATCAAAGTCGCACAGACCAGTCATACATATTCCCACCAGCAAATATGTAGGATATGTAGAAAATGCTGAGTCCTCTCGGAGAAGTGTACCGTAAACAGAAATTAAACCCCCTGAAGCCACGAACCAAACGTTAAAAAACAAAGCTAGAACTATTACTCCTACTAGAATTCCTCCAAGACCTATCAATCCTAAACCACCAAATCCTCGTAAACCAGGCACTCCTCCTACACCAGAAACGCAGGAAAAACCTGACAATCCTCCTAAACCTGCGCCAAAGAACCTCATACATGTATTGGTTTTGTCACCATCTTTGGCCGAGATGATGGGTTTCGAACCATACACCAACGTGGTTGAACAGGAAATTGGCAAACACCCAGTGGATCCGTACATGGGTTTCCCTTAGGAAATGTTCATTTACTGTAATCTGATAGTACCACCAGTGGTGGGCAACACGTTTGTGCAAGTCATTGAAAGCGTCTGTAGAGTATGAAAAACGTGACAACACCTCCACGACTTTTGAAAAGTCCTTCGTTCCACTTAACTGGGTACCTTTGATGCAACAGGACTTTAAAATCAGGAATATAGATTTAAGGAACGGTTACGGTGATTTCTTGTCATTTGTAGACGGGCTTTCCTTTACTATAGTTCTAACGTTTCGTTCGAAACAGGCATAATGGAGCTGGATACAGTCACCAGATATTACTTAAAGCAGGCTGGAGGAGCATTATACAATGGAGATTTTCACTTGTACAGAGGCAAGCGTTATCAAAAGGGTAGCGGCTAGTTCTCTGCTCTCGGTGGTCTTTTCAGAACCGTGCTACCGTTTTTCAAGAGCGGTGTGATAGCTATCGGTAAAGAGGCATTGAAAATGGGGGCCAATTTGCTTGCAGATGTTGCAAGTTCGGGGATACCGCCAAAAGAATCGTTAAAGACTAGGTTGAAGGAGGCAGGAACTAACTTGAAAAGGAAAACTGATGTAAAGATAGACTCTATGATAGGCACTGGGCTATTAAAGCGCCCGAAGGGTGAAATATATAATCAGTTTAAGACTAAAAGCCGAAGACGTAAGGTGCTAGACGTATTTTTATGGTGGCTGACGAATCGTTGGTGCACATGAGTTCAGAACTAGAAATCTTTAAAGACTTGCCCGTTCAAATGAACGTGGAGGAGTACCGTTACATTTCCCTAAACCCTCAAAATACACTTATGAAAATTGCCCCCATCACATTTCATTACTCTGGCAATGCAGACGATTACCTCCACATGACTTATGTAGTACTTGAGCTGTTCGTGCGAATAGTGGATGACGGTGGAAACGACTTGAAAGAGGACAAGCAGATTACCTTTGTAAACAATTCCCTAAATTCCTTGTTTCAGCAATTGGAAGTATCACTCAACAATGTCACAGTTTCCATGCCTCAGCCAGGCGACCCCTATAGAACTTACATTGAAACGTTGCTCAATTATTCGGAAGATGGCATGAACAGCAGACTACAGTCCTCGCTCTGGAAAAAGGACAAGGGAGGAATGATGGACGCGTATGTAGCAAATGATGGAATTAAGTGGCGTAACGACTATACCAAAGGAAGCAAAGTTGTGCAGCTAATGGATAATCTTTCCAATGCACTATTTAATCAGGAAAATCTGCTCTTGAACAATGTGAGCGTTACCATCAAACTCTCACCCTCTTCACCCAACTTTCATCTCTTTTCGGATACAAAGGACTTTAAAAGCCTACACAGAGATTCAGTCTGCTAGACTGATTTTGAAAGCTGTGAGACCTTCGCCGACCATCAAGCTTGCACATCAGGCAGTGTTAGCAAAGAGTAATGCAAAGTACCATCTCAAAGATGTAGAATTTCACGCTCTCAACATTCCAAAGGGGGTTAGTAACTTGACTTTCAATGACGTTTTCATAGGGCAAATACCCCGAAGAGTGGTTGTGGCAATGGTTGCCGACCAGGCATACAACGGTAACATTAACAAAACCCGTACAATTTACAGCGCTTTAAAATGAATTCTTTTCAACTGTATGTGAACGGCCAGCCTTTTCCCTCACAACCCCTACAGCCCGATTTTCATGCTGGTCACTTTCTCCAATGTTTTCAAACTCTTCAAGATTACATCGGGATACACTTTAAGGACGAAGGGCATTCAATTTCCAGACATCAATATTCTCACGGCTATATCATTATGGTATTTGATCTAACAGCCGATATGAGCGCTGAGTCTTACATTTCAGGGCAACGACACGGCACTGTGTCTATAAGTATAGGTTTTAAAAATCAAACTCCAGAACCTATCAATCTGGTGGTGATGGCAGAAGTACATCGCACTATAGAAATTGATGCTAACAGGACCATTTTGCTATCATGAATACGCTGCAAATACACCGGCTTCTGTCTAAATGTACCCCACACTTTTTAGGCGTGTACGCTTGCGACCAATTGTCAATCAATTTGCATAATAGGCAGCTTCCCATAGCAGTTGTCATTAACACTGATCCAAGCACGAAACCAGGGAAACATTGGGTCTGCTTCTTTGTTGCAAAGAACGACCGGGGTGAATATTTCAATAGCTATGGTATAGAACCTCTTTCGGGGGAAATTCTAAAATTTTTAAATCGATGTTTGGTACAAGATGGACTCACAACCCTAGAAGGTTGCAAGGTAATGTCAGCACCACTTGTGGCCATTACGTCGTTGCTTACCTATCTCACCGCTTCCAAGGCCTGCGCAAGGAGAAATTCTTTTCAGAATTCAGCATAAGTGATTTTAATCACAATGATGACGTCATTAAAAGGACCTACAGTCTTGGTAGATGCTCACAAACCACACATCAGAAATGGATATCGTTAAAAGGTTAGTATTGATAGAAATTGTGTATGAATATGCATATACCACTCTGATAATTTATGTTGCTAATTCCTGTATTTTTTTTTAGAAGGCGCATATGGTGCTACACGATCCACTCTACCAGTTGCTCTGAGAGAGGCGAACAGGTAAATCGCATTCATTATGTGTGGTTAATTGGCGAATGAAAATAGTGTGCTATATAAGAGGCGTTCTTGTTTTTACAGTGACATGGAGAGGCCTGGACCGCTATCGGATGTTTTCTTCTTGAACAGCAAGCAGTCCAAGTTTGCAGCCGTTGGGTTTTCACCTAAGTCTCCACACAAGATCGTGGTGACCTTTGGTGGACGCAGCGCGGTGGTTCTGGGTTCAACAGAGTGGCACAAGCTACAGAGGCGATACCGACTATACAGAGCTTGACTCTTCATCTAAGAGAGTGGCAGTTAACCAACCGACTATCCATACTTTTTAAACGTTTATTTGGCACACAAAATATTATCATCAAAATGGACGGTCGCTGTATATTTGCTGAGTATACAGGAATGGAGGACACTAGAAAGCCTACAGCGTATGGTCACCGACATCATATATCACAAGAAAGAAGAGTTCGAAGTACAAAATCAAATAGCAGCCTATCGCAAGTATTTGCTTCACGCTCACGTTTCCGGGGAAAAAATTAACTACACCGAATACACAAGATACATTCGTTGCGCAACCTTTAGTGTTCTTAGAGATGGAGCATTTTCTAAAACCGATATTCATCAGAGAGTTGGACCAGGAAGCCATGGACAAGTCCAAACAAGTTCAAGGTGAGGTCGCACCGTGATGACGTCACGAAAACACCTGCATGAACAAGTCGAAACACGAGAACCTCCCGAACAAGTCCAGGCATTACGTAGAGATGGAGCATCTGATATTCATCAAGAGAGTTGGACCAGGTAGCCATGGACAAGTTCAACGCGAAGTTGCACCTGCTCCGTGATGACGTCACGAAAACACCTGCTCCCCTGTCCAAACACGAACACCTTATAACGTCACGAACAAGTCCAGCCAAGTTGTTACAAGTTTACCGCAAACCATGGACCTAGTGATAAAGTTTCTGAAAAATGGTCGTCGTCTCACAAAGATGGAGCCAAATGAACGTCATCCACTAGCCGTGGAGGGAAACGCCATCTTTATTCATCATTCGCCAGTAGATGTGGACGCTGTATGGGCGGGGCTTACACCTGAAGCTAAAGGAATTTACGCCCCTTACCGCCGCTGCAACCAGCACTACAACCTCCCCACCACCACTACCCACATTGACGGTCCTCCCCCTCTCACCAAACAATGCCCAATGTATGTCAGTAGCAAAAGTTCTACAGAGAAGTCAACATGATCAACGCGCGTTACGCCAACTAGCTACAGTAGCGAGCAACTCGGAGTATGTATCAGTGTCCACGTTACAGCCGAACGTACCATACGTCGTGGTAGGGGTCCGGAACATATCCACAAAGCACGAACCCAGGACGCTTGTTCGCCTCGAAAACGGGAAAGAAATGTTTCTACCTACAATATTTAACAATCTTTCTGCAGAACCCATCAACCAGCTCAACTCGTTCGAATTTTACATAGTGTACCAGGGTGAAGAGGTACTCAGAAACGGCTACCGGAGACACGTATTGAAGTTTACATCGAAATAAACAACATGCCCTGTCAAACAGATCCGGTGGGGGAAGGCAACAATGTATTTGTCAAACTAGTTTTTGACAGCCAAAATCACGTCACAACAAGCGGTGAGTACCCAGCATACATCAGCCTCATTTCAACAGAAATCTCCTTTGGCGAAGACCAAACTGTCACCGTCAAATTAGCAACCAACCACTCCGACGTCGTAGAACTCAGGTGCCTCCGGTCTAAAGCACTCCACTACGGCATAGACGCACGCTGCACCATCTACCTCGGAACCATCGACAAGATGCCAGCCCTAGAGTACAAGGTCACATCGGCTGGATGCTTCACAACCGCATCCATCAGCGATTTCGTCGTCCCCATCCCCATTCCGTCGGCCCAGGAACACCTCATCAATTTTTCCCACATATCTCTTACCTGCGTCACCACACCACGCGAGGAGGAGGAAAGCAGCAGCGACGAAGACAGTGAAGTCTCGTTATCAAAAAGACATACCACATATTTTAAAATAGTTTTTTGTAAATCCAGCGCCATTTTTGTAAAGCCGACAGCGCCATAAACCCACCAGTGATGTGTGAACTGCACAGCCATTATTTTTTGTAACCGCCAAACTCTCACAATGTTTTAAACTCGCCTGTGCCACCCATCAGTGATGTGTGAACTGCACCGCCATTTTATGTAAAACCGCCTGTGTGTCGCCACCAGTGATGTATGAACTGCACCGCCATTTTTGTAAAGGGTAAAACCTACATTTTGTAAAGGGGTAAAAACCTCAATTTTTATTGTTAATTTTTATTTTGTATAATAAAAATATTCAGTAGCATCATTTTGTATTTTAATTGTATTTAAACCAATTATTTCCATTTTTTGTAAAACCCCCTGTGTGCCGTCACCAGTGATGTGTGAACTGCACCGCCATTTTTCTAAAGGTCAAAACCACCATTTTTAAAGGGGTAAAACCTTCATTTTTATTGTTAATTTTTATTTTGTATATTAAAAATATTCAGTACCATCATTTTGCATTTTTAATTGTATTTAAACCAATTATTTTTTTTTTTTGTATTACATATTTGGTAATTTTCTGTATAATAAAAAGAATACCCCTTTTCCGGTGATTTAAATTGAAAAAGCTTTGATATCAAATTGTACCTCATCACTTCCACCCCCCACCCAACCACGCCAACCTCACCCCACTTTTGATATCATTAGCAATCAATTTAATCACCGGAAAAGGGACATATATTACTAACGCCTGTTCCTGGCTCCTTCACGATTTTATCTATTTCATAAATCGTTGGAAGTCGAACATTTTAAAGTTCTTCAGCATAAAAAGTACCGTTGATTTCCTCTCCTGCCAGACCTTTTAGTCTGTATACTGTGAGTAAACCTTTTATTATTTGACGAATTATAAATACTTCGTCTGTCCAATTTTGCGTATCCTTTATCAAATT